>WBMY01015294.1:101749-160405 GCA_013397315.1 Donacobius atricapilla
GAAGGGAAGGGAAGGGAAGGGAAGGGAAATGGTAGTGGTGTGTCTGTTATAGCAATTCCTGGCCAGGAATGATGTTATTCTGCTGCCCCTTTGGACTTTCTGCAGAGAAACCTTCCCTGTAAAGTGACAAATGTGAANAACACAAATCCCCATTGTCAGCTTTCCATCCTTGTGTCCATAGGACTCTGCTGAAACAGTTTCTTAATTTTCATTTTAATTCTTTCAAGGATAAGCAAGCCCTCTGCTGCCAAGAGCTTCTCTGGGGACTTGTGTATAATGAATGCTGAACATGTGTAGCTGTCAAGTTCCACGAGAATAAAGTAGAGAGGTGAGAATAGAAACACAAGAAGGTTAAAGCAAACATTATTTATTACCATGTTTCTTTTTTCATTTCTTTCCAGACTGAGAATTTCAGGATTCCGGAGTCTCAACAGCACCCAGTGCATTGGCAGAGATTCAGACACTCTGAATCTCCATCATTATTCCATTCCCACATGGGAAATTCTCTAGTTTCTCTCAAAAGGTCTGATACCCCCAACCCAAATATTTGAGTTGTCTCATCCCCTGATATTGATGTTTAGCCCCTCGTAATCCCATCCATGAATAAGGGAATGCAGAGTAAATGCAAGCTTCCCTAAAAGTTGTCTCCCAAAACTTTAGACCAGACAGCCTGGTAAGAAAGAGAAATTTGGGTTAACAGGTGGGTGGGTTTCATATTGTTATGTAGAGAGTATTGCAATTTTTTTTCTACATTACAATAATTTTCCCACTGAAGATTGCACTTAAAGGGAAAGGGGCCTGGTGAGAAAACTTTTTCTTAAAGTCAAGAATATTTCATGAAAGTAGTTTCTCAGTGGAGCTTCCTCAAAGCCCATTAGCTCTGTTCTTTAATTACGCAGGCGGTTCTCTGTGCAGCAGTTCCTCCAGCATATTTAATTCCCTGCAGTCAGTTGATGACTCCTATATATAGTACTACCTTTATTTGTTCTTTTATTTTATAAAAAATTGCACATAGACCATTTTAAAACCTCCAAATTTAAGGGTTTTTTCCCCTCCACTCTTTTAAAAATACTTCTTTTGGAAGAATACCTCAACTCTCTGCTCATATTAACTGAATATTTTTTGGCAAATGTTTGTTGTCAGATTTCTTTCCCAGCAAATGAACCAATCTTTAAAATGCCACCCACCAGAGAAACAAATTTATAAGGAAAAATGTGGCATTCTTTTTTCAGCTACAGTGGCAGGCAGCCGTGACAGTGTAATGATACTGCAATAGTGTCTGTACTAACATTATAATTTGTAGCAAGGTGTAGGTACAACAGAGTCTCGCAGCAATTATAGGATTACACCTCGCAGTTTAATGCCTTGTGCAACTCTCCTTTCCTTTCTGAAATCACGCTGAATCTTCACACCATGGAGTTTGAAGTCCACCAGTGCCAGGAAAATCACCTGTTTGTGGCTGCTGAAGCCAAGGTCAGTTCTGTCTTTTTTCCTTCAAATAATGCCTACACTGATGCTGGATGAGGTTTCCATATTTGCTCTCTGCCACTACAGTGATAGCATCAGAGCATCATGGAGTGCTTTGGGCTGGAAGAGACCTTAAAGATCCTCTGTTTCCAATCCCTCTGCCATGGGCAAGGTCACCTTTCACTAGACAAGGTTTCTCAGGGTCCCAGCCAACTTGGCCTTGAACACTTCCAGGGATCCAGCACCCACAGCTTCTGTAGCCAACATGTTCCAGTACATCACCACCCTCACAGTGAAGAATTTATTCATGATATCTAATATAAACCTGCCCTCTTCCAGTTTAAAACCATTACCCTTTTTCTATCACTACAAACCCTTGCCAAAAAACCCTCTCCAGCTTTCTTGTTGAGATCATAAATGCTCATGATGAAATGCAAAGGGAATAGCAAATCCTCACCACAGCACAGCTTTCAGGTGGAGAAAACACAGCCACAGCCCACCCTACTCCTCATAAACAGCTGTCACATTTTTTCACCAAAACATTATTCTGAAAATGCACCAGCACCCAGATGAACTGCTCCCCAGGCTCCCCTGTCTGCTTAGAAAGCCCCAGGTGACTTCAGTGGGACTCTGGGTGTCTGTGTCCACAGGGCTCCCTCCCCTTTTCCAGCACAGTAGCCAGAAAAAGTGAATCTCTGTGTGACTATCCATTCAGTGCTGGCACTGCTCAGCAGATGGTGTGTTCCACACTGAGAGTAAGCAAAATTACTGCAGNATTTATTCATGATATCTAATATAAACCTGCCCTCTTCCAGTTTAAAACCATTACCCTTTTTCTATCACTACAAACCCTTGCCAAAAAACCCTCTCCAGCTTTCTTGTTGAGATCATAAATGCTCATGATGAAATGCAAAGGGAATAGCAAATCCTCACCACAGCACAGCTTTCAGGTGGAGAAAACACAGCCACAGCCCACCCTACTCCTCATAAACAGCTGTCACATTTTTTCACCAAAACATTATTCTGAAAATGCACCAGCACCCAGATGAACTGCTCCCCAGGCTCCCCTGTCTGCTTAGAAAGCCCCAGGTGACTTCAGTGGGACTCTGGGTGTCTGTGTCCACAGGGCTCCCTCCCCTTTTCCAGCACAGTAGCCAGAAAAAGTGAATCTCTGTGTGACTATCCATTCAGTGCTGGCACTGCTCAGCAGATGGTGTGTTCCACACTGAGAGTAAGCAAAATTACTGCAGGACATATACCCAAGAGAGCTTTCATGCAACACACATTTAAGGTCCCAGGCAAGAGGACACTCTTCTTTGAAAGTCTCTTTCTATAGAATGGAGAAATGAGGCTCTTTCAAAGAGCAATTCAGAGCAGAAACCCAATTTAGGTGCCCTGATGTGGCCCTGAAAAAGCTACCCTCTTCCCATTGTTTCTAGGGGAAATCCAGGAACACACAATTCCCAAATTAGACATCTATCAAAGGCACCAGAGTTACATCCATCCAATTAAAACAAACATGGTTGGGTGCATTCCTGGGCACTGAGGCCAAGGCATGTTCAAGCCCATATCTATGCTAGCAAATGGTCTTAGCCTCCAAAACGAGAGGGCTGCTGACCATGAACACTCCCTGGCATGCTGGAAGTACCCATCTGCCCGACAAATGTGCCAGTGGAGTGTCAGCTTGCCTGAGGCAAAACATGCCAGACCCCAGGGCAGATGAGTGCATTCCACTGCCCAGGAATGCTTCTGGCCACATTTGCAGTTACTAGCTTAGATACAGCCCATAAGTATCATCCTGTGCTAAGAGTTCTCCAACACAGATCAAAAGGACCCTCTCGAACAACAATGCTAATTGATTTTATGGTCACAGGCCACCAATCCTCAAATGCATTCAGTGCAAATGGGAAAGTGGGAAGGGGGCTGCATGCATAGCCAAGAAATATTGTATCCTGTTTAAACAGGGACAGCAGGAATGCAGGGAGTTCTGGCATTTCCAAAGCACTTGAAGTTCTTTTGAAGGTGAAAAAGTAAATTTAAAAAAAAAAGGTTAAATTATTCTTCTACACTTTTCTTATTGTCCTGCCTCACTTACACTGGAGCTTCACATCAGAGAGATATGAAAAATACTCTTTTCCTCACAATGTAGCAGGCTGCACTGTGCATTTATGCCATCTTCTCACCCTGGATCCAAGCATCTCTCTTTTCTTCTTTTGTTACTACCAATTACCTTTTTTATTTTTCATTTCTCTCTGTCCTGTGCTCTGGATCTTGATTCCAAGAGACAATTCTACTACAGGAACACCCACCCCAACAGCACACAAGAAGTGATAACTACATAACTCCACCTGCACAGGGAATCCTTTACAGCCCATCAGCCCCATCTCTAGGCTGACCCCATAATCTAACCCTTAGCTCAGCTTCAGATGCCCTTTAAAATTTTCTAGAGAAGTTCCTGAATCTTGGTGAGGACTCATCCTTGCAAAGGATACCTGCACTGCAGGATGCTCAGAGAACCTCTCCCTCTCTCATGCACCCACACAAACACAAGAAACTACTAGTATGACTGGCAGCAGAAGTATATTGTCAAGAGGACTGATGCAATTAGCACCGTTTAAGTGAGCAGCATACAGAATTAATTTGCACATGCTCCCACAGGGAATAAGTGGCACTCTGGGAACTATGAAAATAGCATCAGGCCTTGGCACTTCCAAGCTAATTTGCTTGTGTCTGCCCCTAAACAAACACAGAGACTGTGTGCCAAGGAGCTTGTCGGCAAACAGCACAAGGTTTTGAGGAAAGCAATTAGCAGCTGCTCTCCATCCAGGCCAGGAGCTGATTGCTGCTCTGGGGCATGAGTCCACCTCCTTCTCTCATTTTGGGTAAGAGGTGAAGCTTTACCATGCTAAGTGTTCTTGATTCCAGTGAGCTACAGGGTTTCTCCTGAGTGGCCAACCACTGCCTTAGCAGATAAATTGCCATGAGCATGTCTTCACACTGATGACCTGTAAAATATTTAACAGGATGACAGCATGGAGTTGAGCTGGAGCACATCCTCCAGGAGCCAGCAGCCACAGCAACAAACCCTTCCCCAGTGGCTGCTCTATTGGCACAGATGGAATGTGTCACTCCTGATGCAGCTGCTGGGCTCTTTGGCACAATTTTACATGTTTGCTGCCTGTACCTCACAGGCTGGAGAGAAGAGGGTGCTGCAAGGCTAAGAAAGTTCCCTGCTTGGCCTTGTGTCTCCAATGAAAAGCAAAGATCAAAGTTTCCCCCCACTTGGCTGTGGGGAGACAAAGCCACCCCACCTGCCAAAGTGAGGATCCCAAGAGTGCAGAAAGAGATCAGCACAAGGGCCTCTCTAGGGGTGCAGATGGGAATGAGTAGTCTGTTGTTATGAATGCATATTATATAGTTGACTTTTCGCAAACATTAAGATGAATACTATATCCATAATGTGGGAAGATTGTACTGTATTTTCTTTTATTAATAGAGTTTAGAAATGTGATGAATGTATAGTTTTTTAGGATTGTAACATAGTAAAAGACTGGGTTGTTGGGGTTTTTTTTGTAACTTCTAAACTGGCAAAAGCAGAAGATAGGGGGAGTCATCCTGCATCCCTGCATGAAGATTCCTGACCAAAAGATATTGAACCTCTGTTATCAAGTATCTTGTCCAAATGAAGAGGACCAAAACCTTGGGAGAAGAATTTATGAGACCTATGCTATCAGACACAGTGGAGTCACCCACAGATGGATCCACCAGATAAAATGATTGAGGGGAGTTGAAACTGAACAAAAGAAAATTCTGCCCAAAAAAGGAATGTTTGAATCATGCATGTGAATTTATAAATATGCAACAGGTTGATACTTTTAAGGAACAAGCTTTTTGTTAGTAGGTGTGCTGGCTGGCTGGGACCAGGCACCCTCGGCCGAGAAACTGTCTACTTTAGTCAGTCGCCTAATTGTCTAGTTTCTATTTTTATTAAACTTATAAATTTTTCTAAGAAATTGGACCTCATTTTTCACACTGTGGATGGAACAGGAAGCACTCCAGGTAGATTGTCTCACCTCCTGACCATCTCACAGCCTCAGAACTGCCAAGCATAAAAAATTTCCATCATTCTCCCTCCCCTTCTCACTCATTAAGTTTTAGAAAATAAAGTTTTTACGTTCTTGGATTTTGCACCATTGGACATGGATCAATTCCAATATCCACCTGTGTCATGAACAGTAAGATTTCTATGGTGTGTAAGAAGACCCAAGCTAAAACATCTGTGCTTTACACTGCTTTAAAAACTTATAAAGATCAGTACCATACATGCAAATGTTGGTTGTAGAAACAGGAGAAGCATTTCGCTAACACAAGCAGATCTCTCTTATTTTATTTCCTGTGCTATTAAACAAGTAATGTGGAATTTATGCTGGCATAAATTCTGCCAGCAGCAAATTTCACAACAGGGAACTGGTAGCAGCAGTAGCAAAAAATGCAATATCTCTTACAGCAAGGGCTGATTTTAGGATGGACTCAAATGTTGTAAAATGCTATCAACACAGGAGAGGTGGGGTTTTTTATTTGGTTTTTAAATAGCAATTCTGTGTTAGTCCTGTAATTGAAACGATGGGGGTGACTAAAAATAAACTTGGTGTGAAGCTCTGGTAGGTTGGTTCTCACTGAATAGGGACAATACAATATTTCTGCTATAAAACCCCATCAATCTCACTTGCACTCAACATTCACCAAAGGCACATTCCCTAGATGAGCCCAATGGAGCGGGGCAGCTACAGACCTGCTGAAGCCATCAGTTCCCACTGCTGGCTGGAGGGACAAGACAGTCTGTCCATTATCCTCCCATGTGCCACAACACCGAGACAAGAGTGTGGAGTCTCCTCATCTGAGCACTACCAGAAAGCTGAGATGCCAAGTCACAGTTTGTAATTGATTTTTTAAAAAAGCAAATCCTGGGCAGACCATGAATGTTATTTTATTTGCTAAATTTCTGTAAAAGCAATTACTTGTCCAGAATAATAATGAGAAATCCAGGTAAGGCATTCTGTTCCCTCACAGTAGCTCCAAAAGTGAATTAATTAGAAGCAACTTGTTTCAATGCTCATGGCTTTTCATCTGATCAATAAATATACACTAGGTGTTCTCAAATAACTTCCAAGAGAGAAAGATAGCTCAAGGATGAGTTTAAGAGGAGCTCCGACTGCCATTACTCTTCTGGTGCAATTATACAATTGCAAATTGAACAGTATCTTCTTCCATGTGAGTATTTTTGGGGGCTGCTGTAACTGTGGCTTTGGGACTCTGACCAGCAGCAGTATAAATATATCATAAGAGGAAAGCAAAGGAATTTCTGCATAAATACAAAACATGACTCTGTCTAAGAGTTTGGTTTTGTTTTATAAAGAATTGTAACATCACCTTTGCAAAATGGAGAGGGTTTAAGAAGTGATTTTAGTTTCCTCTTAGAAGAAACCAGGTTAAAATAACATCCTGGCTGAAGGATGCTGTTTTATGGATGCACCTCAGCAGACTCAGAAGTTTGCCTGGCTGCTGTCCACCTCTTGCTGAATTTGTCCTTTCCTGGGCAGGGCATGGAACTGGCCACACAGAGGCAGAAGGAAGTGACAGGCAGGTGCCAGCGCCAAGCCCAGACAAAGAAAGCAATGGGACACTTCTGTAATGGTACAGCTCTTCAGAAGAGATCTTTTAAGAGCAAGACATCCATCTGCTAATCTTCATTGGGTTAAACCTTGGGGACACCAATGGAAACAGCTTGAGGATGATTGATTGTGTGGGAAAAAGGGCTTGTCCAGGACTGGGTGCCACAACAAGCTGCCAGCTCTCAGAGCTCTATCTCTGCCTTCCAGGGTGCTACAGAGTCCAGCAGGAAAAAGACACCACTCAAATGTGTGCAGGATGGCAGAAGCAAGCCCAGTGCTCGCTTCCTTACCTCCAAAAGGGTTTAAACAGACCATTGATATCTGTAAAGGTCTTAAGAGATTTAATGACCTTTGGAGACTATCTGGGTTTTTTTAGCTTTCAGACACACATAAAAATAGCCAGGTTGAAATAACTTCACTTCTGACTTAAATTTTGAGAGATAACTTCAGTCCTATGTTAATTTTATCCAAAGAGCTTCATCCACCTGCCAATTCCAGGCATGCCACCAGGACAAACTCTCTAAGGAGGTTTGCATAAGATCTGTGTGCTTCCTTCCCATGGGCACTTCAGCAATCTCTCTTCAGAAGCCTAAAAGCAGTCAAAAGAAAAGCAACTTAACCAGAAATGGTTTTGAGGGCATCTGCCCCCTCCACACTCTGCCAAACAAAGGCTGTGACAAGAGGAGCCTGGAAAATAAGGGTTTGTGAGCAATAAATAAAAGCTGGCACAACCTGGGCTGTGTTACTCAAGCCTGGTGCACATAGTTCAAATGCTGATTTCCCCTTTCTTTCCCCCAACAGAGTTTTCCCTGCTCAAAAATGTCAACCACTCATTTTTAAGGAGGTCTAAGAAGATATTTCAGGCAAGACAACTGTGCAAGAAGGGAAAAGGGAAAGAATCAAACCAGAGCACAAAAAAAAAGGCGTCAAAAGGGGAAAAGTTCATGGGTATCAATCAGCATATATAGCCCTGCCACCTTTGAGTACTGAGATCTTCATTCCCCACTAAAAGCCAGGAAAAAATCCCATTTATTAAGCCCTCTTCATTAATACAGGGCTGCCACACCATGCAATACACCTGTGCTCTCTCTTTCATGTACCTGGAATCAAATTGTGCTATTGTTGTGCCAGTCTGCCAGCAGCACAACCCAAGCCTCCGCACAGACATGCCAGGATGAGTTAATGCTGTAAAAACTTCCAGCTGCACAGCCACAAATGGTACATCCCAGCGTGAGAGAATCTGTGTTTCCAGAGGACCTGCAAAGTCAGCCCAGTGGTACCTGTCCCCATTGTCCCTCTCCAGGGAGCTGAGCATGCTGACTCTCCAAAGGGGAACATGGTTTGCATTGATTTTTTAAAACATAATAAGTAATTGATATTTTGAACCAAACCCAAAACTTCTCTACTTCACAAAACCCCCCAAATTCAAAATATAATTTTAGTAGCTTCAAAGATATTTTTTTTCCCAATCCCTCTCCATGATCAAAAACTCACCTAAATTGGTTTTGCCCAGAAGTTTTGATCTTGATGAATTAGCATTTTCCCTGCGACAGGCATTTCATTAAGAGGTCCTAAATCAATTCTGAGAGATTTCTTTTCCAACAAAACACAATGTCTGCTAGCCCATGAAGCTAGGGGTATATGGCATGGGAGGCTGATAATTTTACCTGCTGTCAGTCACAAATGAGATCTTTGGAATTGATGTTTAAATCTGAAATAAAATGTTGCAGGCAGAAGTACAGTGTATTAGCTCAAGAGCTTCTGATGAGTCCTGAAGGACAACATTCAGCATCATGCTCATTGTGCATGCTCCTCTCCAGCCTGAGAAGGAAAGGAGTTTCAGAAAACCTCCTGGGGCCTCAGGAGAGGAGGTTTGCTCTATTGTATCAGATGCCTCAGCAGCAGTTCAGCAAGTTTTCTGTAGTAAAACACAGATTCCCACAAGGTGTTTTTGCAGGGGCACTTCATATTTTAAAGCACATCCAACAAGTTTGGGGTTTTTAAATTTTTTTTTTATTTACACATGCCTATTTTTTTCCAAGGACCTCTGAAACTTGCCTTTCACATTTAGGCCAAATACCAATTCATTTCTTTCCTCTTGGAATTTTTTTTTTCTCTCCCTAAGCGATGCTTTTGCAGAGGATATGCTGGGAATTGCTGCATCAGGTAGGCCTGCATAGATGGGAAGTGGAATTTCACAGTCAGTTCTGCATCCTCAGTCTGCATCACTTGGCATGGGGATCCACTAGGATTCTCTTCAGCACAGCCACTTTTTGGGTTTCACCTTTCTAACAGTGCTAAAGTAAAGATGCTCTCATTGCACCAAAGAGCCACACAGGCACTAGGAACCAGCCAGACTCTACTTCTTCAATGCTTTTTTAACCCTGTCCTATAGAAGAATTGAATCACGGAATCAATAAGATTGGAAAAGAAGTCCAAGATAATTGACTTCAATATTTTAACCACCATGTCCATTAAACCATATCACAAAGTCCTCTCATTTTTTGAACATTTCCAGGGATGGTGACCCCACCACTTCCCTGGGAATTCTGTTCCAAAGCTTAAACAGTCTTTCAGCAAAGAAAGTTTTCCTAATATCCAACCTATTTTCTTAGGTAATCCTCCCCCTTTCTGCATTGACAGAAAGGTAGATTATAACCTGTATAGTTAATGCCTTAAAAAGTAATTACTGGAGCTCTTTAGAAATTATTTCCTAGACTTTGTAAGAGAGTGTGTTGGGCACAAAGCAAAATAAAAGCAGGGACAGTGCTTGGCAGGGACATCCAAGTGTCACACAAAGAGAGAACAGCCAGGAGGACTCACAAACACCCAGTAAAGGGCAGGGCAACCAGCTCTGGTTTTGTCAGGGAGGACTAGAGAAAATCAGCCCTGCAGGGTCATTCCCAGTTGCCCATAAGATCCAGAAGCAGTGGAGAAGGTGTGGGTGCATGCTACAGAGGAGCTAGACATTTGTGCAACTACTGAGCAATCAGAGCTGTTCTTTCTCCTGGATCACAGCTTCTGTCCCTCAAGGAAGATGGAAAAATGAGATTTCAGCTTTACTTCCTGGGGAAGTTATCTATTCAGCAAGGTTTGACTTCCAGTTATATGTTATCCATGCAGAGGGAGAACTGAAAGAGGAGCTAATGTGATTGTAGGAAATGCAATCCTAAGGAAGTTCCCAGCTGCCTTTTGCCGGTGGGATTCCTCCCCTCTTAAAGAGAGACTTGAGCCTTAAGTGAATGTGATGAAGGTTTGTGAAAGTTTATCTGACCTGGCTTGCTGAGGTACTGACTTTGGTAGTGGATATTTTAGGTGCTGACCTGAAGAGGAAGTTGGTTCTAGGTGAGGATCATGGGAGAAGGAGTTTGTGCTTGCAGAACTGTGTCAGAGCACATGCTGGGCTGGGACTTTCTGTGTGAAGGAAGGAACAGTGAAGTCTGCTGCAAGAAAATGGCTAGACACATTAAAGCTTTTCATTAGCACTTTCTGATAAGATCATAAATATTCTGTATAATTGCCATTAGCTAGAGCGGCCAAAAGCCTGAAGTGGCAAAAGACTGCAAGTTCATTACAAAAACTATGCAGAACACACATGAGAGGGGAAAGCAGAAGCTGGAAAAACAGAGCTGAGGAAGTAAATCCATTTCTTAAAAGAACCTTTTAATAACTCTAAAACATGCTGCACAAGTCCCATGGACCAGCTGGCCCCGGGCCACCCTCTCCTGTGGGGCAATGGAAATGGGATCCATCAGCTCAGCAAATACCGCCGGTGAACAAAGGCCCCACTGCCAAGATCTGCTGGCACCAGCACCATTCCCACGCATCTCCCCATATCCTCTCCAGAGAGCAGGGCTGCCTTTGACACATTTAGCCCCAGTGTCCCTGCCTGGCACCGGCACCAGAAGCTTTGTCCTTTCCCCCTCCCCGTTTCCCCTGGGTCTTTGGGAGGCCTGGGCTGCCTGTGCCATCCAAGGGGTTCCCTTGCACACTGAGCTGACCTCATTGTACTCTGCCCCAGTGAGCACAACTAATAACCACTGTTTGCCTCCTCTAATTGAGGCTCTGAATAACTGGGAGCAAGTGCCCCACCCTCCAACAAAGGCAGAGCTCCCCTCGCTGCAGAGCACAGCTGCCACTCACGCTGGTCTGTGTTACCATGCCACAAAAGCTGAGTTATTTTGCACGGAAAGCAGCTATCACAAAACCCAGCTATGAGCAAATGGGGGCCAGTGTGAATTCCAGGAAAGTCCTCATGGCAGAGAGCATGTCCAGCCCTCCATGCCCCATGCTTGCTGAGCACCAGAAGCTTGGTGGAATTATTTTTCCCTGCAACAAGTTTTTCTAAGAGGCTGCGGAAGCCCAGAGCCATGACATACATGCTGGTGATGAAAATTACCACAGGGGGTGTTTTTCAGCTCAGAATACAAAACAGGTTGGCTTTTTTGCAGGCACTGGTAAGAAAAATATGAATCAGTACGAGGTATGGTGATAGCCCAACTCTCTTGCTTAGTTGCTCATTCATTAAAGTGAAATTAATCTGGATTTAGATCAATGTAAATGAGTGAGGAATGTAGCTGGGTGTTTTGTTTTGTGTACAGCCATTTGCTGTTGTTGCTGATCACAAAGAAACAAAGCTAAAAGCACAGCACAGGACACCTCAAAATCAGCTCTATCCCTAATGACCAAGGCTTGCTATCAAAAAAATGTGTGCTGTTACAGCTGCAAGGCCCCAAAACTCAGTCTGAGGATGTGAAGCCATTCAGGTGAACAGAGATAAATCTAGATAAATCACACAGAAGTAAAAGCAGAAAACAGGAAAGGCAGCTGCCTCAAGTTCCCCATGTGGAGGGGTCAAGGACAGCCTTGGCTTGGTAAGCAGTGGGGAAACCTTCTTATATAGTACAAGAAATCTGGAGAGGAACGCTTTACAGGGGCAGGTAATGACAGGTCAACGGGAAATGGCTACAAACTGAAAAGAGTAGATTTAGATTAGACATGAGGATTAGGAAGAAATTCTTTATTGTAAAGGTGATGAGGCATTAGTACAGGTCATCCAGAAAACCTGTAGCTGCCCCATCCCTGGAAGTGTTCAAGGCCAGGTGGGACGGGGCTTTGAGCAACGTGATCAAGTCAAAGGTGTCCCTAGCCCTGGCAGGGCATTAGGACTAGATGATCTTATAATTTCCCCTCCAACGCAAACAATTCAGTGATTCTCTGACTGTCTGGTCACATTCTTGGCTTTGGCTATGAGGCCAGACCTTCTTTATTTCACTGAGTTTCTCATCCCAGCAACACCTCAGATGGGATTTCACAGGTCACTGTACCAAACCCCAAATTCACACAGGAAAAAAAAACACCATAAAGAATGTGATTTGTCTAAGAACTACTTACAAACCTGATAGCTGTGCCACTACATAAAAAATGGCAGCAGCATTTATGATGAGCTGAGGAAACTCCCACCCACCCCAAAATAGTGTAGTATGGACCAATGCTTCCACATTCAAACATCCATCTGCTTTACAATGCTCAGCACTTCCATATTTCTATACAAACCAAACTCATTCTTTGGCCAGGAGGGCAGGAAGGCAGAGCCAAACTATTCTCCTACTCCCATCCACCCAAAATTGGGATGCCACATTCCCACTGCCCATTAGGAAAAGGCTCCTGGCCTGGGACTCTGCTATTCCCTGAACCATGTCAGGTCATTGTTTAGAAAGAGCTCATTAGCACAGAGTGAACCCGTCCCACCAAGTGTCCCATGGGCTGTGGTGGGACAGTGCCAGGGCCCAGGACTTCTACTGGCTGTGGTGTGGCTTCCAAGGGCCTGCGTTGACACAGGACATCCCTCTGGGTGGCATTTCTCCTGGCTGGACTGTGCGTGCACGTGAAGAGTCAGGCGCTCCATCACTGCTGCTCAGCACAAACATCCACAGAGATAGCTGGGGTATTCAAAGGGGTTCCCTCCATCCCAGAGCTCATGTGGAGACACCCAGAACCAACAGATATTTGGCTGAGTTACTCAAGTATTGATTACAGAGTTGCTGGGGCATGTCCAGAAAAGGGCAATGAAGCTGGGAAGGGTCTGGTGCACAAGTCTGATAAAAACAGCTGAGGGAGCTGGGGGTGCTCAGCCTGGAGAAAAGGAGGCTCAGGGAGATCTTATCACTTTCTACAACTCCCTGAAAGGAGGTTGTAGCCAGGCGGGGGTAGGTCTCTTCTCCCAAGTAACAAGCGAAGAGGGCAAGAGGAAATGGCCTCAAGTTGCACCACAGATTGGATATTAGGAACAATTTCTTCACTGAAAGGGTGACCAGGCATTGGAACAGGCTGCCAATGGAAATTGTGGAAACATTGTCCCTGGAAGCACACAAAAGAGGTGTAGATGTGGCACTGAGGGACCAGGTTTGGTGGTGGCCATGGCAGTGATAGGTTAAGAGCTGAACTCAGTGATCTCAGAGGTCTTTTCTCACTTTAATTTAAATTCTATGATTCCATGATAACAGTGGAGCACAAAGTTCATGCTGAGAATGCACCAGTGGTCACCCATAACACTGGTAGTTTCAGCTTCACAGGATGTTGCCTTAAGCTCATAGTGATGGCTGTTGTGGCCAGAATGCCTCCCAGATGACAGTAACTCCATCTTACAAAGGTGCACACAGGTGCATTTCTTTGGGCAGGACATGCTTTTTTATGTTGTTACAGAAAGAGGGAATTTTCATCTGAGATAAGTAAGACAAGGAAACCCTGAGTCTTTTACTAGTTAGGCTTGATCCACCTTGCATCTGTTTTTTCCTAGTCATTCACTAGCCATTACATCATTAGCTTCTCAAAGAACTGACTGTGTTTATAATGATCCAAGGCCAACTTCTCTTGAATCGTTCCCCCACTGCCTCTCTGGGAAGCAGACGGTCTGGGGAGAGTGATATGGGCCTGCTGCTCCTGCTGGGAAATTGAAAACTTGCTCCCTGCAGTGATCACCACCATCAGCATCTGACCCCTTTCCCTGGAAAGTGCTGGATATGTGCTGTTGTTTTCTGTGCCCATAACTGACTCGGGATTAGTTACTGAGAAACATCTTGGCAGCCTTCCAGGCCACCACACAAGGAAATCACTCCATTGCCTTATGGCCAAACAAAGTCTACAGTTCGTCTCTAATCACCTCCATTAGAGCACAGTTTGCCTTCTAAGCAAAGGCCACGTTTTCCATTTTATTTTTCTTTGCATCTTCACCCGTGCCAGGACCAAGATGCTGCAAACATTCCTATATATGTAGACACTCAGAGATTAAAATATCCCTCCTCCAAGGTCTGAAAGCTCAGAGTCTAATAGAGAGGTTATGGTGGATTTTCTGCTGGAAGAAAGCACAAGAAAAAATATATTGGTGATCTCTCAACAAAGCGTTTTTCCATCTCTCTGCCAGACTTGCAAATTTTACAGCTACAGAAAACTATGACCAGCATCAAGGCCTCTTGCACACAACATCAGACATCTCATATTCCACAGCAATATCTGCTCTTTTGGGAAAGAATCTTTCCTTTCTCATAAGAAAATGCTGTTAAAGCCAGCAGTTGGAGGCCAACATGAACAGGACCTCATCTCTTAAAAAGGCATCAGCCTGCATTTTAAAGAAGCCAGAGGACACTCTACCAGCCCCATAAGTGATCTTTTTTCAGGCATTAACTATGCTCAGTTAGAAAACAATGAAGCTTAGATGCACCTTAAGAAGCAGTTTATAGTTTCCACTTCTGTCTTGCTGAAGGGATTCAGACAATCAGTGCAACAAATTTAAACACTGATGATGTGCCCTCTATTTCCATGTTTCCATACTTCTCCAGCGGCAAAATGAGTTCTGGTGGTCGTATCTCCTCATATATTCTTCCACTGGTGGTTTGGGAGCTATGATCATGGCCACTGCCAGAATTTCATGAATTTTCTTTTCGGTGCAAGGTTATGAACAAGTCCAAATAAGAGATTAATTTAAATAAAAGATTCAGTGTCATGGCTCTCTTGACATCTTGCACAAATGCTGAGCATGCCCAAGTTCCCATCACACAGTATCTGTCCAGACAAAAATAAAGCTGCACATGTACATCCAATCTATTATTTGCAATAACTTCTTTATACATGTAGGTAGGACATCAGCCTGTGGGAACAAGTCCAGAGGAAGCCACCAACTTGATTAGAGGGATGGAACATCTCTCCTATGCAGAAAGGTGGAGAGAATTTGGATTATTCAGGAGGTAAAGAGAAGGCTTTGGGGTCACCTGGTTGCAGCCTTTCAACACCTGAGAGATGGAAAGAGACTTTTTACAAGAACCTGGTGTGACAGAACAAGGGGGAATGGCTTCAAACTGAAAGACAGTAGGTTTAGGTTAGACATTAGAAAAGAAATTTTTTACTCCTAAGGTAGTGAAGCACTGGGATGAGCTGACCAGAGAGCTTTTGGATGCCCCATCCCTGTAAGAGTTCAAGACTGGGCTGGATGGAGTTCTACACAACATGATCCAGTGAAAGGTATCCTTGTCCATAGCAAGAAGTTGGAAATAGATGATCTTTAATGTCCCTTCCAAACCATTCTATAATTCTATAAAAAACTTCTAAATGTAATTCCTTTTGAGTTAATGTTGCCATGGTGTGCCTTGCTAGAATCACTCCCTGAGCTGGCCCATTTTAACCAAGAGAGGACCCACCTCCCACAGCTGGAATTCATCACTTTATGCATCACCTTCATTAAAAAGAGCTGCCATAGCAGAATGAGTGAATCTAGCAGGGAAGGTTAAATGCTGCTTGGCAGACTCACAGGGGAGTAAGCACTGTGTTGTTTTCCTTGGTGAAAGTCAACATTAACCATTTCCTCATGCTATCACCCTAGCACAGCTCCTCCTCACCTACAAACCCAGAAGTGTTGGGAGAATCAAACTTAGCATTCAGCCTGGAATTCCAGATGAAAGTGAAATTAAAAGCTCAGCCCAAGAGAAGGAAAACAAACAGGCAAAGTTTTCTCTATCCTGGCTTCAGCTGCTTTTTCATGGGTCCCACCAACCCTAGGAAAATCATCAATGTGTCAAAAAAAACCCAAAAACACAACAAACCCAAACCACCAAAAACCCAACAGAAATTACTATATAATTATAGATTCTTTGCAGATATAAGTCTACACTCTCTACTTTCCAATTCAAAATTATATAATTAAACATCTACTGATTTAATGAAAACTCAGTCTGTACTATTCTGAAATTAGGACACTCACCCCCCCGTGGGAGCACAGATCCACCCAGAATGAATAGCATGTTTATCCACCCCTGTGGTTTCCATTCCCTTGATTTTATTTGTGTTCACTGAGAGAAAAACACTCCATTCACTTCCTTTTTCATACAGGGATGTGTGTGCATATACATACATTTCAAAAAAAGTGGATGCTATAAAAAGAACAGAGCCCAGGAGAGAAGAAAATAAAGGATGCCTGTACTTCAAAAGAGGCTTATTTAAAGGATGGATTGTGGGGGATGCTTGAGTCCATGGGAGTCGTGGAGTCCCCAATCAGTGACCATTCTTCACCAGAAATCCACAATAAGATGAGCAGCCAGACCCTTCCTCTTAGTGACTTGATTAAACCTGCTCAGTTTGAACCCACATCCAACCACAGGAGAAAAGTCACAAGCCCCTGGGACAAAGCAGATGGAGGGGAGAGGGCCCTTGGTGCCTTCAGTCCCTTGTGTTCTGGTGATAGCAGGTTACTCAGAAGCTTATTCTATAATGAGGGGTGGTGGGGGAAGAGAAAACACAGACAAAACAACCTCTGTGACTATGAACTTACTGACATCAATTTACTTGCTCTCCCTGGCATTTCTCCCTCTCACTCCACCGCAGAGTTACGGGTAGGAAACACTTTTCCTGAAAAGCTGCTCTTCTCCTGTGCATTTTGTGGTGAAGGGGAGACAATTATTGAGAAGAAAAATGGAAAGAACAGAAGATGAAAGGGTCAGACTCACACAATTACAGCCTCCTGCACTGTTCCTGAACTGCACCAACATAGCTCCAGCCTGGCACCACACAGGAGGTGCCTGTAAGGGAGCAGTGGAACAACATGAGCATGAACACCATCCAGAAACCTACAGAGCCAGAGCAGGTCCATCCTGAGAGCTGGGCTGTGCTGAGCACATTAAGAAGGTGTAGGGACACGGCTAACCCCACCCCTGCCCCCACAGGTAAAACCTCTGCATACACCAGCAGTGAGGAACCATCTCCTAAGAATTTCTGCATGTGTTCCACATACCTTCCCTGCTGGTAGGACAGGAGTTCTTCTAGGACTACGAGGTTGGATCTCTATGACCCAATGTGCATCTTCATTATACCTGAGTGCATCAAACCTCTCATGGAAAATCCTCAGAGCACCCCACAAGGAAGGGATTTGCACCATGTTTAAATCTGTTCAGGCAAGGTTTATTTCTGAGATATTTTAGTGCCATGCTGTGTGAGCTTAAGAAAACCATTGGATTCATTAGAAATAACTCAGAATGTATGCAAATAGCTGTACAAAGTTGTGACAAGTCAGCCTAATGCTTTCTCAGATGTTTGGTTAATTAAACATTTATTATCTTGCACACTACTAGTTCATGGAAAATAATTAGCAGTGAGATATTACTGAGCATAAACAGAGAGGAGTGAAACTACTCTATGCTCCAAAATAGAAATTAATGCTTTAGTTATAAGATAAACTAAAGAACCTAAATTAAAAAAAAAAAAAGATACAACTTTCTCTAGGATCTGAACAAGGAAGAATTTTCTTGACCCTGTGAGGCTAAAGATATTTTTGAACACTTCAGTAGCACCTAACATTTTATAGTCAAGGCATGAAACCACAGAAATCAAAGTAAAAAGCCAAGAGACTTTTATTACAGGCCCCCTAGAACCAATAAAAATATCTACTTCCAAAGCCAAATTACTTATAATCAACTCAAAAATAGTTTGGAGAGATGAATGTGGTGAAAGGGTGTAGCAACCCATCCATTAATTCTATTTATTTAGAGTTCCTATTCTGTTTTCTTGTGCTGTCAGCAAGCACATAGGACAGTATTTTGAACTAAATAATAGTATGAGAAAGGATTTACTATGAAAAAAAAAATCCCACCCACTGGGATAAACTCCTAATTATAGATGATAAAAATCCTTGATTCTGAGCCAGTCATATGTTAAATAGATTCCTGTGTACCATCTTACATAGTGTGAAGCCACAGTGTCTTACAGCTTGTAAAGCTGTGAGCACGTAAATACTCAGCTGGTGATAAATAAATTATAAATATAATATTAGCCCAGGAAATTAATTCTTCAGGATATTATCAAGGTCACTACAAAGGACAGTTTATCAGGTAGGTAAATTAGATAGGCATCTGCTTCTGTGCTTGCTAATAGAAATCAGAACAACCACTGTAAATGATGTTGAATTTTTGAAAGATTTGCAATTCTGCAAATGTTACACTTGTCCTTAAACAACTTTGTTAAAAATCAACATGCATGATTCACTATTCCAGCACAGAGCTCTGATAGCTTGGAGGAATAGTTAGCTGATACATCCTTGAATAAATTAACACTAAATTTTCCAGTACATTTTGTTTTATTTCGTGAGTATTATACACTCACAATTCAACTAAGACTCATATCTTTTTCATTACAAGCAAGGATAATGATGATTTCCTTCTATTTTTATATTCTGTTGCCCTTTTCATTAGAGCCATGAGCTCCAATAGAGCCAGAGGTGTAGAAGTGGGGTTATTTCTCTGGAGTGGGAGTGGTGGTTGCAGTTTGTCAATAAGCTCGACTAGGGAGGGAACATTATGGCCAACATCCGCCCTCTTGCAAAACTCTTGGGGCTGGAAACTGCCAAAATATAGAGGGGAAAATAGTGTCAGGAATTGAAAAAAATGGATATCCAGTTTTCTAATCTAGACACCTAAGTGACCTTTCCAAAGTGCCTGATCTGTGCAGTGTGCTGCACCAGAGAGCATTGAGACTGGGTTTCAGGAATCTGTGACTCAAAGGCTGGTCTGGATCATTTCAGTTCCTGAGGGGTTGTTGGTCCTGAGCACATCCCTCCTCTAACATGATCCTTCTTATGTGTGTTATGTTTATATACCCGTCAAAGTATTTGAGACAAGGCATGCTGTACTACATCAGACAAGCCCTGCTCAACAATAACAAAAACATCTCTACATTGTCAACACTGTGTTCAGTAGAAATCTAAAACATATCTCCACACCAGCCACTGTGAAAATAATTAACTCCATCCCAGCCAAAACCAGCACTCTAGAGGTGCCATTCACATGGACACTTCTGCAAAAGGTACCCAGAGTGAATTCAACAAAAATTTGAATAAATCATAGAGTAACAGAATGGTTTGATTTGGAAGGGACCTAAATGATCATTCACTAACAAAACCTGCCATGGGCAGGGACACCTTCTGCTACACCAAAGTCCTGTTCCATTGGAACCTGTTCCAGTGCCTCACCACCCTCAAATTTTTTCTTCCTAAAGAAAGACCTAATCTAAATTTAATCACTTTCATTTTAAAGCCATTTCTGTTTTTTTCTATCAGATAATAATAATCAGATAAGAAAGTTTGTTTAATTACTTTACTTTATACTCAGAACTCCACTAGCTCAAAGTCAGTTTTCCAATCCCATTCATAGCAGGATGAATTTATCACAGCAGTTCTTCTACTGGGTTTGTTCACCAGGTCCTCCAAGTGAATTTTTAGCTTATCTCTTTGGGAAGACAACCAGGATGCGCCAGCAACATGGGTTTGGTTTACATTCAAGCTGGTTTGAGCTGGCATCCTTCCCATTTTGGTTCCAGTAAAGTAAAGTTTAGTTGGGGGTCTGACATTGTTATAGTGAGAACTGGAAAGATCATCAAGCACAAGTGGATTCACGCTTCAATTAACAGCAACAACAAAAAAGCTATTAGCAACAAAGATTATCTTTCAATAATAGTAATTTAAAAAGCTGTCTCTGTTACTCTTAATTGTATTGCAGCCATTATTTGTTTTTTAAAGCATTATCTCCTTGCTATAAATGAGTCAACAGACTGCAGCAGGTAATATCCCAACACAGTCAACTTCAAGGACCAATTTATCACAAGATTTAGGCAGAAGCCAATGATAAGGGAGAGGGAGCCATTCTTCTCACAGGAGTAGTCCCTTAGGGATTAAATAAATTTGGCAGTACAATGTTTGACCCTAAACATATGGCAATACTTGATAACAGCTCTCTAAATTGACATTGTCTCCTTCAACTGCACAAACCCTGCAGCATCAGGGAGCTGGGAGAAAAGGCAGCACACCCACCTCAGCTTGCAACAGCACTGGCCTGAATATCCATCAGTAATATAAATCCCAGCAGACTGAATTTGCTGACATAAGGGAACATTATTTTATTCCCAGAATGTGGCAGGGAAAGGTTCAACTCTTTTGCTATTGGCTGTCAAAGCAAAGAATCCAACGAGAAAGTTATATAAGCTCTCTCAAAATGAATGAAAAGAGAGAGGCACTCAGAGGTTGAATCATGCCACCTGTCTTGAGCAGTCATCCTCAAAAAGGATGAAACATTCTCTTGAGCTGTCTGCTCCTTTCCACTGACTATCAAAAGAGCACGGACAAATAACTTTCAGGCTACTGCAGTTCGATGATATGAATCCTACTGAAGATACCTGAATATAAAGATACAAAATTGTTTAATTCTATTTATGGTTTTCAGTTCTGATCCAACATCAATCTTCAACTCAGAAACACCCTTTGATCTAAGCTATTAGAGTCATTTGCCACAAAGCTTTAGCACTAGTGACTAAAACTCTTTTGCACCATCCCACCTGTGTCATATTAGTATTGCAGCCTCTGACAGAGGTGTTGCATCTTCAGCGCCAAATCAGAGAGATTTTCACAGTAGGTGTAGGACAAATATATAGATGGAACTAATATATGCCAGTCATCTTGCTGTAAAACCCTGGAGGAGCAAAGCACAGTGATTCCTATGGCAGTGTAGCTAAACGATGTCTCACCCAGAGGTGGTGATTTGGGTTGATTGTGTATAATCACTTTGCAGTAAAAATGCCCTGTATTTCATCTTTTCTAGAGCTTTAACATGTTATAGCTTTATCTATCTCACTGTAGAAAAAGACTGATACCTCAGGCTGAGAGGACACATTTATTTTTCAGAGTTTATGCATATAGAAACAATTATATGCCTTATGCACATACTCAAACAAATACACATATATGTGTATTTTATATAAAAATTCCTTCATTTTCTAGAGTACAGATGAAGTTATAGCCAAACTGACACTGAATGTTGACTATTAATCCATAAGGAAATGGCACAGAGTTTAGGAACCTGATGTCCCATGACCCTGCTGTTCAACAGACAAGGACAGCAAATGACAAAAATCACCTCATCCAACTGAGCTACTTCATTTGAAAGATATCTTCCCTACCTCTGGCCAGGATTAGCAGCACTACTCACAGTTCCCAAAGTATACAGCATGCCAAAAGCATTTTATGCAGAACTTAGAACTATTCTCCACCATTTTTAAGTACATTAATACAACAGAGCTTGCAACAATTTCTTATTTGCATTTTAAAGAACTTAATTAGGAATTAATCAGAAAGCCGTTTTCCAAGGTGTCAGAGTATTCCCACTGCTTTTGTTTTGCATCATAAACAAGCTTACTGATTTGAAAAGGAATTTGTTATTTGGGTGTAACTTGTACGGAACTTGATGGGATTGAATCACTAACCCTACAATTTACAAACAAAAATAGCCCACTAGTTAAACCACACTGCATGTGTGTGGCACTGAGGAAAAAATATCCCTAACAGACTGGTACATTAGAATTCAATTCAGTTTGTTGACTTAGTTTATTTAAAGGAAAAAAAAAAAGTTTAAATTCAGCAGCATTTACAAACTTTCACAGCAGAAAGGACACGCCACTTTATATTACCAAGAGATAAGAAGGGAAATCATTGTATCATTTCAGTTTGAGCCCTAGTAATAACATGAATATCTCGGTTGCAGAGAGACCATGCAAGGTTTACAGGTATCCCAGATCTGTTCAACCATATTCCCCATCCCTGCAAGTGTTCAAGGCCAGGTTGAAGGGAGTTCTGAGCAACTTGGTTTAGTGGGAGGTGTCCTTGTCCATGACACAGGGGTTAAAATGAGATGCTCCCTTCCAACCCAGGCCATTCTATGATCTTATGATCTACCTACAGCTTCAAAATAAGCCATTAAAACTTAAATGCCCAGCTTTGCTTTGATCACAAAAATAAATAACACAGGTTTCTAAAGACAGCTCAGCTGAACACAGAACTGGAAGCAATGGTTTCATCCCAGATCTTAAAAATAGGTGGTCCTGCCCATTTTGTTCCAGGTGTTAATGTGACAGCTTATCTAGCTCTGAACGCAGGTTTGGTCTTATAGTTCTGTTCTGCCTGTGCCATTGTTTCCAAAATCAGTTCGATTATTTGGTGATGCACTTGATTCAATACCGTGAAAGGTCACAATTCTTCTGGTTAATCTATTTAATGAGAAAACTGAGTTTTTGTGCCAAACATTTTCCCAGGTGTCACAGGCACCTGTGACCAGCAACCACTGCATCCTTCTATGAAATCCAGGACCTGCCATGGTACCTCCAAACCCTCGTTAGGCTGAATCACAGGATCTGCATCTCTCATTGCAGTTGCTCCTCATGAGGCTTTGAGGCTGGAATTTATGGAGCAAGGAGCAAAAAAAATAAAGCCAGAAAATGCCAACCCTGAGAGACCAAGCTCACCATTCCTATAGTGGGTTTACAGAAATACTCATTTCATAAGTAGCTAGGGATTTCAGGAAACCCACTTGGTTTTAGAAGTATAATATCTTATGATGGGATCTTTAATACATTGCATGCGTTTTGCATGCTCTGATACAGATTCAACCTTTCCTATCATTTTCTGTAAATTCTACCAGGTCCATCAGGAGAACTGGGAATAAATATTCATAGCACCTCCCCAGACTTTTCCTATCCTAAAAAGAACTACATCCCCAAATAGAGGGAGAGCAGAGGAAATCTTTAATTTGCAGGTGCACCTAACCACAGTAGGTAATGGTCTATTCCACTTCTAGATTGTGCTGGGAGTTAACATAAGATTTTGAGGTGAATAGTCACAAAGAAAACATAAAAATTAACCACAAGGCAGGCTTAGAACACTAAGACTTTAATTAACTGGTGTTCTTTCAGTTTGAGGTCAATTGAGGGGTTGTAAAGGAAGGAGGAAGAAAGGCCTGACTGTACAAGTCTGCTGAAATTAACAGTATTTTAGATTCGTGAAGGCCACATGCCAAGGGTTTTCTCTTCATTCCTTTGTTTTTCTTGGACAGAAATGTTTGCAATTAAACCTAAAGCTTCGGAGATTTTTCAGTGCCTTGCCCTAGCCTCCTGCTGAGCATCTGGCCATCTTCAGAGGTTATTTTTTCTGCTGAGCACTCCTCAGCAGTCCATCAGACAGCAAACACCAAGAGAGACAATGCTGCGTCAAGGATAGGTTGTCTCTTCTACCCCATCATTTGGACTCCACTGGAGAAGGCATAAAGCCTCCTTCTGACTGCAGCTGGAGAAGAATTGGGCTCCACAGATGAATATTGAAAGTTCTGAGCATCCACAGCTCCTGCAAAATCAATGCTGACTGCAGACAGGGTTGAAAAACAAGCTACTTCCAGCACATGAGAGTATGTTCCAGCTTTTTGCCCGCTCCTATTTCTGTATTTCTCCTTCACTTCTACATTATTTAGAAATGGCTTCCACAGTCACCACATTTCCTCCCATTTTTTTTTTCTCCGAACAGAACATTACTTTTTCATAAGGCTCTGAGAACCATGCTTTTCCTGATTGTCTCAATATTTCTTTCTGAAACTGGGACTTACTTTTATCTGAGTCTTTGCCTTTACAATTATTTTTACTGTACATCAAACATTGTTCAGAGAGCTTTCTTGTCTGAAATGCAAGAAAACCTATTAAAATCTAGGGGAGATGTTATCATCCAGCCAGATTTTGTGATTTCAGACAAGATGTTTTCAGCAGTCCAGAGATTCACTGCTTTACATAAAGTGATTGCCTGTGGTTTATGATGCTATTATTTGTAACTGCTAAAGAAAGAAGCTAGAGATAAGAAAGGCAAGTGCAAAAGGTTTAATTGATCTCATTTTATTATATTCCTATCTTCAGAGTCCCATATTAATATTCCCAGTGGTCTGTATGAAGTTGCAGGTTTGGAACAGACTCCTTTTCTCACAAACTGCATCAAAGAAATGAAGTAAAACTGTTTTCTGTCACAGACTTACTTCTAAAACTCTGAGTTTTGAGTTTCTTTTGGATTCATATCTTTTGTCCCTCAGCAAAAAGAAGAAATCAGGCCACAGGTGCTGAAATATCCTCATCACCTGAAGGCAATGTCTAAGACATTGCTTTTTCCAACATACAAGGGAATGAAAATAAATCAATAAATCACTCTCTGAAACTCTAACAGAGCTAACATCCATTCTGGAGAAGAAAAGCTACCCGGGTGCACAGAAATATCTAAGTACTGCCTGGAGGCACTGGCAGACAGTCTGTGTCTAAGTGAAGGTAGTGGCAAGCTTGCTCATCCCTCCTACCAACAACTCCCAGCAAGATGCTCTCAGCCAGACACATCGTGTCTGAGGGGGGGAAACTCTGCCATCCCTCTCTGAACAAACAGGAACCGAGGCAGTGGTAAAACAGCAACAATTACGCATACTGGAAAGCCTGTTTAAGGAAAATGGGGCAGGATCCTGAAGAGATCCATCTGCAGTGGGATATTTTTGTTAAGCAAGCTGTTTATTCAAGACAAGCAAGTTGTTCTGAAGCCTGGAAGTGGAGTCTGAATGGGAAAAACCCACCTAGCAATCCACTCTATGCAAGCATAAACCAGGGCACACCAGATCCCAGGCTCAGGTCTGCATTGGGAGCACATGAAGGATTTTCCTCAGTTTTCTGAAGTCCTTAACTTACATTCATCAAGCTGATATGAGCTAGCACCAAAGGACCCAAGCCAGGTCTTCTGCTACTACTTGGCTGCTCTCACCTTGTGCCAGATAGTCCCCTGGGACAGCATGGTGAAATAAATCTGAGTAAAAACTAATCTGGGAAAGGAAACAAAAATATTCATTGGCTTCCTGCTATAGTTCATGGTGGGACCACATAAATGCATGTCCTGGCAGATGGGAGAAGGAAGTTAGGAAAAATAAGATTTTTTTTTTTTTTTTTTTTGGAAGTGGGGCTGGTCATAAAACAGCGCTGCTGCAAATCTCAGAATAAACCTATTCATTTCAGAGCACCAAGCAAAATAAGAATTTATTTAGAATCATGGAATTTTTTAGGCTGGAAAAAATCCTTAAGAACATTGAGTCCAACCATTAACCAGCACTACCAGGTCCACCACTAAACGATGTCCCCAAGTGTTACACTTACACCTCTTTTAAAATACCTCCAGAGATGGTGATTCCATCACTTCCCTGGAGAGCATCTTCCACTGCTTGACAATCCTTTCAAGGAAGAATTTTTCTTACTATCCAATCTAAACCTCCCCTGGTGAAACTTGAGGCCATTTCCTCTTGTCCTATTGCTTGTTACCTGGGAGAAGAGACAAATCCCCACCTGGCTATGATGCCTTGGAATGGCTACCTAGAACAAAGGCTAGACAGGGCTAGAAAATAAAGTAGGTTTTTATTAAAGGCCTTCAATATATACACCTTGGGCAGTGAAAGAGCCTCACAGAGGCTACACCCAAGACGGACAGTGGTCACGAGTTTTTCAGACAGATAAAAGTTTGGTCTATTTGCATATCAGGGGTTAACTGTCCAATTACAGCTTCAGGTAATGAAATCATATTCCCCCAGTTTGCTCTTTGTCTTGATTCATTTTTGTTTATACTTTTTGGGGCCTGGGGCCAAGGATGTCCTTGGATGTCAGGCCTAGAAGGATTGTTTTGTCTGACCAAAACGTGGAGAGAGCTTGCTAACACTCTACATGGAGTTCAGAGTTACACACTAATGCAGTACAGGAGCTGAAAAATATAAAAGCTAAAAACTTAAGGCATCATCCTTTCAGGGAGTTGTAGAGAGTGATAAGATTCCAACTTAGCCTGCTCTCCTGCAGGCTAAACACCCCCAGCTCCCTCAGCCACCACTCAAAGGACTCATGATAAAGACCTTCCACCAGCGTTGATGCCCTTCTTTGGACATTCAGCATTTAAATGATGTGGAGATTACACAGTGCCAGAACAGAACTGTAGTGATCTGGGAGAACAGTCACTTCTGCATGATCTATGGAGAAACTGAGGGACAACCAGCAGCCTCAACTCATTTGCAGAGTTCAAAGCTGCCTGCCAGACATAAGCTCTGGAACCATTTCTCTCTAAGCTAGTGATGACTGGACCAAGTGGAAAATTAGATCTGAGCATTTCAGACATTTGATTTGAAAATATAAAGTTCTGTAAGAGAAAAAGGATATCTAAATATCTCTGCTATGCTTCCCAGAGCCAAAAGATACCAGACAGTCCTTCAACTAAATGGCAGAAGATCACCACTAAACAAACACTTTGTCTCCTCACATCCATAAAAAGTCTTTTCTTCCTTTAGTTTCAAGTAAAGGATAAATCAGTTGGAAATGCTGTCACAGATCTTTCATGCCTTCACAGGAAACTGCAATTAGCCAGCAAATGTGGTGATAAAAGGATGAGTGATCCTGTCGTCTGTAACCTGAGTGATTGCTGGAAGATGGAGATGCTGCAGAGTTTGAGAAAGGCACCACGACAGCTGTGGGAGTGCAGCATCAAGAAGCAGCAGGACACATCAGAGGTGACATCAGCTGGGTCACTGCCCAGCTGCAGCTTTCTAAAAAGGAGCAGTTGTCTGCTAAGCATTTAACAGACTTCCAAAGCCATCTGAAAGTCACTAGATTTTCAATTGATGGTCAAATTCTTAGTACCTGCACTTAATATGGACATCTTCTTAAGCAGCAAAATGTGGAATATACCCTTAGGTGTTGATACATTCCAATATTTCAGTATTTTTGTGAGATTTTACTGCACTGATAAGTCTGTTAGGAAGTGTCAGTCAAGTTTTGGCAATTCAGATGCCTACCCTTTGTCATGGTCTCGGTGCATGAGGTATTTTTAACACTAAAGGACAAGAAGAAACAGCTTGCTGTTCTTCTGTGAATATATCATGAACCTGGGCAAAGGCAACCTCAAAAAAAATACATTTCTGAAGCTTTCAGACAGTCTTTTTGACAGATGTTCAAGGTGGTGCTTTTCCAAAGGCTGGAAGCCCTTCATCATCAGTAACAGAATAGTGGTAGCATATGTCTTACATTTTATGCACTTCTGTTGGGTTTCTTTTTTTTTTCTATAGAATTTTTTCCCACAAAGTCTCCAGGAGACTAATGGCTGGGTACTTATGGGTGCTTAACCTGAACAATACGAATGGCTAGGAAGGTGTAGCACGGGGGCTACACCCTTCTTTGGTCTCAGGGAGTTTTCTCTCCGGGGGATGGGAAAAAGGTGATACCTGATACCACGAGGTTTTGGGAGATAAAGGGCAGGAGTGGGGGCAGCTTTGGCTCTCTCTTGCTCTCGGCATCGGAGAGAGAAGACACAGGCCACTCCTGNCATACACTACCCAAAGTCAACAAAGATGTGTAAAAATAGAAATATAAATGTTGTGAATCATCTGGACATGTGACTGCTTTTGATATCTTATCACAGACCTCACTAAATCAACTGAAATCAATGACAAACCATTGGTACCAACCCATTATTGTAACAATTCAGCCTCATCTCCTTCTGTTTGCAAAGTATCTGAGATTCATGTGATGACAGTCCTTCAGTCTAGTATATTTTTAAATATTCCATAGCTTCCTGTTGTTATTCCTACAACATATAAGCAGGAACTGTATTTAGGAAGCATGTATCATCTCTGGAACTTTTAGCAGACTGTATCTCTCCTGCTTTCCTGTGAAAGCATCACCCCTTCTTGCAGCCAGCTATAGTCCAGAATGTAATGGAGATGTGTGGCAAAAATATCTATCCCTGCCACAATGTCCTACTGAGCAGACATGCTATTTTTTGATTATGCTATGCTTACTGCCACAAGATCAAATGAGAGCTAAAATGTGATTAATGCACTCAATGACATCTTCTTAGCAATAAATTCAGTCAAATATAGCAAGATGGAATGATAGAGTCTGGACCAGATGTCCAGGGAGGCCTGAGACAAGCAACTGTGAACAGCTGCTGGCATGAAATCCATCATTTGCAACACTTCACAACCCTTCACATTTCAGTAGCAGTACCAGGACTGCAGGACTCATCAGAGGTCAGTACAAAAAAACTTTCCTCCCATTTCTGCCCTTTGATTCATGCGTCTCCCTGGAGCTTTCGTGGGATTATGTCTATTAAAACCAGAGCCTGGCTGTGGCAATATATGCTTCTGTCTCAGAATGTGCACAAAATAAACAGCAGCTTGGCATGTGCCCTGGTCACGTTTTCCACCCACCCTGTGGTTTGTATGTTCATGTTTTATGCAGAGCTGTCATTAATATCACTGAAAGTTAACTGCAACAGCTGTTAAAAGTTTGATCTGCTAAACACATAGAAGGCCTTGCCATCACAGTGAACTCCTTTCCTGTTCCTACTGCATTAACATGGAATTTAAAAGTGGTACATGCACAAGAAATCACTTGGTCATGTTCTCTATGTCCTTTTTTTCACCCCCCAAAACAGTTCTACCTCACACATGCAGCTAGCAAAAAAATTACCTGATCTCTACCAGAATATTTCTGCTGGAGGTGTTCTCATTAGCTCATCCTCTGTTTCAGCAAGATTTTCATGGTTTTTTAGACCAGATCTAAACATCATGCCCTTTAAAAACTTTCTGCATGCAAAGCAATAAATTGAATAAGTATGGTAACACTGATTCTGTTAAAGAGCACTTTCCCTGTTTTAAGTGTAGGATGGAAAAATTTAGGAAAGACTCTGGAATTGTGTTTTAAGGGTGAAAAGTTACTCTGCAGGAGAAATTGCAGTGAGAGGTGAGAAGTGAGACTATGAGAGAAGAAAAGCCCTGCGGACCCCAGTACAGAAGGAGGCTCAGGGAATGCTCCAGGTGCTGGAGCAGAGATTCCCCTGAAGCCCCTGCACAGCCCAGGGATAGGCAGCCCATGGTGGGGTCCACGGGGGAGCAGAGATCCACGTGCAGCCTGGGGAGGACCCCACACCAGAGCAGGTGGATGCCTGAAGGAGGCTCTGACCCAGCCCGTGCTGGAGAAAACTCCTGACAGGACCTGCGGACACATGGAGAGATGAGCTCCTGCCAGAGCAGGGAAAGAGTGTGAGGAGTCCTCGCCCCTAGGAGGAAGGAGCAGCAGAGATGTGTGATGAACTAACCAAGTTCATTTCTCACTGAGCTCATCAGTGCAGATAGAAGCAAACACCTTGGAGAGTGACTGCCATCATATTCAGGATGAAGCATGCTCCTGGTGATTCTTTGCAATCCAATGAAAAGTGTTATGCTGGCCCATGTGGACACAGGATGGGCTCAGAAAGCCACAGACAGATGGTATTATACCCTGGTAGGCATGTAAAAGATTTTTTTCAGCAGGCAACAAATGATGACTCAGGTACAAAGCAGAGTAAACGCCTTGGAAAAGGAAAACAGCAGAATTGCAAAGGAAAATCACATTTTTGGTGTCCAGCAGCTGAAACAGGAAGTTGTTTGAGTTGGTCAAGTGTGCCAATCAGAAGGGTTTACCATTTTTCCACTAGAGCCCAGTTGTGTGTCTGATTGCATAAGATTTTCACGGAAAATGCCAAGTTCCTTCAGTCTGCATAGCTTACAGTCATTATTCCCCATGGCTTCCATTTGTAGTGGGATTACACCATCCATTACCCACATAACTTTAGGCTAAAAAAGCAGTAACATCTTGATATTGCTGGATAATGTAAACTAGACTCTGCCTGTTTGAACTTGTCACTCTTTACGGACCCTACATAAGCCCAGAGCTTTTTTCTTACAAAGGGATGCCACAGAAAGTAGTAACAACATCAGCTACAAGGCCTGTTCACAGTAATCACAACACATGCTGCAAAAAGCAGCAAAGCCAGGCAGCTTTCATGTAGTCACTAAGAACAAGAGAGTTATTTATCAGTGGTGGAAGGTGAACAGGCTGTGTGATTGCTGTTCCTGTTAAAGTGCTGGGAGATACCAGCCACAATGCCATTCCCATCCTCTTCACCAAGCAGCTGGAAAAACAGGGTCATTTATGCAGTGAAAATCCCCCACACTTTTCTCCATTAAAAGTCATTCAAAACATCACCAATGCTTATGCTGTTGGCAGGCAGAACACTAGAAAACACCAGTTGTCAGTAGAGTTGAGATGCTGAAAGGCAGAAAAGCACAAATACCCTTTTGCTTCCTTAAGGATCATTCCCAGCAGCACCCAGAGCATTCTCAACACAGTACAATACCAGAAAATAAGGGGGAAAAGGGTCTTATACAAAGTAAACTAAAATCTGGGTATAAATAGGATGTCACTATTCATATTCAGTAGTCAAAAATATTATGAAGTAATTGAACTATATCAGAGCCAAAAGGGAATTCATGGTTTGCTCTGGAAGCTGACTTATAGTTAATACTGACTTGCCAGAAAAACCCATCACATCTCCTGTAGTAAAATCATAGAATCATAACATCAGAGAATAGTTTGGGTTGGAAGGGACCTTAAAGATCCCCTAATTCCAAATCCCTGCCATGAGCAATACTTCACTAGATCAGGTTGCTCAAAGCTCCACCCACCCTGGCCTTGAACAGTGATCTCTTACAGAATGGAACTGAGTAGAATACATGAAAATAAAGAAGTATAAGCATGAAAGAAAACAATCACAGCTTTTCATAACTATATGCTAACTGAACCTATTCTAATTCTGCAGAAAGGAAAGCTTTACTTACTCTCACAGAGACGCCTCCTCAGCTTCCCCCGAATTTTATCAATGGCATTGTAATCAGAGACATGAAACACATGAGCAGACTTGGGCTCTGAAGCAATCTCATCAAGTTCCTCTTTTAAGGCTTCTCCAACACCCACAGCAAAAATCCTAATCCCAGCCTGATGGGCTGCAGTGGCTGGATCCAAAACAAAATCCTGGCTCCTTCCATCAGTCAAAAGGATAGCCACTTTTTTTACAGTTCGATCGCTAAGTCTCCCACCAGCTTCTTTGGAAAAACTGTAGGTGGTGATGTACCTGAGAGCATCTCCAGTGTTCGTGTTACCCCCATAATACTGAATCTTTCGAGCAGCCTCTTTGATTTCCTCACGGGTTTTGTACTTTCCCAGGTCAAACTCCGTGGTTGGATGATCGCTGTATCGCACCACACCTACACGGGTTTTGTCTGGGCCAATCTCAAAAGTTTCCACCAAATTAGACACCCATTGACGAACTTTCTCAAAATCTTCTTTTCCAACGCTGGAGGAGGTGTCCAAGAGGAAGACAAGGTCATAGTGAACACTCTTGCAACCTGCAAGTGTGGCAGAAAACATTGTTAAGGGGAGACAAATGCAGAGGACCAGACATAACCAAATATCCCCTAGACATAGCTCTCCAGTGAGCAGTTTGGAGGAGGCTGAAAAATTCTCCCCCTATCATGTAGAGAAGGGCAGATTCCCAGCCCTTCTTCCTTGTGATTCACCTCATCAATTTCAGGACATCTACAGCACAGCACAGACTTTGCTTTGAAATGCAAACCCTTTCCCTTCCTTTACTTCTGACTATGTCTGCCCAATCCTTCAGCTACACCCCCTGCATGTACATGAAGATATTTTTCTCTGACTTCATTGCAGTGCCTTTGCTCAGGCGGTGCTCTGAAATGACCTGGACAGATCAAAAGCCCTGTCCTGACCTTGCTTATGCCAATCCTGACCCTGAGTAATGAAGCTTTTGTGTCCCCACTTGCACTAATGTTAGGATTCATTTATGCTTATCTAGAAGCAGTTCTTTTGCCCAGCATGATATGTTGATGTAGCAGGTCTATAACAAGATTATTTCAAATTTGAGGCTTTCTTGCCATTGACTATTGACTAAAGGATGACTTCCTGAATTTTGGAATGTGTTCCTCAACAACAAAGGGCAGCTGCCTTGTAAGGGAAAAGTTCACTTATCCCCACAACCATCCCTTTGCCTCCAACCATGATATTTACAATGTGAGGCCTGTATAATCTAAAACACAAAGCTATTTCAATTGCAACTTGCTTGCCTTATATCAATCCAGACTGGCTGTATATTTGTCAGACACTTGACAAAAAAAAAGTAGATCTCTTGGGAGATTTTTTTTAGCAGTTTCTGGATACATGCAAGTCAGGAAGCAGTAGATCCATAAAAGTGCCACTGATGCCCAAGATTTATCAACATAATGCTCCAACTGGACAAAATGTGTATATATATGTATATATACTTATATACTTATATTTACTTAAACCAGTACTAGAGACCATACTCTAATAAATTATGAGTTTTAAGACTGAAAGCTGCTCTACAAACTCAGTTTGGTCACAGCTGCCAACCATTGCTTCTCCAGCAGTTCTTGTCTCATGTAGTCTCAAAAAGTACAACTGCATATTTGAACCGGGGTTAAAATTACATATTTCCTACTGAATTCCAGGATTTGAACCTATAGGAAGGTCACAAAGTCTTTTCCCATACTCGGACTTCGACACAAATTAGCTCTGGCTCTTTTCCTCACCCCAGGGTTGTGATCCTGCCCAGAATGGAAGAATTCCAGAACAGCCCATGGCACTGGAAAAGAGGGATGTGGGTAGTTTGCTGAGCTTTTGCTTTTAGAAAAGAGTAAAAGCATTATAAAAGAGTAGGTCAGCGCTCAAAGCATTGCATATGACCATGAGAGTGATTGAATATACGCACACCTGGATGTGGCAGGAGATGAGAAATGAGCATCACCTGCTGCTGTGTTGACTTCTGAAGCAGAGCACAGACCAGTACATCCCAGGTGCTGCAGGGCCTGTGGCTACAACTTCTGCACATGGGATTGGGTTCACATTGGGATCTGCCCATCCATATGGGATCTCTTTGGAAACAACCTGTTGTTGTGGTTTAATCCCAGCTGGCAACTAAGCATTATGCAGCCCCTCACTCACTGCCCTCAGCAGGGCTGGGGGGGAAGAGAATTGGAAAGGTGAAAGGGGGAAAACTTATGGGAAGAGAAAAGAAAAAGATTTAAATAAAACCCAACAAAGAGGGGTGACGCAAATGAAAACAGTTGCTCACCACTGACTGACTCACAGTACCCAAGCAGGAGTCTCCAGCCAAGTGTCCCCCCACAGTTTTATTTCTGAGCATGACACTGCATGGTTTGGGATATCCCTTTGGTCAGTTGGGTGCAGCTGTCCCGACTTAGTCCCCTCCCAATTTCTTGTGCTCCCCCAGCCTCCTGGCTGGTGTGAGGGGGAATAAAAAAGGCCTTGGCTCAGTGTGAGCTCTGCTCAGCAGTAACAAAAATATCCCTGTGTCATCAACGCTGTTTCCAGCACAAATCCAATGCGCAGTCCCAGAGCAGCTACTGTGAGGAAAATTAACTGTATTCCAGCCAAAACCTGCATGTGGGACTGTGTTCTGTGACGGCATTTTGTGAGTCAGGGAGTGCTTGTCTCTAACTCCAGAGCAAGAAAAGTCTGTCGGGGAAAACTCTCTCAAAGGCAAACTGCAAGTGGAGATGATGGTTTACATAATTTTATATTATGGCATGCAAGTTACATTACATCTGTGTATATCTATCAGCTGGACTCTCAAATGTGGTTCTGCTTGATTTTCGGAGAATATAAAAGATTAACAGTAAAAGGTAAGAAAGAAGCTTACACTTCCCCACCTTACCTCCTTCCCAAATTCATTATTATATTAATCTATTCTGGCTGAAAGAATGTTAATTAGGTGAGACTAACTAGAGAGCAAAACCCACAAGGTACAGACCTTCCTGTTACTTATTTTGATGACTCTCAGCAGGTGAGACAACAGCAATTTCAAAACAAACAGAACAGTCAGAATGAATCCCGTCTGTGTTCAAGGGCAATGAGCCTTAAAACAAGGGGGAGTTAAGGTTTAAAAAGTGATGCCTATTCAAGGCACTATTACAGGGAGGAAAAACAAGGTCTTTCAGGATCTTTTTTTTTTTTTGGCATTGGTGATTCTTTACTTCAGACCTGGTGGCAGTGAGATGAAATGCTGTAGAAATGCTTTTGGTAAATATTAATCTGCATTTTTAGCTCTCTAATGTCCACTGCTGGACAAAATTGATTGTTTTCCAAGAATGCCGTAAGAGTACTTTTTACTGGCAGAAACAATTCAGTTCATGTTCAGGGAATATGTGAGATAACTCATAGTAATCAAAATTTCAGTTCTGTAATTGCAGAAATGCTCTCTGGGAGCATGATTCAAGGAGTTGTGTTCATTTACTCAGACACTGAACCAACTGTTTTGCAATATTTCTTTTAAAAATAGTTCACAAGCAAGCCATAAGCCCAAAATTATTTAAAGAATGAACATATAAATGGCTTCACTATATTCTGCCTGAGACAGGTCCAGAAGCAGAAAAAAAAAGTGAGATTTCACTTTGTTTGGTTACTAAGTATTTATTCCTGGTAAACTTCACCCAAAAAAAACATAGATCACATAAGAAAGCTATAAGGCAGCTATCCCTTAAGCCAAAAGAAGGTCTAAAAAAGCCTTTTCTTTCTTAAAAGTTACTCAGGCCTACAGAATAGCAGCTTTCCTAGAAAAGAAGACAGAAAACCTCCATCTCAAAATGCCTTTGGACTCTTATAAAAAAATTGTGTGGGTCTACAACCATTTTTAATTTGAGGTGTGATAATGATGTCAGATAACTCTTCTTGCTGCCACACAAAAACCAACGTGTCCTTGTCAAGGATCCCTATAAGAATAATCCCTCAGCTACACCATCCTCTAACGCACTCAGTGGCATTTGGGGCAGAGTGCTCATGAGCGCAGGCCAAAAGCTGTGCCAGAGACAATGCTAATAACTAGACAGTAGAGAAACATAATCCTAGAGTCACTTAGGTTGGAAGAGACCTTTAAGGTCATGAAGTTCAACCATTAGCCCAACATTGTTAAGTCCATCACTAAACCATGTCCCTGAGCACCACATCAACACATCCTTCAAGTATCTTGAATCGATGGAGGGTATGACAGTGCCCTGGCCCTGTTTAGCTCACAGGAAAGTCAGAGCCAGGAAGAAGATTCTCATCTGACACCCACAGGAGGCAACGGAAGAAGTGACCTCCATGCCAGTGTGGGGTAGATGGAGCACATCCAGAGCAAACTGTGGTGAGCTGCTCCTCTTGCTGTGGGTAGCTGAGCTAAACTTTCTTAGCCTGCAGCAGAACAAAAGACCCCAGGTAAACCACAGCCTTGACCCCTGAGCTTTCTCCATCCCTAAGTATGTTTTATGTATTTCCAGCAGTAAATGTCTTGCGTTGTTCATAGATTTCCTCCTCTAAGTGATGGCTTCCCAGCCATGGGAGAGACCCAGCAGCTGCAGGGCACGAGGCAGTAAACTGAAGGCGTACCTGCTCTTTGTGCCTCGGTTCTCTCCCCGCTGAACACGAACGTGAGAAGAACCAAGAGATGGGGCACACGGCACCTTCCCATCATGGACATATCCATATCGCCTCTCTCACATCAGCTCGTCTTTTCTCTGTGGTGCGAAGCTTGCTAGAAATCCAACCCGCAGCCTAGAAAGGGAAATAAAGAGCAAGTGTTATCTCACAGCAACACAAACGGCAGTAATGATGCAAGTCATGAGAGCAACGTTTTGGAGAGTCGCCTCTTCTGCCTGTCATTTTACTTGACTAGACATAAACTGCTCAGACAAAGAGGCAGGAGTTCACCTACTTTTCAAAAGCTATACTCGTTCACTGGCTCTATTCACTGTGAAGCAGCTGAATGGAAACAGGAGAGAGATTACCAGATTATTATACTTTAATTGAGCCCACTGCCAACTACACAATCAGCGCACTGGAGTGGAAACCATTCCTGACCTGGCCCTCCCACGCATTCATCATTAGGAGATACACAACACAGAGCCCAGATACAATCCACTACAAATCACACACACAACCCGTTGCCACTTCACCCATCACTGCTTTCAGTTCTGGAGCCCCAAAAATGAGAAATGCTAAAAATACACCACTGTTTTCATGTATATGTTTGCTGCCATCAGTCCTTCTTTGCAGGAGTAAACTCAGCAGTTTTAAAACGTGTCTTTCCACTATTTAGCTTAAAGATATGCAAAAGCTCAGGGTTATCTTCAATATAAGGCCTTTGGCTTGAGCTGACTTTGAGTGGAGTCACTGAAGTCAGAAGGTATTGTAAGAAGCCAGGCAAAGTGGCTGGGCTGTTAAAAGTTAAGCTGTGTTTTCTAACAGTAGATCAGCACTTTTTAAAATAAATCTGTTATTGCTCTTGTTTTATTATTTTTTATTATATCATAAAGTCATTGCAGTTTCATCTACTGTTTGCACACCCAGAAGGTAGAAACCAGCTTCCACTCTGCGGCTCTCACTGCCTGAGGCATTATTTTAAAAAACTTTTTCCCATCTCCTGATTCCTTCTTTTCATCTCTAAGGATTCTAATAATTTCTTTGTCCGTTTTCTTGGGGAAGTTCTGCCTTCTCAGTTTTTTACATGCACGTCTGCTTCTCACAGTTGATAGCTGGGTAGAAGTCATGAGGGGGACACTGTCTGATGTAGTTCATTGCTGCAGGGTCAATTATGCCTTCTAGGATATTTCTTTTCAAAGCAATAAGGTTCTGTGGGAATCACAGACAGGAAGAATGGTGGCGTCAGCATTTGTTCAAAACCCGTTTTGATCAGTCATGTTGGGCCTATCTCTACCACGTATCTCAGCATGTTGTGCTGGTTTAGGAAATTAAAAAGGGGAAAAAACCTTATGAAGTTGTCAAGATGTCACTACAAATCCTTATACCCACAAAAAAAATACAGGCTCTTTCCAAAACATAAAAAACAGGTTATCTTCAGAAATCCGTATCATATGCAAACAAAGGAGGAAAGCAATATATATAAGAAACCCTTCACTGCAAATAAAATTTGGAAGTATCTGCCAGCAGTGGAACATAAATACAAGAAAGATTTAAATTAAAAAAAAAATCATATTTATTCATTTACCGACCCTAAATACAAAGGACACAATCAGGTGCTGTAGTTTACACCTCTGCCAGATGATGTCCCTACCAGACAGTGAGGTGTTCAGGTTTGAGCCAGCTAGAAAAGGCTGCAGGGTAAAAAAAGGCATGAAAATACCACTGTGCCCTACAGGAGTTAGAATTTCCTCCTAAATAAGTATGTTATTGAAATACCAATCAGGCAGCCACTTGCAGAGGGATCAGAACCAGCATTACTTAAAATATCTGTGGGAGCCTTCAGCCCAAGGTTTTTGCTCCCCTGGATTTTTTAAGGAAACACTGTTTTTAGGTCCAAGTGATGGGACAGCAGGTTCACGGCAGCAGCAAGAGCTGGGAAATCAGATCTGCCAAGCAACATCCTGCACTTCCAGTGCCGAGCTCAAAACGTCCTTTCTCTGTGTCTGGGCTTGCACGGCTGTGAAGTTTTATAAATACATTCTTAAAAACAGTCTTGGCCAGCTGCTAACCTACATGAGGCCAGGATAAAAGGAGCAGAGCACCAGCTGGTGTCAGTCAGCAGAACAACCCTGGCTCTGTGAGCAGCAGATGCAGCTTGGTGGATGGGGCTCACTTGGTACGAGTGGGATTCTGCCCCAGCAGAATGACTTCCTCCGTGGCCAGGCCTGAGGGCTCAGTCTCTAAGGCCTCATTCATCTCCCCTCCTTGCCAAAACACTTCAAGAACTCATTTCTGCATTTTGAATGCTGCAAGGTGTCTCAGAACAGCCATTTAGGCTAAAAATAGTGTGAAAAAAAAAAAAAAAGCCACAAATCAAATCAGAACATCTGCTTAAAATCTATAATTGTAACTTGTGGTGGCTATAATACACATTTATGGTTCAATATTATTCTAGCATTCAGGCCAAAATATATCATTTTATCCACTTTTATAGCACAAAGAATTGAACCAAGTCTCTTCACTTGCAACTTTATTACGTACACATATACCAGTGGCAGAAAATTGCTCCATTCACATCAACAGGATTCATGTCATGGCAACGAAGTCTTCAGAGGTGTTAGAAGAAAGGTTGGAAATAAAATATTTTTAGCAATGGGTTTTCCACACTTGTTTCTTTCCCACTTCAGTCAGCCACTTTGAGACTGAGCCCAGTTTGAAATTGCAGCAGCTGATCACTATTTATTTCCCTTTCCAGGAGAAAGGGTCAAAAAGGAGCCAAAAATGGGACAATTTAGGTTTCAGAGTTATCCAAGACTAAGAAATTCTCTTTATTTAACCCTATTTCCAAATGGCCCACATGGAATTTTTTTTTATTACTATTATTTTTAGTTCAGCCTATCATGTGGGAATAATTTTGCTCAAACAGGCCTAAGTCAATGCACATCATTTAAAAATACTTCCCATTTTCTTTTTGTTTCACAAACATCACTTTGCGATTTCTTTGTGGTGCATTAAGGGATATTGCAAAGAGAACTGACAAATCCTATCCTGAGTTTATTAGTGAACTGTGGACTCTGTGTCAGAGGCTCCATTTTTAACAGTTTAATGGTAAAAAAAAAGAAGTGAATACTTCTGGCTACATGCAAACATGATGTGGGAATGGCATCCTGGATGAGAAGCTGGTGAATGTTAGAGTGAGCCCTCTACACTCAAAATACAAGCACAGCCTAAAGTTATTCATACCACCTCACAGCTGAACAAACAATATGCAAAAGATAGGCATGAGTTCCATATAACTTTCAGCTTCAGAATGGCTTTTGGGGGGGTTAGTGTAAAGTTTTAGGTCAGTTAGAATCCATGGTAAGGTCTCTCTAGTTCTGAATAATAAGTAATACTCTTTGGGGAATGCAGGGCAAAAAACATCAATATAAAAACAAGAGCCAAAGGAGAACTTGGACTTCTCATCTCAACACTGTGATTCAGAAAACAAGGGTGAAAAACTTTTTTTGTGGAAAATGAGAAGCAAAATTTTTTGTTTAGGAGTGGCATCTTGAAAAAATGAAAGGAAAAGACACAGAGGGGAGCAGACACAGAGAATGCGGGAGAGAACAAAACTTCGAGGCACTTCTAGGAGAAGCAATTTTCGCTGGCTCTGGATATACCCTGTCTCAGCCTCTCCAGATGCTGCTCTTCTGTCCTGGTTTGAGACATGCCATAAACAGCAAAACCCACGTGAGTTAGAGATGGAACAACACAGAACACTTTCTGTGATCTCCTTCATTCTTCAGAGGAGTGATTCAGCCACAAATATTCATAAAACATAACAAAATAGACCTGGAGTTACAGTAAAATGAGCATTTCAGCAGTGTGATTTAATAAAACTTTTTCTACCTCATGCGAGCAAAAGTTCAAAGATCCTACAGGGACAGTGCAAAGACCACTGAATCAAAGTTGAATGTTAAAAGTATGCCCAGTTATGTACTTTAGAATCCTCATTAAAATATTCGAGCTCTTACTTGCATTTTACTAAATTATACCACTGAACTGTTTGTCTTACTGTTAAATTCAAGGGGAGCTGATTCTATTATTGTGCTTGATTTCATCTATTCGTCTGCTGCCACTGAACATCACCATATGCCATATAAATGCTGTAACTATGCTGGCATTCATAATGTGATTTTAAATGTCTTTGGTATGCTCCTCTGAAGAAGAGGTTAGCTGGGGGTGAAAAAGACAGTGTCCAATTATACAGCTTTTCACACACACACAAAAAAGAAAAACAAGTATAAAACCCAGCACACTAATACATCTGACATCTTAGTAGAGTCAGCTTGTTGATTGTGCCTCTTCCAACAACTGAACTAAGCAATTTAATTATCTAAATTATTGCTGATATGAGCAGGAAGCCAACTGTATAAAAGAGAGATGGGACTTTCTTCCCTGCTGATCATCCCATGCAGTCGTATATCTTTGTTCGATGATTTTGAAAGAGATCATCCAATGGCATTTCTGGAAGAAGTGCGTCTTCCCAGGCCTGATCCAAAGCCAACTGTAGTTAATGAAAAGAGGGACATTGATTTCAGTGGGCATTGTTTAAAAATCCGTGTGAATAATAGAGCAGAAAATTCTCTGCTAACACCAGAGCTATTCCTGAGGTACTTTGCTCAACTGCAACTGAGCCATCTGTGAAATCAAGGAGGAGACTGTCAGCAGGCCCACAGTATGTTGGATGAAGCCATTCATGCACCCTGCTAGCAAAAAACTCTTCAATGTCTTCTCTAAGTGCTGGTGAGGCTGCAGGAGTTGGGGCATTTCTTCTCTTCATTTGCAATGATAGAATCACAGAATTGCTTGGGTTGGAAGGGACCTTCAAGATGTTCTCATTCCAACCCCTGCCATGCTCAGGGACACCTTCCACTAGACCACAACGCTCAGAGGATGCCCCATCTAACCTGGCCTTGAAGACTTCCAGGGATTGGGCATCCACAGCTTCTCTGGGCTACATCACATTTTAAGAGCAGCTTCTATCCCAACCCCTAAAAAACTGATCAGATGCAGAGCGATGGTTAACACGAGTGTGAGCCAAAGCAATCTGTCAGCTTTATGGGAGATGAAATAGGGCAGTGGGAAAGATCAGCAGACCATTCCATCGATTTGTTTGCCTTAGCTGAACTCTATTACTGCCCTGAAGTACTTGGTGCTGGAACTGCCCAGGCCCATGAATGATTAATACTGCTGCAATTGGAAGTGTTTGATTGTGCGAGAAATAAAGTACATACTGATAATTCAGGAGGGGAAAAATAATACATAGCTGTTCCCTAGGTGACAGGTACCTGTCTAGGAGACAGAACAAAGAGGAGTTGAGTGGAAAAAAATATCCTAAAAAGGAGTATGACCAAGAGTCCTAGAGGGCCATGAAGCACACTCCAAGCATTAACTCAACACGGGCATTTCCTAATTTGCAGCCTGAGAAATGTTCCTTTAACCTCTGTGGAGCTGCACGGGCAGCACACACAAGGAACCCTGAGAGAAGGTCAGAATTAGAATTCAGCTACCCTTGACTCCTTAACCTATGCTTGGATCATGCATTCCACAAATTGACCCCTCATAAATGCATTTACCACGGATGCTTTAAAACAAGCCCTAACTGGTTGTCTGCCAAATCACTGCTATTCTAAAACACCCTCACTGCTAGAAGAAGACTTTGCAGTGTATTTTTGCCTACTGCAGCCCCTCAGTGTCTGCAGGCTGAAACCTTGATGCAATATCCCCAAGTATAACCTTTCAGAGGAAGTAACTCCAGATTTAAATTGTACTCTTGCATATCAAGCTTAGAAATCTTTCTACTGATTGTCTAAGAAAACCCCAAGGTAACCTGCAATCAAAATCCGTGCGACAGACTCTCGCTTTGGCATCATTGACCAGACTGTCAGGAAAATCTCCACTGCACCCTATGAATGCATCTGTTTATGGACCAGCCAAGTCCATAAAGGGTGACCCCTTCTCACTCAGCTAATAAGGAGTTTGAAGTTAAAAAGAAGTTCTGCATCTAAAAGGCTGGTTCTGTATAAAACACAGTTGCTCAAGCATCTTGGTAAGCCTGACTGAAATAGTTATCAAGGAAAAGACCCATGGGAAGCGTCTCAGAGTGTATATGAGGTCGGAGGGATTAGAAAAACTGATAAAGGGAGGCTGATAAGGGGAAGCTTTGCAAATCTGATCTGGGAGAACAATGCCTGAAAACAGAGTTTGCCCGAGAACCAGGCACCAGCATCTGTAGCACTTGTACTGACAGCTTGTCTCACTATGTTTATTTACTCACTGGCAAAGTCAGGAAGAATATCTTGAACTTGAAACTAAAGCATTAGTTCAATACTTCTAGATGCCTTTTTTTATTTTTATAGCAAAGTAGCCTCTCAGGTCTGCGTTATATATGAACCATTTTTTTTTCCCATTAATTGTTACTTACTTTTCTCTGCAAAGCTTTAGCCTGCACCTCTTTAGCATGGACCAGTGAACCAGCAACAGAACAGGATACTTAGAGGTCAGATGACTTGTCATAATCTCATTTGCACTATCCTCTTCAACCCCCAAAAGATTCTCAAGTATATAATTCAAGTCACATAGATTGCAAGTCAATTACAAAACATATTGGTCCTTATTCCGCCTCTCCAGTGGCTCATCTTTTGAGATGCAAATTTATTTGAATCTTGTGGATGTTAACACAATAATATTATTAGATACATAAAAATTTAGGAATGCTCTTGGGGGAAAACACACTCCAAACTACATTACTAAGTAGCAGGTGCACAGCTCACCCATCCTAATAATGACTGTATTGCACAAGGCTAAGTTAGAAAACTTTGCCCATACTTTTTTGTCTTCTTCTTTTAAACCTAGTGCAATGCTGAAATACCTTTCATGTTGTTGCTGAAAGAGGGTTTGCAGCACACAGACATCCTGGAAATAATACAAGGCACACTGCGTGTTTGGGGTAATAAATAACATTATTCCCAAAGCTTCATACATTTAAATTAATCTCCACATCTGTCTGCAGGGTGTCCAGATTAAAGAGGAGTGATACAAGCAAAACAAAGACCGAAATGCTGTCCATAAAAATTATGGTAGGAACAGTTTGTGATAGAGTGGAAAATCCTGAGATTTTTTCCTCAGTACTGCATGTTCAAACTCTCCTTAGCGTAGTATGTATGGAGCATGTTGATTTTGTACAGGGTCACAGAACACCAATCCTCTGGCCTAAGCCCTGCAAACCTGTACTGGCAAAGTCCTACAAATCTCATTTCCTTTCAAGCAGAGGTCGAAATGTTCCAACCTACATTAGCTATTAGGAAGAAGCCTTTAACACTGAGCCCCTGAAGGCTATTCAATATGAGAGTACTCCACTCTTACAGGGCCAATTTCCTGCTTTTTATATCCTCATGGAAGTTCTTACAGCTCTTGGAATGAAATTTAATACTTTCTTTTTTAGTACAGTCGAGGATTATGTCAGTAAAAAGACCCATATGTCATGGCTTTGAATAGTTAGTGAGCAGAGCTGGAGCAAGGAATTGGGATGGTGTAACAGCCTAAATCTATTTGGAAAATAGGCAACATACTTTTTAACAATGAGGAGCCTGGTGAATGCATTTCCCAGAACTCTTAACTGGGGCAAGGAAGAATTGCTTTGCATTCCTTGCCCTATGCCTTATGATAATGGCCTGGATAACCAGAATCGCTACAAACTCCAGAAATGAGCTCATACCTATTGTCTGTTCCTCTCAGGGTTATTAAGAGGGCCATGCTAATTGGAGATGTACCACACACTCACCTACCACTTCCCAACATTTCTGCTGAACTATCCAAATGACAGAAAATTTCCCAACTACAGGAACGTAGTTCTGTAGTAGTTCATGTAGCTCCCAACTACAGGAACATACGCCTCCCTCTTGAACCACATGGGTGAGTTCCTCCTCCATCTGTTCCAAAAAGATGATGGATATCTAACGTAATGAAAGTTTGTTCAGAAACAACAAGTGCATTTGATTAAGAGATTTAGTACTTCAGAGACTTTCCATGGTCTAAATTTGCATGGTCTTGACCTTTGTAATGAAACCCAGAACTCTACCATGGACACCAACACACCAGCAAAAGTGAAGGGTCTGTGAATAAAGGCCATGAAAATAAGTCATTACCTGTGGAGGTACAGACAGCAGGGTTGCATCCTCAGCTCTGAACCTTTCCCTCTCCATTCAGCACTCCCACTGTGTATCCACGGCCTGAAACCCACCCAAGCTGAGAATCTCCATGCTCCCTTTCACTGAGAACAAGCATGGCCATTTCTCTTTCAAAACACCAGAGTGAAAAAGGGCAATTGAACAGATATGGGCAGTTTGCAGGGAACCCCTTTTCACCAGCTATTCTAGAAACAGGCCAGTCTTTACCTCCTTTTTCCAGCAGGGCTCCAGGTAGAAAGCAATTCACAGTTACTGGGCATTGCAACAAAGCATTTTGGGAACCCATCCAAAACAAAAGGTGGTACTGGAACTGATGTAGGATTGCCACTTAGTTTCTCACAACTGTATAACTCAAATCATTTAAGGCAAGGAAAATCTTGGAAACCCCAACAGCAGAACCCTAAGGTTAGACACCTCACCCGGGTGTCTGCAGAGTGGGGATGTTGCGTGGAGAATTGAAGACTGAAAATCTTAAATCTCCTCAGGAAGTGACTGCCTCCAGTCTCTTTTTGGCTCTGACCTGAAAAGTTTCTCTTTCTTATGAAAGGAGCTGGGCTAAGAGGAGGCAGGAAGAATCATTTCCTCTGACCACAAAGTTCTGAATTGTGAATGTCTTCACCATCAACACAGATTCCTATAAAGTGAGAGAAATAAAAAGCATGGCCTCAGTGCAGGACAGTTTTGAGTGAAGACAAGTTGGATCTTTGATGTCTCAACCATCTCTGCCCACCACTGTGGTCACCATCAGCATGGGACAGGCAGGTTAGGGGAACACAGGGGAGTCAAGCAGAGGCAGAGTTTATGAAGTGTCAGAGATCCTAAGTCCAAGACTGAGGAAAAAAACACACTTTACCCCTCTCAGTTTCTGAATGTGACATGCAGGAAATCACTGACTGTGAATCCTTCCATGATTTTACCATGGTCCCAGCAGAAGGAGACCTGTAGGAAAATTCTGCCTTGTCACTTTTATTGTCATTTCTGCCCCCAGGGCAGTGAGTAAGATGGAAAACTAAATAAGATGGGATGAATGGATCAAGAGTAGCCTTGCCAAGAAGGAATTGAGGGTGCTGGTGGATAAGAAGATGGACATGAGACAGCAATGTGCACTTGCAGTCCAAAAAATCAACCATATCCTTGTCTGAATCAAAAGCAGAGTGGCCAGCAGGCCAAGAGAGATGATTCTGCTCCTCTATTCCACTCTCATGAGACCCCATTTAGAGCAACACTGGAAGGACGTTGACCTGTAGGAGCGAGTCCATAGGAGGCTACAAAGAGGATTAGAGGGTTGGAGAACCTCTCCTGTGTGGGAAGGCTGAGATATTTGGAATTGTTCAGCCTGGAAAAGAGAAGGCTCTAGGAAGACATTATAGCAACCTTCCAGTTCCTGAAGAGCTGAAGGGGGGCTTTTGGCAAGGATAATGCAGTGATAGAACAAGGGTTAATGGCTTTAAGCTGAGAGAAGGCAGGTTCAGGCTGGATATTAGGGAGAAATTTTTTACTTTGAAAGTGGTGAGACACTGGCACAGGTCGCCAGTGTGACAGAAGTTGTGGATATCCTACCCCTGGAAGTGGTCAAGGCCAGGTTGGATAGGGCTGGAAGCAACCTGGTCTAGTGGAAGATGTCCCTGCCCATGGCAGGGAGGTCAGGACTAGGTGACCTTGAAGGTCCTCTCCAACCCAAACCATTTTATGATTCTATGAAAACAGAAGATGATTTCTAGACACTGAAGAGAAGTAGAGCAAATAAGGGCCTGGCAGCTTTAAATTAAACAGGAAAAGATGTAACTGGAGAAAACATGTAAATTATCCCTATTTTTTAACAGGAAGAGCTCTTTTCACCATTGTCACTCACACAGAAAGGATAAGATACAAAAGCTTGTGCTCTACACACACAGCTCTTACACCAGGCAGCTGACAGAGGCAGGAGGGCTGTCACCTAGGAGATGATGAGAGATGTGCAGCTACCCCCAAATCACAGCTGGGTCTGCCTGTCTGTGCTCATGGCAAAGGGTGTGACAGTGTCAGATCAGTAATTCTGATGTTGGCTGGAAGGGTTTTGGGCCATTTCAACTCTCACCTTGTCCCATCCGCTCCACTCTGCTCCCTTCCTCTTTTCATTCTTCCACACAAGTTTCAGAAACAGCAGGGGAAAGAGAAAGCAAAAAGGGAATGGGCCATGAACGAAAGAAAGGAATTTACAAATCACATGAATGAAACATGAAACAACATCACATTCAGGTCTTCCTAACATTATCATTTCTTCATATTTAACCTTTTCACAATTAACTCTAGGAGGAAGTGTCTTAAACTGTCTCAAAAAGACCTGAAACTCCAAAAATTACTTAATTCCCTTTTCCCTATCTCTTCATATGCAATATCCTGGATTTTTACCTTAAAAGAAGAGAGAGCTATTGCATAGGTAATATAGGTTTCAAAGATTTTATTTGATAGTTGGGGAGAGGATATTTTGAAATGGATAAGGACATAGAGTGTTTTCAGAAAAATAATTACAAAAGCAAAATTACAAAATTTGGTGGAGGAGAAAGAACATGGAAAAGTTGTAGATATGGAAAAGAGATACCTACTTAGACAGCAATGCTAGAACATAAAACAAATTAAATCTGTGCCTTCCTGGACTGTAAAGCTTAGTTTCAAATAGTCTCACACTACCCTCTTTTTCTTAAGACATAGCAGAGCTCTCGCTGGGATTTATCTCATTTAAGTTTAGGCTGTAGGTGTCTAACTACCATTTTATGTGGTTTTATACTTAAACTCCTTTCAAGTTCATGGAGAGAAAAAAAAAAAAAAGAAAGAAAAAAATCCATACCCAGATTGATTTTATCTCTTTCTCATGAAGAAGAGTAAAATAAATTAACTACTCCAAGAAGGGCTTATTTTCCCCAGACACAATGAAAGAAGCTTAGACAAAGAGCAAAGATTTAGATATTGGTGTTCCAACAGATACCAATATTTCAGAAGATGTCTGTCTGGTCAAGGTGACATAAGAAATTCAGCCAAAAGCAGCAACAGCTAAAGATGGTAAAGGTAATGATAGGAAATTTTATCAAGTTCAGAGGCAGAGGTCGAATAGACTTGAGCACAAAGTCTTTTCCTAATGGGGAACAGAAGCAGCACATCTTGACTTCTAAACAGATCCCCCTTCCTGAATGATGAAATTGTCCAAGAAAAGCAGGTTTGGGAAGAAGAACCAAAATGGATCTAGGAAAAGCAATGTCTTTTTGAAATCTACCTAATTTCCACAGGGAGAGCTTAAGAACACTCTGTGCAGAGTTTATTCTAGCCTCTGGGTGAATTATAACAGATATGGGAACCAAAACTATGAGGCACTCCTGGATTGCCTAAAGGGTTAAACTTCACTCCGAGTTTTCTCTGTCCATGAATTGGATTTGATGTAGCCAGACCTGAGGCTCAACTGACCCAAATGCCAGCAGGTGATGCTTTGCTCTCATTGTCTGCAGGGAGGCTCAGGAGCCCTGACCAGAAAAATAAAGGGTATAAAAAGGCCCTGAGCACTTTGGCCTTTCTACATCTGTTTTGGCACCAGACTTGCTCCACTCAGGAGGAAGAAGGTACTTTGCTTTTTTTCCTTTTGGTGCCAAGGAAAATACCAAAGTACTTCTACATTGCCAAGGGCAGACATGCACATGAATTGACATCATATTCAGATAAGCAAATCTTTCCAACACAGTTGCTGTCTGAAGAGTAACTGTTTTAATCTGTTGCCAAATAAAAAAAAAAAAAAAAAAAAAAAAGGATGCGATTGTGCTTGTTTTGCTGCTTTGTCTTTGTTACCAAATCTGACAGCCTGTTCTTAAGAGATAAAACAGGTGTTAGAACTTGTTTTCCATAGATACATATGAGATCTAATTTGATGTGTGAAAGTTTGTCATATTCATGTCAATGTATTCAGAGACCAACACTTATTTATAGATTAGTACAGCTGAAAGAGACAATAACATACAGTCTAACCTCGCAACCAACATAAGTCAAAAATTATTCTTAACAATTCCAGTACATCATCTATACCTCCTTCAAAGTTGCAGTAGTTTTTCTGATCTGTAGAACTATCAGTTCTGATTCATGAGACAGAGCATTCCCTCACTAGGGCTAGAAAGTGGTCTAAGTGCTCAGCTACCATCACCTGATGCACCTGATCTCTAAAATGAATGCACTCCTCTTCTTTGCAGTGTCATTTTTTAATCTGAAACCTTTCCCTGACTTCTAGGGCCCAGAAAAAGTTGGGGACTGGTGGTTAATCATTAAAGAATTTTTATTTTTTTCTGTACTAAGGTAAACATGAAAGCCCACAATGCCATTGCCTGTTTCTTGGCCTAAAAATAATCCCAAACAGAGAAATAAGTAAGAAATTAAATAACACATTAGCTCAGCTACATCAACAATGTTTCGCTTGCACAATAAAGAGAAAAAGAAAATAAAAATTTTCAAGCTCCTTGTCTTCTGCTTTGTACAGAAACTGAAAACACAGCTGGTGCTTAACAGTGCCTGGTTAAATGGAGAGAAAACTAAATACAAGGTGATACTGAATCCTCAAACTGAGAAATCTTTTATACAACTACATAGCAAGTTCCTCAAGAAGTTCTGCACAAAACCTTGCTGGTAGCTATAGCAACTGCATTCGCTGTATTTTTACTGGGAAACACTTTTTAAAGCTATGTAAGAAAGTGCATTTTTCAGCCGTTATCTACACATCTAACTTCCAGGCTTTTTGGTGCACTCTTGCTCCCCATTCAGCTTCCACATCCCCTCTTTCACTTGGCATGCATGGCATGTGGGTTGCTGGGGTTACTCCCAAATTCAGGGAAGGAATTTTCTTTCAAAAATTCAGCAGGCTTAAATCTAAACTGCTGAACTGTGGCTTTCATTTCCAGTGAAATGCCATGCCAGCACAAATACTTACATCTCTCAGGCAAATCGGACATCCAAGAGAATTGCACTGTGAGTAATAACTGGTGTATGCCCCAAAACACTATAAAGGGAGTGGGAAAGGAAATAATCTATGAGAACCCTAATTTGCTAGGCCTAGAGAGATAAATTTTTACAAAGGCATGCAATGACAGGACCAGGGGATATGACTTTAAGCTGACGGAGGGTAAATTTACATCAGATATTAGGAAGACATTATTCCCTGGGAGGGTGGTGAGGCCCTGGCACAGGTTGCCCAGAGAAGCTGTGGCTGCCCCATCCCTGGAAGTGTTCCAGCTTGGATGGAGCTGTGAGCAACTTGGTTGGTCTAGGGGAAGGTGTCCCTCCATGGCAGGGGATTGGAAGCAGAGGATCCTGAAGGTCTCTTCCAACCCAAACCACTCTGGTATTCTGTGGTTTGCTGCATGGGAATTCTGGTCTTGCTGCATTTACTCACTAGCAAGTGCCGTAAAGTTACCAAACTTCAACTTTACAAGGGGCATGAAAGTTTTGGAGAGCCACTGTACTTAATTCATCTCACATAAATGATGCCTTTCCATGGCATAGTCTCCTCTGTATAACTGGCACCATACAGTACAACAGCCAGGTTTGACATTTATCAGTTGAAATACCTTTCAAATTTTGCCCATGTGAGACAGATGAGAGCACTGCTGGTTCCCTGTATTGCAATCAAGCCTCTTAGCAGAAGACTGGTGTGGACTTAACTCTTCTCTCTGGTGCTCCCATCCACATGAACCATAGCTTGACTCCCAAGTCTGAGAGAGAACAGCACTATTTCCTCACATTTGGCCTCCCCTTTGAGAAGGCAGAGTTTTATTTCCCTCTGAGGTGTATGAAACAAAAAATTGAGAGCATAATGCAGGTCTTTGGTCTTTATATTGAACTTAAACTTCTGAATTCTTTGGAAAAATGTTTATTGCATCAAATTGAAAAGCATATCCTGCCTCACGCCCCCAAGTCTCTTCTCACTGACAATAGGCTGCTTCTTGCTTTTCCACACCACTGCATTAGTTTGATGTGTTGATTCATTTTTTCACATGAAGCAGCTTGTCTACCTTGCCTGTAACTACACTGTTTATGAAAAGTTCACCATGGAAAACAAAACAAAATGCACAAATAAATCCTTCATAGACCATTAGGGTTTTTTCCATAGGATTTGCTTTGGGATATTTTTCATAAAACCCAGTCTATTACTTTTCTAAAGTATTCAGTTTAGGTAAGCCACTGGATATCCATAAGACCACAGTTGATCCTATTTTTGTGTAGTTCATGAGTAAAGTCCTTGCAAGGTTCAAAGTATTAAAAGACATAAATAGTATTAAAATCTAAAATAATTTTCAGCATTAAAGTTTTGATGTTCACCATAGGCTAGAACAGAGTTGCCATTCAGGGCAACAGAAACACTATGTTACACATTGCTGTGATGTTATCACTGATGTTATTCAACATTCCAATATATTAAAGCATTATGATACCTGGAAAATATTCACAAGTTGTCATCTTGTCCCTAATAACATCCTAGGGGCAAAAATACTTTCTTCCCCACATACCAACATGCAAGAGTGTCAGCTTTATGATCCCTGCCTATGAATTACATCAGGAGGACTCAGTTTCACTGGCAGCAATTCAAACCCAGGAAAGGCAGGACAATGAAGTGACTTCAAAGGAACATGAGTTATTGGAAAGATCATGCAAGAGCAGACTAAGTATTCAACCTTAACACACTTCAGTTTCATCAGATTCCAAATTGCAGGAACCAATTACTCTTTTGTCGTGGCAAATCTCTCATATCTCAGAGCCTGGCTCCATCTTGAGGTGCAGCTGCAACTCTATTAGTGTAAATCAAAAAGAAAAAATGAAAACAAAACCAACAACTACCAAAAAAAAAAAAAAAAAGCAAACCCAAACTCCAAGGGACATACACAAGTGCAAAGTAGGAATAAAGCCACACAGACCTTAATGCTGAGGCTGGCCAACTTTTCTGCAGAGGACCAGCTCCTAAAATAAATGCCACCAAAGCACTGAAATCCATTCAACCGTTACTCCAAGATGGTTCTACTTAATGAGAGGCTTCTCTTCAGCCACAAGTTATAAATAGAATCATTGCCTTTGCATAGTGTGAATCTCACAGCAAAGGGAACATTTCTAGGCGAAATTAAGAGATTTAACCTAGGACTGGATTATATCATCCTGTTGCTGATTTTAGGAAAAGAATGAGAGGCAGGAAAAGAATTCTTCCCTCCATGTGTCTCTGAGGCACATTAAGACCTACCTTATTCCTGAGCTCCGTCCTGCAGCAGAGGATTGCCTTTAGGAATGCTTTTCCTGCAGGCTCCAGCCCTGCAAGCAAACAGGCAGGGATGGGCAGGATGTGGGCAGAACTTGGGAACTTCTCTACCCCTCCCAGGGACCAAAGTAGCCTCAGAGCCACCACAAATGCAGAAGAGAAGGATGGTAAGGAAGGGCTACCCCCGGCATGGTTCCTCCCATGATTGCCGCCCTCAGCTCCTGCCCGGCCCAGGGGAACACATGGGCACTGCTCAACTCCCCTTTCCTCTGCTGGCAGATCCACCAGAGCCTGCCCTGGTCCCAGCATCAGCACTCGTGGACTGGGGGATTCACTGGTGTTTGCAGATACCCATTTAATTCAGATTGCTGCCCGGCCCTTGCAGGCCAGTGGCCTCTAGTCTGTGATTTCAAGTGTTTCCTGTTGAAATTGCCTAGGAAGGATAGGGCCAGAAATGTTCCAGCTCACACGGTTTGCCAGAGAGGGCATTATTCTTTCACAATATTGTCATATACAATTTTTAAAAAACAATTAAGTCATAATTTTAAGTCTTCAAGGTTTTGACAATTATTGAAAATATTAAAAAAGATACGTGTTTTAAAAGTTATGAATTTTAAAAATTATTCATTTTTAATAGTTTGAGTATTCCATCTGAATTCACCATATCAGTGGAATCCAACATGGACAACAGCTTTTTAAATATCACACCCTGAAATATGTAATTTAGTCTTTGCTGGCTCTGCTGATTTAGTAGCACAGCTCACAAAAGGATCAATGTTCAGGCAATCCCACTGGTCTCTCAGCACACCTCCTAGCAGATTAAAGTACTCCATAATTTTTTATTGGAATGACAGAATCTGTCCCTAAATACAGGCAACACAATAAGAACATCAATAACTTGGGAGTCATTTTCCACTTAAGTCTGTATTACATCAAAGACACGAAACCTTAAATCACAGAAAATAATTGCTAGTGACAGAATTCTTCTTAGGCTTCATGGATTTATTCCCAGAAAGCATTAAGCCGATGGGAAAGATTACATTAATTTTTTTATCACTAGTTCCCATTCTGCTTATAGGTTGTTTAAAACAAATCCAAAAGAATTGATTTCTACTGCTTAAAAAAGCATCGGGGTGAACAAGGTCAGGGGCTTTTTCCCAAATTCAGGTGATAAAATGAAGGACCTTAGCAAAAGAATTTTTGAGCCTTAAATACAGGGTTGAATATAAAGTAATCCCTGAGTAATCCCTGAACATCCACCCACAAAGAAAATTACTTATTTTCATCAACAAGTTTTCTCATGAAAAGTTGGAAATTTGAGACCCGGCAGCATAGAAGCGGGCACTGAACTAGACATGCCTGCCATGCTTTGTGCATGGGCACCAAAGTCCTATTTTCAGTGCTTCATCCTAAGCCTTCCACTCAAGTGGCACCACTGATGGGGAATTAGCTCAAGTGGTAGAGCGCTCGCTTAGCATGCGAGAGGTAGCGGGATCGATGCCCGCATTCTCCAGAGTTTTCAGAATTTATTTCGTTTTAAACCAAATGTCAGCATCTGAAATTATTCTGAGATGAGCTCAGCTGGCCAGAGCCTGGTACTGACAGCACGAAAGTTGTGGGCTCGATTCCTGTATGGGCCATTCACTTAAGGGCTGGACTCGATGATCCTTGTGGGTTCCCTTCCAGCTCAGATGTTCTGTGAGCACTGATGGAAAATGTCAGTCTTCACTCTCCTTCAGGTATCAGGCTAATATTTTTTTTTTCATTTAATAAGAAACGGGTATCACATTTCTCCTTTCTTCTAGAAAATAATAACACAAACTTGAAAATTTGCCCCTGGTATCTAACACTTAAACTCCTTCTGCAACTTTTTTTTTTTTTAAACTCACATTATTTTCACTTTCGGTGATTTTGTGTTCCAGGGGATGAAATTCAGAGTGTTTTGTGACTCAATCTGACTTCTCCAAGGAGGCCAAAAGCTTGTCTTTTTTGATAAATCATAGACTAAAAAGAACCATCTCTTGCAAAAGAAAAAATTTCACAAGTCCTAGCACTTGTGAAAATGCTGCTTAGATGTGAATTAGGTGGTTTAGATGATTATTAACCCAATAATCATTCAAATTCTTGGGAAGAGGACTCTCCTCTTGGCCGCAGGCAACGCACTTGAAACAGCAGCAATTCCAGAAGCATGAAATGCTGATTATTGACCCTCTTTAAAACCATGTAGGACAGCAGGGACCTGATGTAAAACCCACAAGACCCTCTCAGTCATTTGTCCACTGCTTAGGAGTCTAGGTGCTGCTCTTGCCACTGTCTCATCTCCCAGGCAATATGAGAAGCTAACAAGATGGAGTTTTTCATGAAGAAAGGAGGGTTAGGCAATGAATAAAAAATGCAGACAGGTGGTGAGACAAATAGGGTTATAACTGGATTCTTCACCTGTCACCTTTGAAATGCCATTTTTTTAGATGGGGATAGGGACTTGGGTGGATTTCAGATGAAGAAGCTGCAGATGCCCCGTCCCTAGAAGTGTACAAGGCCAGGCTGGATGGGGTTTGGAGCAACCCGCATTAGTGGAGGCTGTCCCTGACCATGGCAGGGGGCGGGAACAAGATGATCTTTGAGATTCCCTCCAACCCAAACCATTCTGGGGTTTCTATGGTTTATTTTGTATAAAATTACTGTGCCAGAGACAGAATTAAGCTCAGTTCAGCTGTCCAAGTCTTCCACCAAAAGCAAGGCCTTCCTGTCCTACATTATCTCAGCTGGGGCAGGAGCAAAGGGTGCCCTGTTTAACTGACTTGATCCTCGTGTGGAAAGATTTAGCTTGTAATAGACAGGATTTCACTAATCCCATGAGCATACAGCACTAAAGGTCCAAAGGGCCTAATAGCCTCCTCAAATCTCCCATTCGTTCTGATGGTATTGAAGGAGAAAAACTCTCCTATGAGCTTTGCAGCCATCCAATTCAGCATCATGTCACAGAACAGAGAAGGGATTAGCACTTATCATCTGATCGGGCAAACAAGTTAGCCAAACAAGAAGAGCTGGTAATGAGGCAGAAAAGCTGTTTGCACAATGGCATAGATCCCCCCACCTAGGCATGAATCAAGAGTATTCATAATAATGCTATTTAATTGAGAGACTCCATAGATAAAGGCCAATTTTTAATTGAGACACTCAAGTAGATAAAGGCTAAGTTTTTGCAGACAGCATAGGACTGACAAAAGAAAAAATCCATGCTCTGTGGAGCTTCTTAATGACAAATCAGAATTAATAAACCTTGTCCTATTTGTAACAGGAATAAGTGAAATGATCACTTATGCAAGTGTCCGTTTCACAGGAAATTGTTGCCTGCCATGTTCCAGCAATTATTTGGGTTTTGATGCAGGAGAAACACTGGCTTTGTGTCAGAATTGTCTTAAAGTTACATTAAATCAACCCAGAGGCTGATATTCCCCAAAACCAGTGTAATCCCTCCTCTTCCGTGGGCCCTGGATGAGAGAGAGAAGATGTTTTTAAAGATAATGTGCAGTCCAACAGCCTTATGCTCCCTCAGTCATCTTTATATGTGTTTGACAATCAGCTATATGACATCACTATCACATCAAACATATCCTGAAAGATACTAAACCTGATACCTGGGATAAAATAGTCACATCGCCCCTCTACAGCTATTCCAGACCCTCCTGTTCACCCAAAATGCTTTTTTAATCAATACAAAACTTTTCAGTTTATTGACAGAGATGCCACTGAAATTGGGTCAACAGCCATGGTCACTCCAGGCTGCTGTGGGGAACCAGTCCTGCCAAGACTCTGCTGTGCCTCGTTAAAATTATGAGGTTTCATCTGACCAAACACAGAGATTTACAGTGTAGTTGTCTATATCTGAGTAAACCACCTGCCAGCCTTCTATAATCCATAAAGACAAACAGACACTTCTAGGGAGTAATTTATTTCCAACAGGTCAGACAAATTACCCTGAAAAACTTTGTATTTTTTCAACCATTTTTAAGGCAGCAAGGGATGTCTGGCTGAAAGTGAGGCTCAACAACAGACATCTAAAACTAGGTGAGATGACCCAGCATGACATCTTGGGCAGGAAAGGCCCATCTCCACACACACTCAGCCTCTCTGCTTGCGGCAGACAGATCCGCAGAGGTTAAATGCCACATAAACCAGTGGCACAGCTTTTTGTCCCATGTTATGTCCATCCATGCTGTGGGCCATGGCTATTATTTAAGGGAATTGAGCCCATGATATGAGGCAGCTCCAAGTCATTAATGAAGAGAAGTATAAAGGCATAGAGCTAAGGGAAAACCTGACACTGGTTAAACCAGAATTATTCTTGCTTATTTCTGGTGGGATTTTTCTTGATCTGTTTTGTTTTGGATTTGCAGGTTTTTGTTGGGGTTTGTTTGTTTGGTGGGGTTTTTGGTTTGTTTTGGGGGGGAAGGTTTTTTGGGGTTTTTTTTTTGTTTGTTTGTTTTTTACTTCTGAATCCTGATGACCTACAAAACATCCAGCAACTCTTTCAACTAGGGGGACAGACTTCCCACAATTCCCCCAAACTCAGTGCACCCTCTGTGGCTTCCTTGGCTGGGCAGGACCTGCCTTAGAGGTTATTGCCTTCAAAAACACTCTCTGAGAGAGACACAGGGAGCAGAACCATAGACATGGAAATGAGGAGAAATTGAAGCAAGAGTAAATAGGTTTAAGTTGTTTATCATACCAGTGGAATCTGGTTTAAGGGTACTTGATGCTTTATCTGTTTTCCTACATGTTATCAGTCTTAGCTCAGAAAACTGCTGAAGGAAACCAACAGCTCCTTGACTTCCCTGTGTAACTACATCCAAAATTAGCAACTTAATTTTGTAGCCCACTTGTAACTGCCACAGCCTGCCTGGGGTCATGGCCCATAGTCTAGGCACAGCTGGTAAGGTAAAGGGAAAAGGATGCTAAGTAAAGAAAATATGGCAGTGGAAATATCTACAGTAAAGGAGAAAAAAAAACCAAAGGCATCAATAAAAATAAATAAAGGCAGAACATCGAATTTAAAAGAAGAAAAAAGTAGTCAAATATATACAAATAGCCCGAGTACAAACTGAACAGAAAATGTAAACAGTAATAAACCCAAGGGATGACAAAGATAGAAGATAATATAAGCCCAGTTGTAAACTGTTTTAATTTCAGGAATCAATCATAAAAACACTTATATAATTAAGAAAAGTCTCCAGAAAACATAAAAACCACTCTCAGAAACACTCTAGAGGTGGTACCATAACTGAACAGTGAAGCAGGACAAGGGAAACTGCCTTGAAACAACTAAAGGTGGTTTATGAAATAACACACTTGAACAAGGATTGTCAACTCATCTGTTGAGAATGAGAAGCTCACTCCTGCCCCAGCCTCCCAGGGCAGCTGAACAGATTTATTATCTGTGTTAGAGCATTATCCTTTACAAAAGGAATGAGGTTTTTTTTAATTCTTGCAGCAGGATCATGAAGTCACTGTCCATTGCAGAGCCCACCAGGTCCCATGTTCAGACTGAGCATCCTGGGCTGTTCTGCCTCAGATCATGGAACTGAGGCAGATCTGAGTTTTGTCAGTGCTCACACAGGAACAGAAGAATTCCAGGTGCTACAGAAGAGCTGTGCCTTGCTGCTTCTTGGCCAGTGATGAATTAATTTTCCAGTCAGAATTTAACACCACTGTGCCTGACCATTCTGTCTAGACCTAGTCAGTGGGGGTTGCTGCACATTTTCTGGTGTATTTTGCAAAGATAAGCACTGCAAAACTTTTTTTTTTCTTTTTTTTTTTTTTTTAATCAAGCATTACAGTGGGCTGAAAACCATGCGTTCCTTTCCTTGTAGATTCATTAAGGTATTTAACTTACTGCAAAGAAAACCGGTCTTGCCACTGAAATGGATACAGGTTTTCAGGAATGCCCAGTACAAGTGCTGTAAAATAGGTACCAGCTGTTGTTTCATTACTAAGAACTGCATTGGCATCCAAGTCAGTCCATGCAGATTATTTGTAGCCTTTATCTGCTGGTGAAATTTGAATTAGTGAAGTTCTGTCATATAAGAGGTAATTAGTTTTACACTAATCATGGAGCCAACAGAAATCCCCCAGTACCTCTAAACTTTACAGCTCAAAGAAAATCTTTGCAATCAATATGCAGAATAATTCTTCCCCTGGTAATCAATGTTAACTGGGTTGCTCTGGAAGGAAACACCTGGGTGCTGACAATGGGCACTTACTTCAACATGGTTAAGCACTGAAAAAATTGCACTTGGGCAATAAATAGTCAAACCACAACCAAATGTTGGCTAAGCTTCAAAGAAAGACCATCAGTCCAAAAATATTTAAATCTGTCAATGGTTTAAACTTGCCCTCAATGTGAAGTGAAATATGGCAGTTTTGACATCTCTTATTAAAATCACTTAAGAATCAATATTCAGGACATAACAATAATCAAATCAAGTTGCTTAAACCAAACTCAAGGGATCCTTCTGTTCTGCAAAGAATCAAAGATTAATTTCTAAGGAACTGAATCAATGCAAAGTAAATAGATTCTGATGAGCTGGAGAAGGATAACTTACATCTACTGCATAGCAGATGAGCTCTGTGATAACAGCACTCCCTGAGCAGAGGAAATCTACACTACTGCATAATCAGGACTGACAGCACTTGCAAAACACGACCCACAACTCAGTTTCATTCATTCCTAATGAATAATCATGATTAACACAGCTTGGAGAAGCTTTGTGACACGTGATCAGATCAGACCCAGGTTTGGCACTTTTTGGCCAGCTCTGCAGCCCCACACACCCTGGGGTGGGATTTCTGACTCCTCAATGGGCTCCCAGGACAGGCTGCTTTGCTTTTTTTTGTAGAGCAAGAGTTTGCAAGTGAGTGCCAGAGCTCACAGGTACCTGCCCAGTCTTTACTGCTGAATTTTCTCCATACTGGGAAAGAAATGGGAAGTTTTTACACAGACTTCATTCTGCTTTACAGAAAGAAACCTTCTAAATCTAACACCCTTGTTAGTGTACACAAAGATAGCAGGTATTTTGCCATGAAAACTTCGATGTAATAAAGAATAGCAACTCAGCCCACTTTGATCTCCTAAATTAACTTTTTTTTTAGCTTGCAGCTAGCAGCACAAGGAATCAAAAGATATCTCACTACTTGCACCACTTGATTTGTGAAATTAATTGCCCACCAAACAGCATATCTGTTGTATATCAAAATTGGTTATTAGAGAGAAGGGTGGTTTCCACTTTTTTTTTTTTTT
>WBMY01015294.1:160512-182217 GCA_013397315.1 Donacobius atricapilla
CCCCACACTCCAGATTAAATCTCTAAGCTATAACACAAGTTCCTGGCAGGTGATGTACCCACCTACTGCCAACACTGAAACAGTTCTCTCAGGGCACTAATAGTGTGTGCATATATTTTTTCCTAGGTGAAGTAGGAGCTATTCAATTGACCTTTTAGTGGCACTGAAAAACAAATATTATCAGCCCACTCCCACCCTCATATTCAGACTAGAGAGGAGTGAGCAACTTGTCCCACAAGCAGAGCTATCCCTCCTGTTTCGTGGCTCAAATTCACATGATAAATTTTTCAGCCTAGTTGGTGGAGATGAACATAAGGAGTAAAGCAGGGAGAAGAAATCAGGGCATTCTTCCCCCACCCCTTGCCCCCAGCTCCTCTGCTGTAATTGCCAGCCCAGGGTTTGTAATTGCTGATCACAACCCCCATGGCAGCCTGCACCAGCAAGGGCAAAGGAGATCACATAAAGGAAAAGTCCTGAGACAGAAAAGGAAGGCTGCAGGGGTTTTGGTGATCGGTTACTATCTCTGAATAGAAGACCTGTCAGGAGATTGGTTTCTTCTTCCAGGTGACAGGGAAACGACAAGAGGAAATGGCCTCAAGTTGCACCAGGGGAGGTTTAGATTGGAGGTTATGAAGGATTTCTTCACTGAAAGGGTTGTCAAGCATTGGAAGACTCTGCCCAGGGAAGCTGTGGAGTCACCATCCCTGCAGGTGTTTAAAATGCATGTGGCACTTGGGGACAGGGTTTAGTGGTAGACATGACAGTGCTGGGTTAATGGCTGGACTTGATGGTCTTAGGGGTCTTTTCCAAACTAAAAAGTTCTATAATTCTCTGATCCTATGCTTTTCAAAAAATCAGCTCCAACTAGTTTCTCTTCCCCACTCAGATTCCAGAAATCCTGCCAATTTTTAGAGAATATATTATTCAATTAATAGGAAATCAGGATGCTTTGAAATTATAGAAACCTGATTTGTTTGGGCTATTTTTAGGAACTTAAGGTCACAATTCATGTAAAACCTCCTTCTAATATCTCTTTTTCACAGCTGGAAGAACTGATTGTTCACAGATTGCCAAAGGCTACCAGTGCAACATCCTCAATCTGTGGTTCCTGACTACACAGTGGGCTGTAATTTTAAGGAAAAAATTCTTGACTTCACCTGGAAGTTACTGACCCCTGATGACATTTATAAGAGATGAACATCCGAATGAAAATCTCCTCTCCACTGGAAAAGAAACAAAACCTAGCAGCATATTTTAAACAAAATTTGAAATCAAAAACTGTAAAATAAATGTTGATTATGGACTTACAAGTTTTCATACTTGCTTGCAAAGGAGAATGCCAGTCTGAGTGTCCGAGCAGATCATTTCAAGACTTAAGAGCTGCAAGCCTCCCAAAAGCACAACAGGAGATCTCTGCAGAAGTTTCTTTCTGCAGAAGACATTCCTCTGCTTGGCTGTGCTCATGGAGCTGGGACAGTCATCCCAGCCAACCTTTGCTCCTGCCAGCTTCAGAAGCCTGATGTGATTTCCACTGACAAGGATTACTAAACTTCCAGCACCAACTGAAAGAAGTCTCTAGGAAAACACCAAATAAAATTAAGCACATGATGAAGAAAATTGCCAGAATGAGTTTGTGTCCAAAGAGGAACAATTTCCAACATGTCCATTTTCCTGCTTTTTTCCTGCTGTACCTACATATGCTACAAGAATTTAAAAAAAAAGTTCCCAGTTCCTCAGTTACAGTTCAGTGATTTCTGTAGGTGCTATCTCCTCTTTTTCTCACTCCCCAAACTTGAGTTCTCAAACTCCAAAACATCTCTGTAAGAGTTAGTAGTGCCTAATACAAAGTGATCAGCACTCAGTAAGGACCAAACATTGCTGTTTTTAGCCTCACTCTGCCATGGAAAGATGTGCAGGAATCAGTCTTCTCTAAAGAGGCAGTTTTAAAGACAAAAATGCACCACTACATTTCCTTGCAGTGGAAAACAGGGTTGGGAGGCCTGGAAGGAGATATTTTAGTGTCATAGGAGACAATACATAATTAATGTTCATGTAAGAATTACTGGGGAATTTGGCATTGCCTGAAGAGCTGCAATAGCCCAGTAGCACCTGTATCATTCAGGTGTGGTGGTACAGACAAGGTGTTGATATAATGTAAGTCTTTTCTTAAAGGTTTTGCTCCTCATTGTGAGAAATGGGAAGAATTCAAGAATGGTCTTTAAACAGGAGGAATTGTGATCACCCAGCAGTGATTAATCAAAACAAGTTTTAGAAGAAAGCATTACAGAATAACAAAGTGAAATGTCCTTTGAAACCAAGATAATTATGGAACAAATCTCAGGAATATATTTCAGCAAGTTATCACATGCTGGAAACAAAAGCGTTCTTTTAGTCCTATTATTTTCAGTATCATAATCTCCAGAATCAAAAGCTAGCTCCAGCATGTAGCAAAGATGTTTGCCTTAAAACTATATGAAATGCAAGTAAGAAAATACTTATGTATATGTATAGGTGCTATAGACATGCTCACCCACACATTGTCTGCGTCTCTGAGCTCATAAAAACCTTCCCAGAGACCAAAAAAATTAACTAATCGTTCCACCTCATTCTTCCTCTGTTAGGTCCCCATTGGGGAGGGTTTCTTCCACCGTAGAAACATGAGTCAGAGTAACATGAGTCAGACAGATACTCCCCCTGCAATGAGTCCTCCATCAGATGTGCTATTCCGACCCAAAGACTCATTCATGGCACAGGTCTCACTCAAATTCAAGAGACAATCATTCAAATCAAAGAGAATATTCTTTTCTGTTAAAACAAACAAGCTTTGGCGCCAAACCAAACCCAGATCCCAGGAGAGAGAGGCACTGTCATCTGCTGGTTTAAAAGTCAAAAGACCTGATTTCCTCCCTTTGCTCCGCAACGTGTTGAGGAGCACCTTTCTGCAAGTTACTTGGAGTAATTCTCCACAAAACCAGATGACACTCATCATTCGGTGGGCTGTCCATTCCTAAGCTCAGAATTGGACTCTTCTCCATTTCACCAGAAAGGATGCCAAAACATCCAACACTGCTTCTTACTAGAAGCAATAGAACATAACACACTTATTGAGGATGCACAGTGAATCTACAACACACACTCGAGAACTTCTTTTGCAGTAATATTCTACAAACACTTCATTGATATAAAATCTATCTTCATGTATTTGATATGTCTAACTGAAAGTTACTCAGGACAGTGTGCCAGCTGTCCAGACAATAGTATTTGTATATTCAGAATAGCAGCATCTTAATGCAAAATATGTAGGATTGAAAACGTAGTTAAAACTACTAAATGCCTACTCTTTAAGGGAAAAAAAAAAAAAAAAAAAAAAGGTCATATAGCTTCTGAAGGGGAATAAACCTTGCAATTGCCTGCCTGACCTATTTGGAAACACTTCTCTCTATTATTTCATCTATTAGTATCTATAAAAACTCCCCCAAAACAGACGTCTAAACAGTCATTTATCAAAGAGAAAAAGGAGATTCAGGTATGCACCTAAAGTAATTCTGGTTGCTAATTGAGCACATGGTAACACAGATACATTTTGCAGGTGCATCTTCCTGAGAATGGTCCCATTATTGTCCACACTGCACAGATGGGCTGTGTTATTTTAAGGTTTTAATCAAAATACATGCAAACAGGCATAGCACCACATGCATGCTAATGCTGTGAAGTGTCAGCGGTCACTACAGTCTTTTAAGAACTCTAACTATGTAAAAACTCAGAAGAGAAGGTATTGATGAATTAGGCACTTTAGAGGAAGAGTTAGAGGCTACAGCTAGCAGGTGACACACAGCACATTTGTAATAAATGTGGAGAAAACATTTTGTTAACACGGCAATGTATTCCCACACACTGATAGAAACTGCACCAACACAAAGACAGAATACAAGAAGGTGTAAGGTCATCAAACTCCCAAGCTATTAATGTTAGGAGAACCAACCCTGAAAACAGTGATTATAGTATAATCTTGACATCTGTCAACTTCCTGTCAGTGACTTTCCTCAATGAAGGCATTACACATCCCTCTATCACCTGCAGTGAAATCTTCTGCATCTGCTAATCCCAATTTGAGGGCTCCCCAGACCTGATTCAGGTGACCAACTCACCTAGCAGACTCTGGTCTGAAAACATTGTTAACTAAATGAGAAACAAATGAATTCAGCTTAAGAATAATGGAACACAGTTCCTCCTAGATTTCCTTTGTAAAAGACAGACCCTGTTCCTGCATGTTTGCACAGTTAAAAAAAAAAAAAAATACTCTGAATTTGATACTCCTCCGTGCCAGGGGAAAAAATGAAAACAAAAATACATAGCAGAGGTTGTGTTCAGTTGCAGCGCCCCAGGTGCCAGGTTTGCAAACCCAACGATGTCCTCTTACCTGCACAGACACGGCACCACCACCCGAAGTGGTACCTGGAGCCCGGCTCCTGAGCCGGGTGCGCCCTGCAGAGCTGTCAGCCTGGCGGGGTTGGGGAGTGATGGGTGGGCAGGGCAGGAGAGCACGGACACACGGACACGCACAGACAGACACACGGACACGCACGGACAGACGCACTCCCCCGAGACCCCCTGCGCTCACAGGGACATGTCAGTGATGGGGACTGGCAAAACGCTGCNCGAGGGACAGCTTCGAGGAGGGGACTGGGGGTCCCGGCCCGAGGGGCAGAGAAAAGTGCTCCCCAAGGGTAGAGAGTGGGGAGGAAACGCCCTCCTGTCTTAGCAAACAGGTGGTTTCTGCTTTTACCTCCTCCCTGAGCTCAGTGTCTAAATAAAAAGCCCTCAGCTGGGATATTTTTGCTTGAATTTCAGCTCTGACTTGCGAGCCGAAGCCGCTCTTCCTTCACCACTCCTCCAGACGCATCCCCGGTCCCTCTGCTGTCACACCCCTCTCACAGCTGAACCGGTGTCTGCCCCAGACCGTAGCTCTCAAAGTCTGCCCAGGGGACATACAAATCATGTCATCAGTGCCCATGCATATTTTTAGCATGACTGTAAACATCTTTTCTCAGGTTGCCCAGAAAAGTGGTGGGGGACCCATCCCTGGAAATGTCTAAGGCCAGCGTGGATGGGGCCTGGAGGAACCTGGGGCAGGGAGAGGGGTTGGAACTGGATGATCTTTAAGGTGCCTCCCAACACAAACTGTTCTGATTCTGTTATAAACACAGTTGCATCTAGACAGATCTGTGGGTCAAAATCTAAACCAGGTTGTAAAGATGTTCCTGTGTCTGCTGAAATTTCCCAGAGCAGGCCTGAGGTGTCAGCAGGTTTGTGGCTGCTCAGATCCATGAAAACTCACACAGCTTTGGTGGCAGATGGCAGGATTGATGGGGTTTTTTGTCTGTCTACTACAGACAAAAACAGATACAGATACAGAAAGTTCTTTCTGTTGTGTTACGGCTCACCCCCAAGCTAAAGGAGCACTGCAGACACCTGTCCACAAACCTTTCCACTTTGCAAAGAGAAATCATGACCAAATTCAGTTTGCTAAACTTCAGAGCTTTCTGGGAACATGCATTCAATGTTATATGTATATTAAGTTGAAATGTGCTTAAATGGAGTGGATTTCTACCCTGTCAGGTAGTTGGAAAGGCAGGTCTCCTGTGTCTTCTCTAACCTCTCTGGCCAGTGACATTATTTTCACTCAGCCCAGTCTCATCCCTGCTACTGCCGGTGAGACAAGCTGTAATTCTGTTATCTTTTGTACCTTATAAAGACAAACTCATGGCGATCCTTTGCATTTTTTAAGGTACGTGTTAATCTCTCTGTTCCTCCATTCCTTGGACAGAACACATTCTTCAACTTCTAAGTGGATATCAAAAGATCATCACCTTTCCTTTTCCCTTTCAGGTTTCCTGCAGGAATCTCTACCTCAATACAAGTAGAGTCTGAGCCACCAAAGCACTTTGCTGTATTTACTGAATTGGGACGTGAGGTTTGTGTGTTTTGTGTGGCTGTTTAAAATTTCTTGCCAGGACTGCATTTTAGGCACAGGTTGTTCGACAATCTGTTCAGAGGCATGAAAGAAAATATCCATGAGTGCAGGAAGGTAAGAGGTTTCTTGAAGACTCACAGTCTTGCTGACCTCTGCCCAGATTTTGGAGTGTTTACATGGTTTATTCACATCTCTGCCGTCAGCTAGAATCAGGTAGAATCATTGATCTGTGAAAAACAGATGACATATTAATGCTGCATATGCATCTATACAAATCTATGCATATTTAATGCTGCATATGCATCTATACAAATCTGAGAAGGAATCCTCTGTCTCCAACTGATCCCATTCCAGCCCTCGTAAATGGCATCAAAAGTGTGGGCAGGCATTGGAACAGGCTGCCCAAGGATGTCGTGGAATCACCATTCCTGGGAGTGTTCACAAAACCTGTAGGTACGGTGCTTATGGACATGGTTTAGTGGTGCATCTGGCAATGCTGAACTAATCATTTGACTCAGTTTTAGAGGTCTTTTTCAACCTTAGTGTTTCTATAAAAGGAAAAAGGAGGGCAGAGGTTTGCTCAGTTCCAGACTATGGCAGCAAAGCAAAACTTTTCCCATAACAGAGTGCTATGTTTTTTATGCTGGCTTTCCACATAACTTTTTCTTCAGGCTGCTCCACTTTCCAACCCAGTATTTTATTAAATATTATCTTTACCTGATGTAAAAATGTTAAGCCTATGGGATGCTGGTGGTTTTCTCCCTAAAACTTTACCTTCTCAAGAATATTTTGTCTCAAACAAACATCTTCTCACTGCCACATTAGCTTGATCTGTTGCAAGAGATTAAACCAAGTGGTGGATGGCAGATGAGTGTTGTTTACAATGAAGAAAACCTAATATCCTCCCTCAGTCTGTAGCAGTGGCCTGGTTTGTATTTGTGTTATCTTGCAGCAGTTAGTATATAATCTAGTGCGCATAATAATCATCTGTCAACACTCTTACCGCAAGCTCAGTTGTTAAAGTTGTTGCTTCTCTTTACAATGTACCATGGTGATTAACAGAATCGTTTCTTTTTGCAGATACTTTGCCTCCAATGGTCTGGAAGAAGCATAAACATGTAGATGGCAATTCAAGCTGCTGTCTTATTAGGATTTCTGTTGGGAACAGCACTGAATCAGCAGCTCAGAGGATTATGACAAACATTGGTGCGCAGATACATAACTCAATTTCACCACATTTTTCAGTTCTTTCTGTTCTGATTGTGAGCCTTTGATTTCCATTTTCACCCTGGGGTTAGGAATATAAAAGATGGATGCACTGCATGGAGAAGAAGGTCTGTGTAGCCTGATATCTTATCCCCAGGAACGGATGGCTCAGCAGGTGTGTAGGAAAACAGTAATCATTCCACAATGCTTCCCGAGAATGGTGTCTCGGTCTGTGATTGTTGCACGAGGATTTCCTCATGAAGACATGATGTGTGACTTGAATTGCTCACAGTCCTTTCTTCTTTAGTAAATTAGTAAATTTACCAGCCACATTTGAATTCAGATAAGTATTGCTTACGAATGTTTTGTGGCAACATATCCTGCAATAGTTCACTCCCAGAAATTATGCAGTCTGCAAATCTCAGTGCCTTTGCTTCCTGTAGCATCCAGTTTGGTCACAGATATAACTGTCTTTTCCTTCTGTCCAGTTAATGGTGTCTCAGGGCTCTGGCAGGTTTTTTTCACAAATTCCCTGAAAATTCTGATGCTGTCAAGGCTCAGATCAGTAGCTGTCTGCTGGCAACTCATAAATTCTTAAGAAACAAGGATTTGCATCCCTGGCAAATACTCTTGTGCCTTTTTTATCTTTATATACATTCTCTTGTGCACATTATGTATTATAGTCCCTAAAGGCTTACATTTCAAGGCATGAAGCAGATCCAAATGATCTCTCTTAAGAAAAAGTCCACCTAGCAAAGAAATGTTCTCTTCCCTGCAGTGTACAATTTTCTATGCCAAAACCTACTGAGAGCAATGAAAAGAAAAGACTAAATTCTGCAGAATATTTTTTGCATTACTATGCTGCGTCACACCTTAGTTTCTATAGATTTTATAGGACTCATGTATCATGACAGTATTCTGTTTTGATCTTGTTCTTATCTTACTTTGTTTTTGGTGGTGAATTACAGGATTTGTAATTCCTAAATCCTGTTTGTGGATGTTGGATGAGCACTGCATGCAACTTTTCATCCAATGTTGCAAATTACAAAGTCATGAATTATGGAACCCTCATAATTTAGTGAAGAAAAGACTCATAAAGTTAATTTAAAAACAAATAAAATTTCTTCTAATCCTACAGTAACTTTGGAATAACACCTTCAAGAGTAAAGAAAAATAGAAACAAGAATGGAAAAATCTACCGTCATCATAAGAAAAACTTTAAATATTTCCTTCCTACACTTAAGAAAAACCAGTTGATTCTTGAGCCACATATATTTTGTTCCTGTATTGATAACCCCAGTTACACCTGAATTCCATTTAATATAAAATGGTTGTAAGAACAATGATAACTCACAGAAAAAATAGTTACAAGTATTTCTTGTTTCCTGACTTATCTAAGGGTAGTCTTATAGTCCTGCATCTGTCTAAAGCGGTGTTTATGTTTATCCATCTCTCAGTCACTAACTTCTGATTATTTTTTCACATTTTATAATATTTTAATTTTTTTAATAAAAACACATTTTATAAAATTTTAATCTTTGATTTTATAAGTTAATACCTAAACCATATAAAAAATGCAGTATCTCATAAGACCCCTTTTGTCTTCTCCATGTAATATAGTAGAGAAAAGGAGAAACCTTTCTTTATGGTGACCAAACCTTTTGAAACTTGTTTTGTAAAACGTAACTGTTTTAAGCAATTCATTGGGCTAACGTATGAAGAGGGTGCATAGTGGAACAAACTTCTCTATATGTAATAAATGTGATATATCACATGGCTTCCTCCACAAAAGTCTGCAAAAGCAATGCAGAAGCCAAAACCATAGTTTAGTTCTTGTTAGTTATATCAATATCAAAGAGGACAGAGAATCACATCCTTCCATAGGTCCTATTTATTTATTTATTTATTGCAAATTAGGAATACTGGTAGATTTGGTAGCTTCTAAAATCTGTAGATTCTAAAATCAATCTTCCATAAATCTGATATCTGATCACTGGTGACATTAGAGAATCACATGATCACAATATTCTGAGTTGGAAGGGACCCACCGGGATGGGTGACTCCAGCTTATGACTGATGACATTACCTGACTGCTGACAATACGTGACTGCTGAGCTGACAACATTACCATGTCTACAATTAAATGTTTTTACTTCTCTCCATTTATAGGGTAAAAACTTCTGTAATGTTGAGATCTGGAGATACAAGTAACTCACATGACACTTTAAATCAAGACACTTTTAATGACTGATACAGTGAAAGGCTTTCTTCTGAAAATGTGACTCAGTGGCTCAAATAGTCAATGAATTGCAAAATGAAGCTTGTTTGATAGACTAGCATGGAACAGTTTTCTTCCTCTTTATTGAAGTCTAGCTGAGGGCCTGGAGTGCTCTTCAACTTCACATTTCCTTGTACTATGGTAAATCAGCATTGATGCCTCTTTCCTGGATTTTCAGTGAAGCCAGGCAAAGTGGGCTGTGGTTACTGAAAATAAAACCTAAATGAATTGTCTCCATATCTAGGACAGTGAAACACCTTTCTTCCCCTCTTTCACTTACCTTTTAATATTTTGGCAATCATCAAAGAATCTGGAATTCCACAGTCCTAATTCATTTACATACACCCTTCTCACTGAACTCAAAGCATCACATATGCTCAGGACAGAATTCAGTGTTGAACATCACCAATCTGTTGCTGTCTGCATTTCACCTTTAAACATGAGCAGAATGACTTTTTTCTCTCTCTTCTTGAGCATGTAATGCTGACTGAGTGAAAAGATAGAGACTATACACTGCCTCTCTAGGTAATTTTATTTTACATATATTGTCTGTTTCTTAAAAGCTAACATTGCATTCAAATTAAAGTGTTATTCTTTAATTAGAGAGAAGCAGAACAGGAGCAAGAATTAAAGAATCATAGAATAATAGAATCATTAAGTTAGAAAAGCTCTTTAAGATGAAGTCCAACCATTAACCCAGCACTGTCAAGTTCACCACTAAGCCATTCCCCTAAGTGCCTCATCTACATGGCTTTTAAATACCACCAGGGATGGTGACTCCACCATCCTGGACAGCCTATTCCAATGCTTGGCAGCTCTTCGAAGGAAGAACGTTTTCTGAATATCCAATTTAAACTTACCCTGATACAACTTGATTTTTTTTTCCCCCTCTCTGGTCCTGCCACTTTTACGTGGGAAACAAGACCCAGAAGAAGAAAAAAAGGAATATGTTTATGAGTCTGTAGTAAAGGGTGCCAATGCACACATAAAAGATTGATATTTTTGGAGGAGACAATTAACAAGTTCCACATCCTTGTGTCCTGGCCTTCAAGGTCTGATTGGATGGGGCTCTGAGCAACCTGGTCTAGTAGAAGCTGTCCCTGTCCATGGCATGAGGTTGGAACTAAATTACCTTTAAGGTCCCTTACAAGCCAAGCCTTTCCTGTGACTATGATCTTGACATCACTCATGACTTTTTAACAATATCTACAAGAACAGAAATTTATTCTGATAGCACAGTCAGCACTGTGACCTTTATTTGTGCTGGAAGACCCTTTTCAAGCAGTTGGTCTGATATGGTTTGTTCTCCAGCTTGTACTGTTTGATATATCCTGCAACAGCTCCACACCAGTAAAACATCTTCATGGTCTGGGCATCCCTGCCTAATCCTAGAGCCACACTGGAGATCTTGCAACTGAACTCACCAGCAGCATGACAGCAGTAAATCAGGTATGGGAGCCTGTGCATGTCAGACACAAAGGAAACGCATGAGGGTGAGTGGTGCTGTGAGTGTGAAACCTTTCACTGTGCACAGCTGAGGTGAGGGAATAACTCAAAATATAAAGAAAATGGGCAGCCCAAGCAAGTGCTAATCACCCATTTCCTTTTTGCACTCTATTAGCTTGTCAGCTGATATGGAGTTAAATGATTGGAGGCTGCTGCTGTTTATCCTCTCCACTAGTTTCCCATTCCACCCTTCTCTGTCCTTCTCTGTGAATGCCAGAAATATTTCTGAAACATTTTTCTCCATATATTTTCAATGCAAAATAATATTTTCAATGCAGAAATAACTTCCCACTGGGAACAATTTTGCCTGCTGGTAGCTCCTAGGTCCATAAGTTATATTTTGTATCCCATTGAGAGGGGAAAAAAAATCACACTTTAACCAAAGATAAAGTCAAATTTCTTTTCCTATGACTTCCAGAAAATAAAGTTCTGTAGATTTTTATATACAGAAGACAAAAAAATAATGACCCAGGCTGAATATGGCTTATTCATGGCCTCAAGCCAAGACAAATATAGAAGGAAATTTATAAGGATTAAATTTGAGAGATGAAAAAGAAATTCACAAACAGGAAAACTTATTTTAAATGGCAACTGACTGGTATTTTTCCTAGGTTTGAAATACCGCAATTAGTCTGGGAAGAAAGGTTAAAGCACATCAAGCTGGTGATGTGGTCAAAGGGAAATAATATACAAATTCATTACATGGATATCCATAACTCATGCATAATATATTTATCAGGCAGAGCCTATTTTTTCCTTTCCATTGGACTTCAAAATGCAGAGAAAAGTCAGTGTCAGTGTTGATGGTAACATTTGCAACCTAGCTGCTGTGAATTTACAGACTGAGCAACATGGTCGAAAAATCCCTGTGAACTGGAAATATATTTTCCAGTTGAAAATATTGATGTATTTCTTTTTGATGCCTTTAAAGAAATACTAAAGCATTAGATGACATAATTTGAGAAAAAGTCTTGAAGGAAAAAAAAAAGGAGACATTTTGAAAGAAAAGAGGCAGAAAAAAAGTCTTGTTCTAGCAGAAAAGAGGGATGAGTTGAGGTAAAAGCAGGGAGAAGAGCAATTTTGAAGATTTTTTTGTCCATATAAATGCACCACACAGCTGAGTGACTGACAGTGTAAGTTTGGTCTTCAGACACAATGTAAAATATGAACAGATGGAAAATTTGGGAGGAGAAAGAACAGATTTCTGAAGGAGCACTTAAAGAAGCTTGAATTCCACAGAGTGAACATCAGACACCTTAAGGCAGATGTCACGGCAGGATGATAAGGTGACTTAGCAGAGTGGCAAGTGAGAAGAATGATTTTACTGGTTGATTTTGGAGATTGTGGGATACACTATGTGATTTAGAAATTGGAAGAATATAGGAAGAGCTCTACAGAGTTAGACCAATGTTGTACTTAGTCCATAATCTTGACTTCATTAATATCTAATAAATCACTCCTAGAGAAAAACAGAGTGAATCTACAGGAAAGTTCTCCAGAATAATCTCCCTTGCTCCAGTAAATTGGGTTTTTTTTTGTTCCTAGATTAGAGGACGGTATTTAACAACTTTCAGTAGATTTCTCCCTCATGAAATACACAATTCCTTTTTGAATTAAAGTAAGGTGATCGTGCAGGGAGTTTCAAAACTTTGCCACATTGTGGAAAAAACCCAACTCCTTCTACATATTTGGCACTTATTCATTTTACTTGATGACCCTTAATACCCTTTCTAGGCTATAATGCAATCCTTCCTTGTTCTGACTCTCCATATCATCCATGATTTAATTAAACCTCTATCATAGTCCTCTCCAGTCTTTATTTCTTGCAGGATGAGGTGTAGCTCATGTGCTTGACTTTCATGTAAAAGCCTCCTCAAAATTTTAATTATCCCTGCCAGTCTTCTCTATGCCTTTGCAAGTATCAGTTTATTTGTATTAAAGTGGGAAATTGTTTGGGAAACAGCAAGGGCAGGAGTAATGATTTGCTCCTGCTATGATGTGCACATGCACTGACTTAGTTTTTACTGCTTTGGTCTCAGATCTTTTCCTCATAATTGCAACATGCTCTTGTCTTTGACTACTACTGAACATTTCATGGACCTACCTACTGTAATCCCAACATCTTCTAACAACGGGGTCAAAATTTATCATTCTGTGTATACATTTCACACTTATCGATAAGGAAATTCATCTGCAGATTTGTTTCCTCCTTCAGTGCTTTAAGACTTTCTGTCTCTATGTACAGTTGGTTGAGCTCTCTTCTGACATTAATGATTTACTATTATTAGATAGTTTTGCCTTGTTATCCAGTTAGTTTTCTAGGACAAGATCTGCTCACACCAACCCCAGTGAGACTCCACAGGTGACTTCTGACCACTGTGAAGCTCTGCACTGAGCATTGTAAGAAGCCCTAAGTAAGGTAAAAGGTTGCCACATGCAGGAGGAGTAGCCTGAAAAACAGGCATCATTTTCCAACTTTTGCTGACCAAGTGTAGTTGCTTTCCAGGAAAGTGGCATATATTAAAAAAGATAATCTTCTTGTCAGGTTCCTGATGTCATTTGTTGTCCTTGGAAACCCTTGCATCTTCCCAAACTCTGTATGGAACTTTTCCCTGAAATGCAGACTGAAAAAGCACAGGTGGTGTTCAATGCAAAATACGAGTTCAGTAGGTAAATTATGAGATCTTGCTCCTTTGACTGGTCTGATAAACTGCACTCCCTTAGGGAGGTATCATTGAATCTCAGAATTGCAAGGACCCTTAGGAGCATTGAGTCCAATTATTAACCCAGCACCACCAATCCCACCACTAAACCCTGCCCCTAAGTGACGCATCTACAAGTCTTTCAAGTACCTCCATGGATGGTGAGTCAACACCTACCCAGAGCAGCTTGTTCCCAAGCTTAAGCACACTTTCTGGCAAGAGATTTTTCGTAATATCCAATCTAAACCTCCCTTGGCACAACTTGAGGCCATTTTCTCTCAAACTCTTGCTCATTACTTGGGAGAAGAGACTGACCCCCATGTGTCTACACCCTCCTTTCAGGTATTGTGGAGGGTGATAAGGTTTCCCCTGAGCCTCCTTTCCAAGCTAAACTCCCCCACCTCCCTCAGCTGCTCCTCATCAGACATTTGCTTCAGTCCCTTCACTAGGTCCTTGACCCCTCTGGACTCACTGCTCAGCAAAATCTGCTGCCTCACTGAGACCCAGGTGAAAGGTGTGATGAGAATATTTCCTACATTGGTAAAGCCCTTGGGTCATCATCCATTGTTGCTTTTTGATGCAGGCAGTGATAAAGTTGCAATAAAAAGTCTAAGAGTGAACATGAGAGACTTCAGAATCTTGGCCCAAACCAACATCCAGGGTTCCAAATGAAATCTTACAGGTTTTAATTGCAATGAAATAATTGATCCCTCTGCCCATTAACACTTTCCAGAATGAGATTTTTCTTTTTCTGCAGTAGAATTCTGCTGCCTGTTGCTGGAAATCTACATCTGGGTGTTTCCTGCAGTAAATCAGATATAAAATGCACCTTAGAAGAGCATGGAAAAGGAAGGCAGTTTTGTTAGGGGCATGCACATCCGCACTGACGGTCACTACAAAAGAAAAGGTAAGGTAAGACAAGCCCAAGAATTTATAGAGGAGGGTAAATAGCCAGATTACAAGAAAAAAAAGACAGCAGTGATTTTCTGGATTAGACACCAGTGTTTTGAAACACAGATGGGTGTATGAGGAGATTCATTCAATTGTCCTATGAAAATAAGATAGGAAAAGTAGAAATAATAAAACAAGGAAAGAAACCCATCAGCATCAACATAAGGTGAAAAACCTCACTATGAATATTTCCTGTGGAAAATTCCCTTTCTCACTCAGTATTTTTAATGTGAAAATTTTAATTTTAAGGATTTTTGGTAAAAGTTTATGTCGGGGCAAAACTTTGTGATGCAATCTGATCTTCTTTCTAGATTCTTCATGAAATACAATTTTCACCAAGTCCTCTAAGCTACCTCATGCACAGAATAACTGTCTGACCCACAGGTTTTCCCAGTATACTCAGTCATGACATGTATGAAGGAAGGGACTGCACTTGGGGACTTCTTGGGCAAGGCCAGACTCTTTTCTGGTAGCAACAAATGCGGTAAGTAGCAGACACAACAATCACTCACGATCAGTAAGTGCAGCTGAGAAATGGGAAGGCAGATTTGACCTTTACCACATCTTTGCCCTCCCAAATGTCAGAGCAGTTACAGAAATGCTCTTGTTTCATCAGACAGGACATTAATCTCTGCCTGGTCTTTTCAGCTTGTTATGCTCCTTTTCCTGATGTAACAGTTTTGTGGGTCCAGTGAAAAGCCCCATCACAACACATTCTTCATGGGGTTTTTTCAAATGTTTTTGCTAGTGATGAAAGGACATATTACAATGGAGCCAAATACTGATTCAGTAATATGGGTGAATTGTTCAATATAGCTTCAAAAAATGACTCTTCTGTGGGATCTGACTCATGGTATCAAAGCGAGTCTGAGCCTTTCTCCTTCTTCTGTCAGTGCTGAGAGCTCCTCTCCCAAACTAAAAATCCTATTTAAGTGTTACAGCTTGTGATAATTGTAGGCGGTCTCGCCTTCACCATGAACCAAGCAAAATGCCTTTAGTGAGCACAGCAGCACAATTGCATTCCCCTTAACACAGTCACAAGAGGAGCCTGCAGGGTCATTTAAGCTCCAAGGAGTGGCAATGCTACACAGTGCATCCATGAGCTTCCTTCCATGAGTGTCACCAACCAGGGTGTGCAGAACTCAATATACTGTACAAAAATACGCATGTTGCCAGGACACTGAGAACAAAGAGTCTTAGAGATTCTGAAGCTTCTCTTTGTTCATTGTCTATTTCCTTGTATTTTATAGCAACCATAAATTCTACGTGAATGGGTGACTGAAATCCATACAACTCAGGGAGGAAAGCTTCTGTTCAGCTCCAGTAAAGTTAGTTTTAAGTCACTGATGAAATTATCTGTGGTTTAGTGTGGTCAAGATTTGAGGCAATAAATAGCTTCATAAAGTGCTTCCATTTAGCAGAAAGTTGGGTGTCAAAGTGGCACAGACTGGCACCTGATGACTTGTCTGAACAGCAAACCTGGCTTACATGGATAAGGAAAAGTATAAGGAAAATCTTGCTTGACAAGTGATTTATTTCTGAACTAATTACTCTATAGAAAGTTAGGATTCCTCTAGAATTGTCTCTCTACTCCATCCTGTATCTGTCTCATCTGGCCCCAGCTGCCTTCACAGGTGACTCAGAGTTTTGGAAGCTCCCTGGTGAGACAGTATCACTGCATGTGAGTGATGGTCTCAGACAGCTGTTCTAGATCAAGAAATGTCTTTAAGCTGCTCACATGACATTTAATGCTTGAACAGTCTTCTACAGGAGTAAGACTGTGAACTAGATAAAAGTGCCTCATGGGCTGGATTATCCGCAAAGGGAACTTGGTAAGTCAGACCATCCCAATGGAAGCCTGTATAACCTGGATAATGATGACTGCCCTCATAAATTATTATTTTCTTAATACTTTAATTTTAAACTATTACTCCTAGACCTATCACAACATGCCCCACTGAAATGTTTGTCCTGAAGAGCATTATGGAGTTGCCCTTCAGTATTCTTATTTCATATCCTCAGAAGCTTTTGCCAGCCTTGCTACTTTTTCCACACCTCTCTAATTAGTCTCTGTATTTAAGTTAACATCAGTAGCTACACATAGTCATCCATTCATAAAGAGACATAAATAAAAATAATTTATTCTCGATTTTTTTTTCCTCTGGTGTTAGCTGCACATTTACTAAAATTCACTCTCTTCCATCATCGAAGTCTTTAATGAAGATATATCAGTAACTGTGGATTCAGTACAGACTCTGCTATAAGCCTATTCAGCATCTCCATTCAAACTGACTAATACTTTTGGGAGTGATTTTCCAATCTGTCATCCACCTGTCATCTTTTGCTCATTGCATATATCTGAAAATGTCACATCAGGCCTTACCAAAAGCCAGTATAAGTCATAAAGTACCATTATGTCATTTCCCCTGTATCTGCTCATCCATTACTTCTTAAGGAAGGTGAATAAATTGTTTTAATGGGACGTCACAGACTTCTGCATCCTGAAATTTATCAGTCTGAGAACCTGATCAAGCTTCATGAGTGAGGATTATACCAGGCTTTTAAAAGAGGACATACTCTATCAGATTTAAAAGCATTAGCCAGTCTCTCTCTCTCATAGGATTAGAACCCTTTTCCATGCCAACAGCATCCCACGGTGATAGCCTAGGAGGTTAATGGGACCATCTTTACCAAGGATGACAACCATCAGATAGAAAATACCCCCCCAGAGGACTTACGGGTCTGTTTTTTCCTGAGGTGCAGATAGGAGGTGAAAGAGAGCCTTCAAAATACTTTGCAGAGTACATTTTTCAATCTGCTTTCGTGGGTTTGGTCACATTCCAAATAAAAATTCCTAGAGAGTTATTTGGAATACAGGCAGATAGGTTTAATCCCTTCACCTCTTCACCTGGAGAGAGCATTGCACTAAAAAAAAAAAAAAAAAAAAAAAAAAGAAAAAAAAAGTCTGTGTTGCATTGACAACAGCCACGTGGCAGAACAGGTACTTTCATTTGCAGACTCAGTTGTTTATCCAGTACTCCTAAACACCAGCTTTTTACAACTCAGGGCTGTGTCCTGCTCTGGGCTCCGAATTACAAGAATAAAGTGGCTGAGCTGGGCATTATTCAGAGAGCTGGATGAATGCTCAAAAGTCAGGAAAACATAACCTAAGCAAACACATTGAAAGGAATGGATTGTTTAGCCTAGCAAAGAGGAAATTGAGGGTGGACATGGCAGAAATCCTGAAATATGTAGGAGGTTGCTGAAAGGAGAAAGGCAGTAGATTTTCCTGCATACCCATCTGGGTTAGGTCAACAAGCAGTGGGTTTCAGCTGTCTTTAGGGAGATAAACCATCAGAGTAAAAACAGAAAGAAATAGTAATGAAACATTTATTCTTGAAAATATAGGTTGAGGGGGGACAGGGGTTAGAATTTGAAAAAACACTGCTAGGACAGATTTGTATGAAGCAGAAACATGGACTAGGTGGGAGTCTCTGGAAGTCCATAAAACCCTGTTTTCTGTAATTCACCACACAGCTGTGGCTCCCTGGTTATAACTTCATCCCCTTATTGACTGCAGTGGCAAACATCAAATTGTTTGTCAGCTTAGTTACTGCAGAGACAGCAGTGATGGTACCAGCGAGTCAGTTCTGGATGGGCTTCCAGGTATGTCCTTTATAACTCTTGGACTCAGGGCCCTTTTTCCCCATTTCACCTTTGGAATTGGGAAGAATTGGTAGTTTCCTACTTTTGCATGCAGTGAGACTGGAAGATTTTAGCAAGCTGAAAGATTTCAGGGCACATTTGTATTTGAAGCAACCTGAGTCCAACAGCTTGCCATTTTTGAAGGTTTGCTTTCTTTACTGTTGATCACATTCATTTAAACTCACTTATCTAAATGCTCAAGAACTATAAGATCATCTCATTTTACAATTCTTATTTAATCTTTCCTTCTCCTGCTGAGACAAATGAAATCTGTTTGTTGAGATACATTCAGCCTTTTCCTTTTGGTTCTAGGGAAATGGAACAGCACTTATTTTAGCACAACCTAAAAAGAGTTTATCCAGAACAAAATTGTTACAAACATGAACTTGGTCTGTTCAGCCTCTAAAAGAGGAGACTGAGTGGGAGACCCTTTGCAGTTATAGCTTCCTCAGGGGGGAAGAGGAGAGACAGGCACTGATCTCTTCTCTGTGGTGACTAGTGACACGACCTGAGGGAATGGCCTGAAATGGTGTCCAGGGAGGTTTTGGTTGGATAGTTGGAAAAGGTTCTTCCCCCAGAGGGTGGTTGGGCACTGAACAGGCTCCCCAGAGCAGTGGTCACAGCACCAACCCTGGCAGAGCTCAAGGGGTGCTTGGACAACTCTCTCAGGCACATGGTGGGATTGTTGGGAATGGTGCTGTGCAGGGCTAGGAGTTGGACTCAATGATCCTGTGAGTCCTGTTCTACTCAGCTGCTCCGGTGGTTCTGTGATTATCAGCACCAGTCCTTAAAAAGGAGAGTTGAACCAAGAATGGAGTTTTAGTGGCTTTTCTTTAGGGGATTTGAATCTTTTCATGTGAGCAATTTGCTTTGCTTTGTCATATTTGTCTTCATTGAGATCCACAGGGTTGTTTTCATTAACAAATCCAGAGTGAAAAGAGAGCTGCTGTATTAATCAATAGCCAAAGGAAACAAATCTCTGTTCTTTCCTGCAAATGTGCTGCTGCATGATGTGTTTTTCTTGGGGAAGTTTGATTCCTGACAGAAGCCAGCCATCTGCTGGAGTGCTGCTGCAATAACCCTTTCTAGGGCTGCAGGACACAGCCACTTGCTGATATTTGAAAAACGAAAAACCCCATTTTTTTCTTCATACTTCATATAAACCAAGCAGTTTGGTTAAAAAAAAAAAAAAAAAGAAGGAAACTATGCATAGATACCTTAAAAATAGACCATTAGACAGATGCTAAATGCTGATGGAGGTGAAAATATCTATGATGAGCAAATGGAGCACAAAACACCGTTAAGCACAGATACAGCATCTATCTGCATGTTGAAAACCTGAACAATGATACCAGAGTGATAAACAGATCTTTGAAGGAGGAGTACTAGAACATCAGCCTGAAATGGAGCCCACCAAGAGGAGCCAGCCACAGACATTCTGCCCACAGAAAGCCAAGCCACCTGAACAGTTTGTTTGCATAAAGGGATACAGGATCTAACATGGGAAGAACATTGTAAGATTTTGTAAAATTTAGGATGTAAGTCTTTAAGGGGATTATGTAAATTTGCAAAATCAATTATGGGATGATTAGGGGAAGAATTGAAAGTGAGGAAAGGGAGGTACTAAGTTGAACTGGGGAGACAAAAGCCAGGAAATAAAGGAGAAGGGAGATAGATATGTGTTAACATATTACTTGTGAGTGGACAGTGCTTGATGACTACAATCTGTCCTACATCCTCATGAAATCCTATTTCCAGCTGTTCTCTTGATTCTAAATTCACATCTCAGTACCAGTGAGCTGCCAGGTGAGTTGGTGGGTGACTGGGATGAGGGATCTGGGTGCCAGCACCTGGAGAACCCTGAGGCTCAGAGGCTGCTTGAATAGGAGAGAGGTCGCAGACCAGCTGCTGTTGAAATTCACATTGTGGACATGTATTTCAATAGCAGCCTTCAGTGCTGATCAGCTAGAGAGGGGGAGAGGATTGAGCCATCTTTGTTCATGTTTCTGTGAGTGCTGGGTGTGTTTGTGGGGATATTGGCCCTTAAAAAAAAAAAAAAAGTAATCTCTTTCTGCATTGATCTGTGTGTCTGGGCACATGTGGAGCCTGTAGTGTGTCTGTGTGTGTCTAACTAGGACCAGCAGGGAAATTATCAAAATCAAAAATCACCCATATCAAAAATCACCCATATCAAAAATCATGACTTCACTGCATGTATTCAGTTTGCAAAAGTGACTGAAGGAGGGGGGAGGCAGGTGGAGCAAACTGGTCACCCTGTTTAGCCTGCAAACTAGAACCATGTTTTCATCCTTTTCCTGATGGAATCTGTAGTTCCAGGTCCCATGCCTGTATTTGCTACTTGCCATCACAGATGGAGAAGGGATCATGTTATCTCACCCCTGAACAATCTGCTCTTTGCCCCTCAGTTTGAGTTGATTTTTAGTAATGGTGTAGGAAGTCGTATCTCAGAAGCAAAAAGCTGAATATACAGCTTCAAGGCAAAGCTGATTAACACCTTTCCTTGGGCAGAGAGGTGTATCCCGTTAGCTAATGGGGCTGAAATAATAATGACTTGCTTAATAGTCTCTGGCAGTAACCTGCTGCAGCACTGCTTAGAAATGTCAGCTTGATGATAGGACAAACTGGTTGATTTACCAAGTGAATTACCTCTGGAAGTGCACCCAGACCTCAAACTGTGATTTTTAACTTAACATCAGAGTTTGTTTCCCACCCACACAACTCTGGCTTGCTTACATTTTCATTACCTTCCACTGACAGATCTCTAAAATGAAAAACACACGAGCAGAGGAAACATGATGATGGAAAAGCATTAATTGAATTAGAGGCATGAAAATACATGCTCACTATCAAGAGGTAAAACAAAAAAATCTTCCACACCTCTTCCACACAAGGTAGAGTGTGGACTTGGCATGTCTGGGTTGATGTTTTATTGGATTATCTTCAAGGTCTTTTCCAACCTAAATGGTTTTGTGATCCTGTGATTCTCTGACTAGACCATGGATTATCTCTGGAATTCGTGTCTAGGGAAGAGTGTCAGGACTTCTCTCTGTGCATCCAGTGGCATTGGTGTGGCCACTGGAACTTTTCATAGATGGAAAAAGACACTCACAGCTAAAAAGTGGCATCTGGGAAGACAATACATCCACAGCATGATCCCTTACCATCCATTTGGACATCCCAGAACAACACTGGAGTGTACTGGGTGTACCAGACATACCCAGGAGCTGCTGCCATGGAGAGCCCCAAGGGGAGAAGCTGTCCCTGAGAGGCTGCAGCCCAGAAAAGGACCCAGCCTCGGGCAGGGAGGAGGGAAGAGTATCCCAGAGGGGCTGAGAGGGACTGACTGCAGCCCTATCCCCACC
>WBMY01015294.1:182250-203891 GCA_013397315.1 Donacobius atricapilla
CCCCCCCCCCCGTGCTCCATGGGGCAGAGTTGGGAGTGAAAGGGTGGGGGGAGAACTGGGAAAGACCCTCAGATGGAGAGAAGGTGTTGTTTGAATATTTGTGTCTTTATTTCACTGTCAGAATCTATTTTAATGCTTTTTTAATTTATTTTTTTCTCTTTCAAATCTATTTTGCCCTTGACAGCAATTGGTAAGGGATTTTCCTTTTCTGACCTCAATGGACCAAGTGGAAATGTAAATATAAGGGAAAAAGCTCATCCCAAACGTCTATTTTGCAGCAAATTAAGAACAGGAACACCTCACTTCCCTCTCCACTAAGTAATTAATTATCAAGCAACTAGTTTTCAGTACTTTGTCCCCCATATTCTCATGCTAAGTCTGCACCTACATCTTACAATATGCAGCCTGGATAAAACAACCGCAAGCCAGATAAGTCAGCCAAGTAACCTGAAGCTGGCATTGTAGAGAGGATGTAACTCATTCAACCCAAGTGAATTCCACCCAGGTAATTCTGGGGTTTGCTTTTCTGGTGTTTTTAGTGCCTCCAGCCTGAGCTGAGCTATCTTTCCTTGTGCATTTGATTCATCTCTAATATTTGGCACAGTATTTTCAGAATAAATCTCTGTCCAGGTGTCCTTCAGGAGCTGGATAAGTGTAACTGCAGGAGGCCTAAGTAAAAAGGTTACCTCAGAAATTCACTCAAGTCCTGCTGATTGATTCCCATCGACTACAAAGCCACACAAAAAGTGTCGGTCACACCAAGGCCTCTTGTACTCTTTGCTCATCTCAGCTTCATTGGACTTCTTGGATCTTTCTTGCTCTGAAAACACGGCTGATGCTTTCATGCTGTTTTCTGTTCCTTACTGGGCCAGGAACACTTAGAGGACCTTTCATTGCTTCTGTCGTTCTTTTCACCAAGAATTAGAAGAAAAAGAAATATGAGGAGGAAAAAGGAACTGTATGCTTTGTACCTCTATCAGCTCATTTGAGTTTGCTTCTGGGTTTAGCTGGAGGCTCCACACATCCTTTATTTTAGCTGAACCAATTTCAACTTCCACCGTTACAATAAATTTCAAGAGATAGAAGTGTCAGCAAGCTGCCTGGGTAGAAGACAATGTATTCAAAGAACAAAGTTAGAAGTACTCCCTGCTAATGATTTTCGAGCACTGCTCCTTTTATTGATGTTCCTGCTGCAATTGCCTGAAAACATGTCACCCCCAGGGCCTCGGTGAATATTCAGAGGAAGCCATTATGTTTAAAATCATGTCTCTCACACACAGAAAATTAAGGTAACCTGTTGGCACAAATATCCTGAGAGCATTAGCACGTGGATCTCAGAGGAACAGTGCCAGCTCATTCCTGAAGTTGTAAGGCTGTTTTCCAGGGGTTTAGCGTGCCCAGGTTACACATGCAGGAGCAATCAGAGCCAGTGCTTGTTGCCAGCCCCACACTAATAACTAGAAATCTCACTTTAGTTCACCAGGTTTTTCCCTACTGCTTCTAATTGCTGAGCTCTTCTGGAAAGAGCCCTATGGCTGCTTAAACTCGAAGTCAGGCAGTACCAGCGGGATCACAGACTCCAGAGTGGGATCCTGCTCCCTGTGATTCACCCCAGACAACTGTATGGCCAGAATCTGGTATAGAGTCTTTGTTTCATTGTTAGTGGGCCTGACTGAGGCTTCTCCATGCTGGTATGAACTGCAAGATGGAGAATTTGGGATTTTTAAAATTTCCAGTTTTTACAATTTGAAGAGATGGGAAAGTTTACAGCAAACACTAATGGCAATCAGAATGAAGAATGTCTCTGGAGTTCTTGGGTTTGTGTTTCTGGTTCTTCCCTTTCCCTTCCTCTCATCTATATGACTGTGTTGTCATTTCATTCTCCACAAAATACATATGGAAATCCCTGAAAATGTAAAGGCAACTGCAAAGAGAATCTAATAATAAGCAATAATAAAGTTGTGGTTTTGGGTTGTTGTTGTTGTTGTTGTAAAAAAAGTGTGCTTTTCGGGTCCTCACCTCTAAAAACTTTCCTGAATCTCTTCTCTGTTGTTTTTCTTCCACCCAGGACTGACTTATCCTGAGGCTGACTGAAAGGAGAAAGAGCTGCAAGCAAACACCGAGGCAAAGTCTTCAGGGACATTTCTGCATGTTGTGTACACATTTGGCTATTTCATAGTGTGCCCATCTGTTACAAGTTGTGACAGGGATCCAGTTATCTCTTCACAACTTCCAGTGAGGGACCAGGTCTGGCTCTAGAGGTCGATGAATTAATCAAGAATTTACCCTTTTTTCTCATTCCAGTAAGTGTTATCCTGCTGTTCTGCGAAGCCTGTAGGACTCTGTGGGGGTGGAAGGTGCTGTTTATGAAACGTGCTATTCCTAAATTAGATGATTGTGGCATTAGTGGGTAACTTTTGCTCATGACTGATTTGGAAGGGATTTCACTATGGCACTTGTTTGTGTTTGTTGCGTCTACCCACTACCTCTTTATTTTACATTGAGGCTGGTTAGTCTTTGGAGTGGAGACCATCTTTGTGTCCTTCTTTTCCACAGCCTAGGGAAAGGGATAGAAATTGTTTTTGCATTACACAAATGAAATCACCCACTGAGTTCCTGAGTTGCAAAAACATTGAAAGCAAGAGCAATGGAATATGCAATCAAAGAAGTTTTCTCTTGGAAAAACCAACTGAACAGAGACATGGATATGAATCCTTAAAGCACATTTATTCCTTTATTAAATTTATTTGCATAAGAATGGATCCCCCTCATTCCTAAGTTGCTCCTTTTCTTTCCTTTATACTCAATACTGAGACTGTCTTTACGGATCAGTTAAATCTCAGCTCCACTGATTGCATCATCCACTGTTCAAACACTGGGGTTTGAAGCTCCTGAGTCATTTTCTGACGCCAAGCTGAAGACAGAGTATCTGAATTTACTCAAGTGACTGATATTCCATGTACAGCATTTAACTGAGAGCAGAGCTTGGCTCCCCTTCCACGATACCCACCTTAGCATGGCCAGGGGTAAATTGAAAAAAAAGGTCTCTTTTGCCCTAATCTTGCCTTTTCAATGGGATTCATCTGAAATTGCATTTGCCCTCCAAATGTTATTTTAAGTGTGCACAGTGCTGCTTTTTCATTTCTCACTTTACACACTAGTGAGCACTAGGTAACATTGAATCACATCTATTTTACTAGAAAAGGGCAATACTTTGGGAGCATCCTGGTCTCAAGTTTGTACAGGTACCAGAGTTGCCCTGGTGCTCCTCCACTGATCCAGTTTGATGTTGTGGAAAACATGACTTTCATCACATTTCACACCAAATAGATTTAAGACCCCAGTCGAGCAGAAGAATGAAGAGATCCGGCACAGAGAGTGGAGCAGCCAACACTGGACAGGCATTTCTAAAGCACAGCCACCATTATTCTTCAGTCTCAGAAGTCTGAGGGTGGAGCCCAGGTTTTTCAAGTATTTGTGTTGTGTCACAGAGCCCACTGTGACCCTTGGCACTTTGATACAGTAGTTTACTGCCTTTACAGTACAATTTAGATATACTTCAGCATGATGGAAGCCCAGGCAGTGACCAGAATGAGTGTGTGCTTTCCTGTCCTCATCTCCTTCGTTCTGTCTCAAGCACCACTGAAACAACTCACTAAATCAAGCCTGGTGCAAATTCAGTTGATTACTCAGCTTTTGGGGGAATTTTCAATGTTAAATTCACTGTTCCTGATCACTATGCAGCTGTTTGAGAAGTAGTGCCAGCACAAGAGAGTGGTGAGGAGGGTGGGGAGGTCTAAGCAGTGCAAAGAGCCAGGGCAGAATGCATTTATATTGGACAGCTGCCTGAGTTAAAATGCTGAACCCAATTCCATGAATTTCTCAAGATTCAGCTTCTGCTAAATTATTTAGATCTTATTTTTTTCCTTCTTCCTAAAGAACATTTTACAAGCTATAGCTCAAACTTCTTGCCTGTCTCATGGAAAGTAAGTTTCCCAGAATTCAGATTATCCCTCTGACACTTTTCCACTAAGTGAAGATGCTCTTTGAAGCATGGGACACAGAGCATGAAATTTCACGTAAAGCTGGATACTGAGTCCTGGAGATACCGTTTCCTCAATGACCTTGCTATGTTGGAGATGGAAAAGTTTTTAGTCCCTTTTCCCAATCAAAAGTCTTCTAGCTGTGCATCCAACAACAATTTGTCATTGCAGCCATAGGAGAAAGTTGGGAGCTTTAAGTTCTTTTCAGTCCCATTGGTTCACATTTTTTAAAGCATCACCTAATCATTTGTTCCTTAAAAATTTGTTTTAAAGCATTTACCTGCATTAAAAGAGCTGAGTAGAAGAATAGAGGAATAAAAAGTCATTCTGACACCTGTAGTGGCCTTCCCACAGGCAGTTGGAGGAATTGTTCATCCTGGTTGAGTTGTCACTGTACTTCCAAGGCAGGAGACTCAACCAGCTGGCCTCAAACACCCATTGAGGGAACTTCTTACATCACGGCTCAATGAAAGGCAGCATCTTCTGAGGTGAGCCAGGCCAAGCCTCACTCAGCTGTTTAGTCCTGCCATCCCTCTTCTACAAAACCTGCAAAACTTAGTAGTATTATCTTTGGCTAGCCCATTAATGCTGTCTGGAACGCTTTCTGGCTGGGAACATGTTAGATGCCAACAAAACACATGAGAATTGCAGTTGCACATTCACAATTTAGTAGCTGCAGTGAGTCAGAGAGGTAGCTGAGTTTATTAGTTAAATTATTATTTCTCCTCACTGCCCAGGCATCACATGGAGTGATCACATCACATACCTCTCACACTGTTGTTTGTTGTTTTTTTTTTTTTATTCCTGACTTAATATCTCATTTTAATTCCAAATTATGCGTTCGATTACTACAAAAATCCTTATTTACCTTGAATTATCTGGTCTGCATAGTTGTGAGCCCTCATTCCCCAGGTATTCTCAGCACAGAAAATGGACAGATAAAGGTGGTGGCAAGTCACAGGGTGACTGATTCGTATAAATACAGCCACTGCTGCTGTGACAAGCCTGGGCAGAGTTTCAATCCTGGCAATGTCTGGTTTTTCTTCTGCTACAAACACTCAAGAACAAATTCCAAAAGGATCTCGGGCTTGTGGGTTTTCCCTTACTAAGAGAAAAATCAGGAAAAAAACAATCCAAAAAAAGTTTCACATTTTCTGATATTGTTGGAATGCAGAAGAATACTTAAATATTTTTCAAGCCCTCATCTACTCTGTCTTGGGCAGTCTTCATCATGTACATGGCAGAAAGAATTAGAGGCAAAGAAAGGCTTACCTCTTTTCTGTACCAAAAGATCTTCACTTTTCTTTTCTCAATGCCTACCAACACAGCATGTTTAAAGGCTGAGTTCTGCTGCATCTACCTACCTTCTGTTTTTCTAGATATCCATGTATTTTTACCAGTTCTTGAGGTTTTATGTCAAGTCTCATCACTGGGGTTTTTTTTAAGTCCCAGGTTGTAAGATCATTTGACCACCTTTAACAAAAACAAGCAACCAAAGAAGTGAACTATCATCGAACATCCTAATTCTTGCTGTAAAAATAATTTATAAGACAATTTTTTATTGCTTGTTAATCTTATTAATAACATTTATACCATGCTAGAATCTCTGCCAAATTGTCATAACATCTGTCTTAAACCCCTTGAAATAGGTTTTTCTCCCTAAAATGATTCTAAGGGGGACTAAGTTAAGACTGCATATGCTTGCTTTATTCCATATTTCACATAAACCCAATATTCAATCCTTAAAAGATAATTAAGATCTTAAAAAGTGACCAAAGGTGAAAAGGTGAAAAAAGGAACACAAAAAAAAATATATGGATGAACTGTTCCTCCATTTACCAAGAAACTGTGAAACAGCAAACAGAAGTCTGAAACCAAGGGGAAGCAGCACCAGATGCTGCCTTCTGAAGAATTCAATGAATATCTTGGCATGAGCTGTAAGACAAGGAAGAAGAATCAGTGAAAAGTGAAAAGTTGAATTTATTGTACCTTTTTGCACTACATGGCTTAGTTAGTAGCCCTGCAAGTGGACAACTGAAAAGGTAGACCATATAATATAAGAAAATTGAGATTGAAGGACATTACAGATTATCCAGTCCTTGTGTGTGAATGAAGGATTAATTCATCTGAAAACATCCTTGGCAGGTGTTTGCCTAATGCATTATTAAAAATTTCAGTGACAGAGATTCCCATATTGGTAAAACAATATTCTTCAGTGTTTGTTGTCCTTAAAAGTTTTTCTCCTTTTCTGACTAGAATGTCTCTTGTTAAACTTACAGTAATTATTTTTTGTTCTGCCAACAGTATATATGAAGAACATTTTAATCTTGTCTTTCTGAAACAAACTTTCCACAGCTGTGAGTGCAAGGGCAGTATTCTCAGGAGCAAAAAACTGCAGACACAGTATTTTCTAGGTTCCTGTTTTCCTCTTGATCCCCCCACCCAGTCCACATCCCGATTTTTTCTGCATGGTCCATGTATCTTGAAAAGTCATACTCCATGCTGGGCTCAGGATATCTGAAGCCTTTCCAGTGTTGAGCAGAGTAGAAGATAATTTTCTCTGAGCCACTTGTTTGAGCATCTCAGAAATGACAGAGTTGTTCAACAGTATCACCTTACTTTTACTGGTGGATTACTAATGTCTCCATGCCCTCTTCTGAAGACTTCTATCTAAGCAATCAGTCTAAAACATCTTCCTGGGTGTCTGTGCTGTGGCATTCAGTCATCATCCACCTGGATGATGTCTCCCAAGGCCATCCTTCGAATAGACTGCCTCCTCACAAAAGAGGCTTCATCCATTTCCCTTTGCTTCGCTCCGCGTTCCTTCTGCTTTTTGGTCACATTTTCAATGAGCTTGCTGGCATCACTGAGGGTTTTTTGTGTCCGCTGACCTGCAGTTTTCTTTTTGCCTTCTCCCACACTTGGATCCATGGCCTTTAAGGGTTTGGCTTTCCCGCTGTCTTCCTGCTGCTCTTTCATGTGTCTTAATCTGAATCGGCGCTGAGAAACATTTTGGCAGGGATCAGGGATGCTGTCAGGGCTGATGGACTCTCCATGCGTGTCAGACACCTGCAGAGTGGGGATTAATGGCTTACAGAGTGTCTTGGGAGCTTCCTCAGCACCTGCCTGTTTAGTCGACTTCGAGGTTGTCTCTGAAGGCAAAATAATTTGGATTTCTCCAAGAGGTTTGCTGCTTTTAGGGGGTAGGGGATCATCTTTGCTCTCCAGAGTAGCCGTCTCATTCAGGTTTGTCTTTTGGAGGTTTCCCAGCTCCCCCTGAGCGAGATTCTTTACCCGTCTCACATGGGGTTCATTGCGGATGGAGTTGATCACCATCAGTTTCTGGGCAGCCATTTGAGCTTCTCTCTGGATGCTCATAATCTTTTGGAGCTGGCTTTCTTTTACTTCCACAGGGATCTCTAGAGGGGCCAACTTCACTGGTCTCTTCAGGGTAATGTTCTCTGTGCTGCACAACTCATTTGCATGATGCAGACTGGGAGACAAAATTCCCTCCTTTTTCACCTTTTCTGGACATAATTTCTTCTCTCCCTGGCTTAGGTTCTTCTCTGAAATCCTTGGAGGAGGAGGATGGAAACTAAGGTTTCTGTGATCATTTCCTGGCTTCCCTCCCTCCAGGAGAAGAACTGGATTTTTCTCAGGCTGCAGGTTCACAATCGTGACTTCACTAAGAGTGCAGTTATACTTGGGCTTTTCTTCAGCCATTGGGGCACTCTGAAAGAAAGCAAAGAGATGTGGAGACCACTCTCCTACATTGTTTTAATGCTTAGTTAGGTTTTTATGCAACGTTTGGAAGTTTGAACAGAGTGAAAACTTGGTGTCTCTTAACTGTACTCCTCATAACCTTAAATCCTAGTCACTGTGCTCCTTAAACTGTCTTGCCTCAGGGTAATCCAAAATAAAGGGCAAAATTTAGTCTCCATATCTAGAGAATAAGTTAACCTGACAGCTGAGGAATCAGGGCTTGTCTCCTCCATGTCTGTCACCAGTGCAACTCAAACATTACCCTTCCTCTTCCTACTCTGTCCCAAATATTGAGTATTTTCTAAGCAGCGAGCAGGGCCAGACTGTACACTGCACTCACTAATTTAAAGGAAGTTTAGGGCCTCTACAAAACATTGAAAATACCAGAGGATAAATGTTAGTTTGGGGAAGCTGTTAGTTGAGGTTCAGGCATGGGTCCTTCTCTTTTCTTCTGGCATTCTGTGATCTGGACATGTGCGTATACTGGCATGTGCTTTATAGAGAAGAGTAAGTTCCCTCATCTCCACCAAAATTCTGCCTAGTTTCATAAGATTCTTTTCCATAAAGAAGAGACCAACAAACTGATAATGATTTTGCTCGTGTCAATGGAAAGTACCCCGAAATGTGCCAAGATTGTTCAGAATACTGTGGATATTGTTCAGTTTCAAAAACAGTGTGTCTTGGGTATGAGCTAAAGACACTGCTAAATGGAAGATGTGACAAACCTGGAATTATTTCTTTACCCTTGTTCAGAGAAACTTTATGGCATGATTGGGAAATAAAATAAGAATCAATAAGCAATGATCATTATTTTCAATAATTTAAGAATCTCATGGTAAACAGGCCTTTGATGTTCAACTTTCTAGTCCTGCATAGGCAGTGACAAGCTCATGGTCAGTATCAGCAGATGGGGTCTGTCCTTGCTTCTGCCCAGACAAGGAAGTCCTCTTCCCTAAGGTAACTTCTTCATTCCCACTCTGGTCTTTGTGCACACTATACGTTTTATGGGAGAGACAAAAGCAGTATTCTTGGCTGTATCTCAGTACCTCAGACTTCTATCCCTTCTTATCACAAAGATATTTTATTAAATTATAGTATTAACCTGCTTTTCCTCTGGCAAATAAAGAACATGAGCTCCTTTCATCTCATCTAATAAGTCTGTTTTTCTAATTCCTATTCACTGTTATTGGTGGGATATATTTTTTTAAGCGCCCAAATTTAGTATCATTGCAAATAAAAATTATATTCATCTTGCCCTTTCTGCTTCTTTCTGTTTTCCAGGAAAACACTTACGGGTGCCCATGGCTCTGTAAATGTGAAGTGAAATCAAATAAACATAAATAAGCCCTTGTACTAAAATGTAGGCATATAAAGCAATGGACAGAATGAAAACTTTAATGCAAATGGAGATATGGGAGTGGAAAGGAAGAAAAGGCAATCAATGTAGAATCAATGCATTATCATTTTGAAAAGATTTTGGTTAAAAAAAAACCTTTTACTTGCCTTTAAAAATCTAGTACTCATCTAAAACCCTGCCACCTAGCCAAGCCTATAGAAAAACCTACCTAGACAATGTGTGTTTCTACCCATGACCATTTTTTGTTCTCATGCTGGTTTCGGACAATAGTGACCAAATGATTGGTTCATTCTGTGCTGCACTTTTCTGAGGAAAATTCAGACATATTAAGAAGGCTTGGAGAAATCTTACACACTACCTAAATCTGATTGGGGTCAATGTTAATACACTTAAAGCCCATCCAAGGCTAATGTGCAAGATAAGCTGCATCCTCTGTTCCCATGCACACATTACTCAGTACCTTCCAGAAATGTCCATCTGCTATGTATATACACCCACTTAAAATTTAATTAAGTAATTGGCCCAGTCTTGTGTAGGTAATTGCTCTGTGCCCAAAATTCCCTTTGCAGTCAATGAGAGACCCATGTAAAGAATGACTCCTTCAGGTCCTCTGGATCAAAGTATTATGATAGTGGTATTATCAAAGGGACCACCAGCCTTTATTTAGAAACCCCAACCTTCATGTAATTTAAACACTTTCCTTCCTGGTCTCAGCTTGCTGATCCTTCTCATATAAACTGCACAGTAATGGGACAACAGGAATAGAAGTGTCACAGTACATTAGCGCTATTTAACTAAATTTACAATATGCCCAGTGTCAAATTGCTATGGACTGGTTTCAGATCTAGGAAACTTGGTGTCCCCTTTAAACAGGAATCTGATGTCCCTCTAAAGCTGTCTTAGTACCCAGACTTAGGTCCCTATAGAGAGGTGCTTCTACTATTTTAACTCATTTTGGTTCCAGGAGTCTGCTCATTGCAGGGCAATAAATACTTGATTATAGGCTAAAAGTGAGGTTTGGAATAGTCTTACAAAAACTTTGTACATCAGCTTGATTACTGGATGAAGAGAAGGGACTGAGCTGAATTTTCCTTTCCAGCATTGGTCCCCACCTCTGTTGTTCTACATCTGCTGAAATCAGACAGACACAAAGCAGCCTCAGGCACCCTGGGGTGTCCTATTGGCACACACCTGGCAAAAACAGGGAACCAAAGTGAGCCAAGCATGAGTTTAGATAACCTGACAATTGCCTGGACTTTAGCCAGGAAGTCAATCTGTCAGCACGAAAAAGAAGCAGTTTGTTGTGCTGTCACAAAGCTCTGCAGGGCTTGAGATCCAAACCACTACTTTATGCACGTCACTTCCTCATATGAATCCAAAATGCTTCACCATTTCAGTCCTATCATGGATACACCTGCCAGAAGGTAGTATTTGGTTGGTAGCATACATGATTATAGATACATCATGATTGAAGGGAATCCTTTAAAAATCTGAAAGTGTTCAAGGTCAGGTTGGATGGAGCTTGGTGAAATCTGGTCTAGCAAAGCTGTCCTTACCCACAGCAGGGGGGTTGGAATTATCTTATCTTGAAGGTAACTTCCAACCCAAACCATTCTATGAATCTATGATCTTTGCTTCCTTTAAAAATCCCTGTTTTCTTAGTCACCCTCATCAGGTTTCCTCTCCTTGCTCAATAAAACCAAATTTATGGTGCATTTCATAAGAGTTAAAAAAAAGAAAGCAAGCACGTGCATGTACACACACACACACACACAACCACCACTCTAAATCCCAAACTCTTCCTACATAACAAAAAGCTTTAATCTCATTGCTACAGGATAATCTGTAGTGATAAGCAGATGTTACACAACTCTGATGCTTTTCCTTCCTATCATCACGTGTATCAACTGATTGCTGCAGTTCAAAGGGGAGGACAGAAATACCTAAAAAAGGAAGTTCACAGATCAAATCCTCCAGCTTATCTGGCTGAAAGCTTCTCCCAGAGTGGATTTTATTTTAGTACAGTTCCAAAATAAACACCAAGCTTTCAGTGTGCTTTAGTTCTCCATGTGATGCCTGAAGCTCTGCCACTGAAAACCCCTTTGGCATGTGGAGACCCATTACACATGCTGTCATTCATCGGGGGAGAGAAACAATTCAGTTTAAACATCTAGGGATGAATGGCTTTGCTTCCACTGCAGATTGCGTAAGTACAGTAAATAGCTCGGGTCATCATGAATGAACAATGCAGAAAACAGAGCCAGCACTTGAATAATTCCCAGAAAAGCCTTAAATATGCAGCCTTGCACTTTGTCAAATGACATCATTCTCACACCTGCAATGTCAGGGACTTAAATCATTATTTGCTGTGCTAGAAAGATTCAGGTTATATTGTCTGTGAGCCAGTGAGTCTGAGGAGGTCAGAGGGTCCATTGGGCTGAGAAAGATAAAACATAACCACATTCATAATCATCAGTACTGAACACAGTGCTAATGTAACACCTGTCTGTCTTGGATCCCAAAACAAACAGGTGGACTGAGTAGAGGGACTTCATGCAAGTAAATTTTTGCTGTGTTTCCACAGTGCAGGATCCAGAGATAGTGTCTCATTCTGCCACAACTCCCTTTGCACCACTGGTATCTTAAAACAGCAGTGGCAGCAAGAAGAGTTACAAAACAGAACAAAGAAAAGACATTTGAGTGCTCTGAAAACCAGCTCATCATCAGGGAATCGGTTTCAAATCCCTTTTCCACCACAAGCTGCTCATGGGCTGGCAGGGAAGAGGGTTTTTCCCTCTGTGACTGTGTTTTTCACCTGTAAATTTGTACTGACTCCATCTCCTGAACCATAGGGCACTAGACAGTTTAAGCTACTCAGCAACAGAGGAAATGAAGTTATATCAGTTTCCAAAACAGGTTTGATTCCAGATAGCCTAATTTTCAGAAAACAAGTGCTCTATAAAAGGTGGCACCTGTTGAATAATCAAGGCCTGAAAAAAAAAATCTATGAGTACTTGAAAATTATGTCAAGTACAAGTTTTGTTTATAGAGACATTAGTCTTACATTTTGGGTTTTATTTTGCAGGTGAGTGAAGGTTTGGGTCATAACCTAGTATGTACAATCACTAACCTGATCAATACTTTGTGAAAACATTTCAAATTTGTTCATAAAATTTGTCAGATCTTAAGAGGAATTACCCAATTTTATACAATTTGACACACTCTTATTCCTAATGTTATTATTACTTTAATAGCTCCTCCCTGAATTCATGGGACCAGTTTGAGTTCTAGGAAACCCACAGCAGATTGTCCCTTGCAGGCACCCTCAATTTCCAAACCATGGAGTCTCCAGATTTCCCATATGCCTCCCAAGGTTTACTGAGCAATCTCAGTCTTGGGAAGCTTCTTATTGGGATTTGCAATATTGCAGGAAAGAAGGGGAAGTGCAGAACTTCAGTCCTAATGACAAGTCATGTAAACCAACTTTTCCAAATTCCACCTCTAAATAGGGACATTGTTCCTTATTTAGATCAAGACAAAAATTTATAAAAAATGAGCAACTAATATTAAACTTCTAAATCCAGATTTAAGATATAAATAAATGACCTGGTTTTCAACAGTAGCATTGGATTTGACTCTTTAAATTCAGCCAACTTATTTAAGGATCTAGATTGTAACTAAAAATTCCAGCTTCAGCTTCAAAAATCTTAGTTGCTAGAATAAGGAGATTGATTTCCTGAAGTTCTGAGCACCATCAAATCCCTGCCATCTCAACAAGACTGTGTGAGAGGTAAAAGCCTGTACATGCAGTTGGACCACTGCTGAGCAGGGGGTGTATGTCTGACATCACAGCACAAGCCTAAATCTTCTCACTGCTGTGAGGGAAGAGAAGCAGAAATGAAAAATGCAGTATTTCCTGCTAACTACCAGCTCCTGCTTATGTTACACACCCACAAAGATCACAGCACAAGCAGGACCTGCAGACAAAGAGATTGAGCTCTTCCCTTGCTGTTTTTTTTCTTATTTTAGGGCTTGGCACTGTAAAATTCAGAGTGATGGAGCTATCTGCTGCAGTGGAAGCTCATGCCTAGGAATTAATGTGGTAGTCTGCCCTAGCCCACTGATAACAGAGGCCAGCACCTTGGAGTCAGGGAGAGCAACTCTGTCATCATTCAATCTGCCTGTTCTCTGGGTGCCACTCATCCATTGCACTCAGAAATACCCAGCGAGACAGGCACCTTTTCTCAGCTCTACCAGCCAATATTTCATTCAGAACAGAAGAATGAACATCCCTGTCTTCTGAAAAGGAGGTGTCAGCAGTGCCATTATTTTTCTTAAAACATATGGGCTAGAAAATTCATTTCTTCAAACAGAGGCCCTCAAGCCCACATATTCCATCTCTCCACAGAACTAGGGGTTCATTTCTCCTGCTAGAATTGTTCCTTTTTTTTGTTGTTTTCTTTGGTCAATTAGGCCAGAAGTGAAAAAATTACGTGACTGCACGGTCTGGTAGTAAGGGCAGCTTTGGATGCACCCTTTGACAAGAACAATTTATTACAATTGACTTCACTGAAAATCTTCTAGAATGTCCAGGTATAAGGCTAAAAGCTCATCTCTCACTTTCTTACCCCTTGCTGCAACACATTACCTCCACATCTCTAGCAGAAGGATTTTTGGTTGTTTCTAGCCCAGGATTGTCTCATGTTTTCACTAGGACATGTTCCCAGTAGGTTGCTTCAGGTTTAGTTTCATCAGAACTGTGGGTTTCCTATAGCAGGAAAGACTTTGGGGAGGCATTGGGGGCTATTTGAAGGCTGTGAACAATGGACAGGAGCCAGCTCTGCCCTCTTCAGCTGTAAGAATCCAGTCTGAGGGGGATGCCTGAGGCACCCTCCACAGTGCTGGATAATGACCTCTGAAAGCAGGAACTTCAGACATCACCTCAGATTTGGGAGGTGACTCATATTCCAGGAGATCCTGTCCCACTTCAATGACTTTGTGGCTCCAGTGGCTAAAGGTAAAGGAGAGAAGCTCAGACTGGGGAACCAGCAGAGCCTGCAAAGGAGACTCCAGCTCTTTAATGGCTGGGACGGGCCCTGAATTCTACCCTTTGTGATAATTTTCTTATCCACATTCTATGGCTATTACTCATTTCAGACTTTCACTCCTTAAATACATTTTTCACAAGTTCCTATTAAAGTGTGGGTAGCATATAGTGTTATACCAGTATTGATGTTAAAGCATAATTACCTGCTAGTCCTGCTAATCCACTGATGCTTTGACAGCAGGGATCTTACAAATAGAGATCCTTCGTGAAAAAATGATTAAACGTGACCTGAAAGGCTGTAGCTTTCCAATTCCCTGAAAACTTACCATTTCCTTGTTGAATGCTGTAGCATTTAAGGCCAGAAGAATCAACGACAGCCCATCCTCTGATCCACTAATGACATGGATGTCGAAGGATTTTGATGTCACTTTTTTTAATCCTCAAGCCTATTATCTGGCTCTTCTGCCTTTTGCTCTTCAAACAGAGGTTGCTTTAGAGGGATTGCAGTGGGTGGGCAGGGAATGTAGGAACTGTTCTACTTTTTGTATGGACTAAGTCCACAGCTAGAGACAAGTCGCTGAATATCTCTGAGCCTCACAATCAAGGGATGTCCTTTAGAAATTTTTTAGGAATTGGGAGTCTGTTAAATCTGTTGCACTACTCGAGAAAATTGCTATAACATCTTTCAACCTAATTTTACCTCTGGCTTCAGCAGGACAGTATTTGGTGTATTCCACTCTGCCCAGTGATCCTGAAGTGCTGCAGTGTTGCTCAGTTCCTGTGCTCTGATCTGGGAAGGGCTACATTTCAATGACGTGTATCCCTACACCATTTGGAGACTGCTGTCGGACGTTCCAGATGGTAGGCAGAATTCATTAATCTGTGTCATGAAAATTTAATTCATATGAAGGTAGTAAATTGTTTATGTATAGAATAGGCAGGACTAATACATAAGCATTCAGGGCTGAATCACACCAGGATACAGGCACACGCGGCTCACAGTGAGCTCAGCTCTTTGGCTGTTACAAGAAGAATCAATTGAACAGAATTATTAACTGCAGATACTCTGTATTTGGGTAGAATATGCCAACACAATAGCTGTTTCACTGTTAAAACAAACCCACCCCTCCTCATAGTAATTTCAACTCAATCTTAAGAAGCCAGCAGTGATTGAAGAGAGAAAAAGCCATAATAATAGAGAGAGCATCTAACAGCCTGGGCTTGCTGCTGCATTTGCATTGACGTCAGAGCAAACAAGATTAAATGGAGGCAAGCACAGCTACAGAAATGTGACCTTAAACACAGCCTCAGAGTTGCAGATACTGCCAAAATCTTAGCTGTAACTCCACCTGGCTGGCTGGTGTAGGCACAGAGACAAAGCCTGCGAGAAGCAGCCGGAGATCCCAGCAGCAGCTGGCACCGTGAGAGCTCTGCTCACCACAGAGCTCAGGGCACGGCTCCACAGAGAGGAACCAGGCTGGGGCAGAAAGGACCGTGCTGACACCGTCCTCCACAAGGAACCATTGAGGCTGGCAGGATGTACAGAGCCTCCTACTGCTGCTTCAGTTTAGTCCAGGACTAGGGAAAAGGTGGAAAAAGGCTCGATGTCATTTTCCCAGTCACTCACTCTTTTTCCCTTTGCCCACTGTAAACTTGTCACTTTTGAGATCCAGTCTTGGAAAGCCAAAGTCACAGAGGGAACCAGGCCTCTGGGAACAATGATTAATGGCACCTTCAAAAAGCTAGGAACAATTGTGGCTAGAAGTTTGTTACCATAGGAGCAAAGCCCATTCAAGTCTACTCAATCAAATAAAGCATGATTACATGGTGACATTGCCAAAATCTGAACCACTGTTCACTGAACAAAACCCCAAAAAATTATCCACAAGCAATAAACAAACCTCTCTGATAAGAGAACATCCCTTAAAATACCCTAAGCAGAGAGATCCCAACCTACCCAGTAACTATGATTTAGAGTAAATGAAAGTATTTCCTTTGATTTAAAAGATGGGATTATCTTCTGTGCATTATTTAAACCTCTCAAAACCAGGCTGACTAGGGATATAGAAGATTTCATGACTTCACTGAGTCTGACTGCTCTTAGCATTATTTCACTTTATATTTGCCACAGAAGAGATTCCATTTTGGATCTGTGGGGTGAAACAGCTCTCTAAAGATTCAAGTGAATCAACCAGAACAGCAATTTCAGCCTGTTTTCCCAATTTGGAGAAGATAATCGAAACACAAAAATAAGTCTTTTTTATGTCTCTGTATTGATGAGTTGTTCTGGAGTGGTTCAAGCACACAGGGAGAGCTTTGGCAGACAAGTTGTGTTGTAGGATCTTCTACAATCAAATTGTCTCAGCTGAAGAAAACTGGAGATAACTTATCTGTAGTCTACTGAGAATTGACTTCTTACCCCATTTACTCCTTAAAGTATCTACAGACAGCTGGGCAATTTTGTGTCACCTCCAGCTTAGAGTCCATAATAAAACCAGATAGGTTCCCTGGTGGGGGTAGAGATGCAATAATTAAACTTAGCCTAATAACTGCACTACACTCAGCTCCAACCAGATGCTCCTGTTATGGGCTAAGCAGAGTGCAATGAAGAGCCAAAAAACCCCTCCAAAAGTTTGTCCCTGTGGCATATAGATTTCATGGGGGCTTACTGCTTTTCTGGTCTGGTTTCAGGCACAATATTCAGCCAGAATTTTTCGGAAGTGAAGGAGATTTTGAGAGCCTCTTGGATCAGATTTCAGGATCTTGTATCATTTACTGATCCCAGCATGAAGAAAAGGAGAGAGTTGTGTTATGGTGGGTTTTTTTGTTTACCTCAGGAGCTTTGTGGGTACAAATACCTCTGCAGAGATATTTGGCTTGGATAATGATGGGTTTGTAAAATCCAATAAATCTCTAATCTAATCAAATTTCACCCAGTAATTGTTCCTCATCCTTAGGAGTCCAGGGATCTAAGCTGTATTATGCTACCTAGCTTATTACTGAAGGTTCACTGAAGACTCAATGAATCCTTCACTGCATTTCTTCTGTCCTCTCTTTAATGTGTCAAAGAGCTGTTGCTGCAATAATTGCAACCAGTTTTGTTTTAGGACCAAAAATCTTAGAATATCCCATGCAGAGTTTGCTGATCCTGCCCACATGGATCACTGGTGCTGTCCTGAGGACACTTAATGTACCATTGAAGGGCATGGAGCCGCAGTTTTTATTTCTTCTGAATCATGAGGTATGAGATCTTGGCACGTGTGCTTTTAAGCCTTTTCTAGTCCATCAGCCAAGAGTTGCTTTTTCGATTCAACACTTAGCAGCTGACTTTACTTAATTTGGAAACACAAACAGACCCTTTGCCTCACTCAGTGTGTTTAACTCTTGGCTGAAAGACAACCAACTTTAAACCAGACAAAAGCTCCTTGAAACTACAGCACTGGCTCCCCACTCTGTCTCCTGATGTACAAGAAACCAAGTTATTGGAATAAGGAGCACCTAATCCACCAAGCCACGGAGCATCTGAATTTTTATGTGTTGGTGACATTCCAGTGACCTAGCCAATGAATAGGACACCCTTACTTGCAGATACCTCCATAAGCCCAAGTGTTCATGGGGGAGGAAGATCTATTAATTTCATAGTGGAATTTCTGCATTCAGCTTGCCACTTCCATAGGAATTTTGGTGACTACTCATCTCCCACTATTTTATTTATTTTCTTATTATTATTACCATTGCTTTGCACTCAAGAGTCAGGATGTAAAGGAAAACAGCTTTTTTCGTGGAAGTCAAACACATCTCACTGCACAGGACAAACAAATCCTGGAAAAACAGCTTACCAACACAATGCCAGGACTAAAGCAGCTGTGTGCTTCTCCAGGTAAGCTGCTGTCCCTCGAAGGCACAAGGACCTTTTCTGCTATGTAAGCTGGTTATGGAGACAATTTCAGGTCTCCTGGAGTGTATAATTTAAAGTTAGAGTTTTCCAGAATGGTCCATAACACCAATCCAGGTAATTATATTATCCAAAAGTTTGAAGACCCTCCTAAATATTTGGGGTTGTTCTGCCCTTGTGCTGAGAAATTCATCTCTTAGTGGAAACCTTTCTGTTCAGTTTGGTGGGTTTTAGAAGTAAACCAGCAAGGAAATCTTCAGTATTATCCAAAGTCAGATGTCTGTACTGCAACACAGAGCTACACCATGGGAAAGTCTTCCCAATCCCAGAAGTCCTTGATTCTGCTCCCTTTTATGAATCAATGATGGTACTGCCCTTAATTTCAAGAGGCAGAATCAAGATGGGGATTGTTTCAAATCCACCAGGACAATTCTACAAGTTGTTTGTAGTCTTCACCCCATTTTATATGTGGCTAAGGAAGAAGAATACCTCCCACACATATTCCTCTTGGGCATTCTGTCTGTTCCTCAGCTGAGGATCTGGTGAAGTTCACTCACTACGTATATGCAAACAGCCCATTCAAGCATTCTTAAAAGTGAAGAAAAGTGAATATGAAGCCTGTCACTGCTCAAAATTCCATGCAAGGCCTCAAATTCAAGCGTTAGTAGAGTCTTGCCTCCTCCTGATTTTCTGAAAAAACACAGGGTTTTCCTCATCAGTAGAAGTGTGCACTCATTAGTTTCCGTAGGATGAACATCTTTGGTCTGTTAAAAATATCTCTGTCTATACCAACTGTTTTATTTTCAGCTTCAAAAGTCACTCAAACCAGCACTGTCTCCCAAAGATTCAGATGCTTTCTCTTAACACTGTTCAGCACCTCATCTTGTTCTTAGCTCATGGACCTTAAGTCTCAGATCTGTGGCTCTCCTTGCTTCGTCTCACCACAACTTCTGCTCCCCATCCCTGCAATTTATTGGAGAAGGAGGCAACTTGTCCCTATAAGACTTAGAAGGCTTTTGGGATTTTTCTCTGATGAGAGGTGTAATGGGCTACCTTAGCCATCAAGGTGGAGTGTCTTGGCACACCCACACATCTTTTGTGTGCCTATATTGCTTATTCTAATTCAGCAGCCTACTGTCTTATCTAGTCAGAGTGCTTTGAAAAGCAAATCCCATCAGAGCATAATGGGAAGGGAAGTTAAAGCTATTAACAGCAGATTCTTAGCGGGTCAGGGGGCAGAAGAGAAGCTCTCTAATCATCTTCAGATACATTTTCTTTCCTTTCTCACAGGCTTGAATAATAACTAAATATCAGCTCCTCTCTATAGCTTTAGATGCTATTAGCACATTCAATCAGTAACTCAGAAAAGGAGATAAAAGCACAAATACATAGAATCACACAATCACAGAATCACAGAATGGTTTGGGTTGGAAGGGACCTTTCTACCTCCTGCCATGAGCAAGGACACTTCCTCTAGAGCAGCTGTCAAAGCCCCATGTGAACAGGCACGTGTCCTGTCACCCCAGGACAGCATGGCAGGCCAACAGCTGTGGAGGAGGAGCAGCTTCTCATTTCCCATCCCTAGGAACATCTTCAGGGGAAAGGGCCCTCTCTCAATGGAGTCCTGCGCTGGCTGTCCTTCCTGATAATTGTGTTTCAGGTAGAAAAGAGCAGAGGCATGGAGAAGCCTAGAGTGAGTCAGAAAGAGACATCATTCCTGTGAAAAGAAGGCCTCACTGAAATAATATTTTTTTCCTGACATTATCTTCTGATCACATAACAGAGAGTCCTCCTGCTCTCTGTCTCCTTCATACCCTGCACTGCATCCCCTGGCTGAGCTCCTCACCTGAGAAACTGTACCATAGTGACAGGGAGGCATTTTTCCATGGCTACTGTCATTAATTACCTTGGTAATTTCCATCCTTAAACTTCAGGTCTGAATTATTACTCATCCTGCCCAGCCCACTACCCTGTCTAGACATCTCATTTGGCAGCTAGACCATATGAGTGTTGCTGCCTTGATTAAAGAGTTGGTGGTACATAGTGCATCTTATTGCCCTCAGTTAAGTCCCTGGTCAGGGTTGGTTTTGAGCATCTCCTTCCCAGGAATTGTTGAATCAAGGGTGAAGGTATTCAAGGGAATCAGGGAAGGTTGACAACATCATTCAAGGTGATCTTCAGCCATTTTAGAGCAAAGAACAACACCTAGTGTCATGAAGGTGTGTATAAACTGTATACTAAATGCAGGGATTTTAGTTCCTCTTGTCTACACCAGACTAATGCTGGGTTAAAGTCTCACTTCTTACTTGTTTTAAATAATTAAAAATCAAGCCGTCTTGGTGCCTTGCAGGACATTTGGTCCACACCATCATGACAAATTAAAAAAAGAGTGAAGGAATTAGCAGATATCAGCTCTTAATCTCCAAATTCTCAGACTCAGGAGCATAAGGAGACTTAACATCTCTTGATATGGTTCCCATATTGCAAGCAGACTAAATACATAACTCTGTGGTCTTAAGGCTAACATCAAGCCATCTCACAAAAATAAATGCTGACTGAAAAGTGTGTGGATCATGGGGAAAGCTGTTCTTTTCTAATGGTCTTACTTCTGTCTGTTTGTGAGAAAACATTCCCAGAACACATTGTCATTGGCCATGTTGTGATAGCAACACTGCAGCAAATCTACATTGGATTACCCAAGAATTCAGATGGTACCTGTCTTAGGTTTCAATGCAAGATGTAAACAAAAGTATGTATTCTATAATGATCTGTTGAAACCAGATGGGGAGGTATTTTTTTCTCTTCTATGACCCATTCCTTGTACTCTGGGGGTGGGGGATGGGGGGAGGGTGGAGGTGGGTGCCTTCTGTTAATGGGCCAGCTGCTAAAACCAGGTGGGGCAGTGTTCTTTATCTCTTCCACAACCCATCCACCCTTCAGGGGCATGTCTGCTGTTAATGAGCCATTAAGGCTCACTGCATAACTGATAACATTGCCTCATCCCATTGGGAGATACTCCACCCAGTGGGAGGAGCCAAGCATTCCTACCTGGATAAAACTCGAGATTCAGAACACCAGGACAGCCTGTTTCCATGGGATTCCCGGAGGAAGACAAGACCCATCTCACCACCACTAGATCCTTCTACAGGATCACCTCTGCTCTGACAGAACCACATCTGTCACTCCAGGACGACTTAATTAGACAGCTACCAACACCCTGACCAACAGGGTGTCAAGCTGTATTCTAACTCTGTCAGTGTTTTCTTGTTTGCTTGCTTTTTTTGTACAACTAGATTTTTATTTTTTATATTCCTAGTGAAGAACCATTATTCCTATTCCCATATCTTGCCTGAAAGCTCCTTAATGTCAAAATTATAGTAATTCAAAAAGAGGGAGTTTACATTCTTCATTCCAAAGGAAGCTCCAGCTTTCGCAGGCAGACACGTGTCTTTCCAAACTAAGACAGTTGTATTGGTTTGGCATGAATGGTAAAAAACAATTAGTGATCTGCTTTAAAACTGACAGCCAGGTTGGCCA
>WBMY01015294.1:208021-243452 GCA_013397315.1 Donacobius atricapilla
AAAAAAAGCCTGATCTTCAGATTTTTAATTTTTTTTTTCCACTGATCTTCATCTGGAGAAGATGCAGATGTTTCCCATTTGGCCAACGCCTCCGTGTATCCACTGACAGATGCTTGGCAACATCAGTGCTTATTTCCAACCTCTTTTCAGATGTACTGATGAATGTCATGTTCGCAGCAGTCATGTTTCAAATATTTTTCTAAACCATGCTATTGTTGCTAGCAAACCTATTCACAATTGCTGTCAACCAGTGGGTCTAACCTTAGAGTGGTTCCTGGGTCTATTTATTTTTGTTTCTGTCTTGAGGAGCTACAGGAGCTGAGCTTTTATCAGCACCAGCAGAAATAGATAAATTCAGTAGCAGACATCCAGCAAGAAAATATGAGAACTTCAGAAACATTCTGGAATTTAATCAGGCTGAATGTACACTAATAAATAAAATATACTTGGGTACATTTTTTTCCAAACTGAAGCCAGCTATTCGAAGTGCAACCTGCCAGGCCTGGATTGCTGATCACAATGGGACTGTCCATGGAGAGAATTTAGTTTTACAGCCAAGGACAATGTCTCTTGTCACTAATGCCACTGGGGAGACCAGTGCCCCCTCTCTTCTGGTTTGAAGAGTCCATGATCTTAATTTGAAGAGACTTTATTGGTTTTGTAGGGGAGTGTTTTACAAGGAGACAAATGAATATCCAATGCTTTCCCTATATGCTATTTATTCTGAAAGGTCCATCATCTTCCCTGCAAACAAATGGAGATATATCATCCCTCCTGTTATGGTATGCACCTTCCTCATCCATCACTGGTTAGGAAGATTACTCTGCCATAGATATGGAAGCCAGGGGAGCTGCAAGAACCTCTGAGTAGCAGCAAATGAGCTTTGACTTTTTAGTAATAATCACAGTAAACCACATCACTCCAAACAATGTGGGACAGCACCAACAATACCCATAATATTCCTCAAATTATGACTCTGAAGAGCAACTTGCTTAAGTACATGTTCCTTCTGTTTCCATACCAATCAGAGAAAATCAGGGCTAATGATACTTTTGTTCTGGGACTAGGAAAGAAAAATTCACAGCCGTACCAAATTCTAAAAGCCAACTTCAGGCAGTTCACACACCCAAACACAAAGAGCAAGAACGGTTTCAGAACCTGAATGTCCAGCTGTTGGCTGATGCAGGACCAGTGCATGCAAACCCCAACCTTCCTGTGGTCAAGTTGGCCACCAGGACTTCAGGAAAGCTCCTGGGTCCCATCATGCTGGGCACAGTCTAAATACTCCTGAACAACAGCCTCTCAAACATTTACAACCCAAATAGAAAACGCAGTCTGGGGGAGGATGTGGAGGCAGCAGAGGGGAGGTGATCCACAACAGTCTCAACAGGAGGTTAATTGCAACCATTTGGGCAGCCCAGCTGATGCTGTCTTCCAGCTCCCTGGCTGGTGTGGACTGTGTGTTTCTAACCCTGTGGACTCTGCTTCTTTCTTGTCACAAAAGTATTTTTCTTTGGGTTTTCTGTTTGGTTTTGGGTGTTTTTTGGGGGGGTGGGGGGAGGCACGGTGTTTGAGGTTTTTTGTTGGTTTGTTTTTTGTTTGTTTATTTGGGGGGGGGGGGTTTGCTTATTTTTTCAATTACTATATTATCCTGACTGCACTGGATGGCACATGAAAACCTTGGAAAACACAATCCTGAGCCAACCCTGCCTCCAATGAGGAGCTGATGCTCCTGAAGGCTCCCTGGGCTTTGCTCTCCCAGAAGGACCAGAGTGACTTCCCACACTATGTTTTAACATATCCTTCCAGACAGTGATGTTTAATGGCTCTAAAGATTCAGCAGTCCCAGTGTCACTTGAAAAAAGAAACAAAACCAGGATATATGAGTTTTCCAGAAATAAAAATCGAATAAAATACTGCACTTTGCTGTTAACATTATGATTTGAGTTAAGCACAGCACTATGGAAACTAGCTGTTTAAGAGACTATGTTCTTTGCTACAGGACTTTTCATTTACTGTGCCAGGGTCCTTTCCACAGATAACAGTCCATAAGACAAGTTCTTCAACCCCTGTGAAAATGGGCTATTGGTTTATATTTTCATTTAAAATTGCCTACTTTTTCATCTCTGATGTGTTTTTCTGGTTTTTTGTCCAGAGTTCACTAATTCACACTGAAGTGAACAGAGGAGAGATATGTGCTTACACTTTGGCAGAGAATTGCTGAGGTGGGGAGTTTTCAATAGCAAAAAGAAAGATGGAAATGCCTAAGCAGTTATTTTAATCAATTGTTCTTTCTAATGAAAGCAGCTTGGGGGGCAAAGTAAGCAATTCAACATTATGTATTAATGTTTAAAATCCTCCTAAATCAAAGCTTGGAACAGATTCTCTGGATTGGGAGTCAAACAAAAATAATTAAGCTATGCCAATACATTTTTACCAAAACCTTTTGCGAACCCCAGCTTGTGTAAATTACCATTAATGTATAGATTAACACAGATGTGTAAATTAAAATGGTTTCTTTACTTAAAACATAGGCCTAAAAATGTCTGGAAAACATTGTGGAAACAGCAGTCAACATCTCTGGGTCTGTGCAGAGAGTTTCTGTATCCTTTTTACATGGGCAGATAGAGATAGACAAGGGGGAGAGGTTTAGATTAAGCGTGTGCTGGGTTGGGCTGGATCCAAACCAGCACAAGATATTATGAAAAAACTCTTTTCTGTGACACTGGTGAGGCCCTGGCACAGGTTGTCCAGAGAAGCTGTGGCTGCCCCATCCCTGGAAGTGTTCAAAGCCAGGAGCAACCTGGTCTAGTGGAAGGTGTCGCTGCCCATGGCAGAAGGGTTGGAATGAGATGAACTTTAAAATCCCTTCCAATCCAAAACATTCCATGATCCTTTGGTTACATGGTTCTTGCTGACTCCTCTCAGCTGTTTCAGGAACATCAGCAGTAAACCCATGAGATAACCACACACTCAGTCTCTTGCTCATGTTTGTGTGGGCACACAGAGAGCAACAAGATCTCAGACACATTTCAGGCTCTCAAGCTAGGGCTCTGTCCTGGTTTTTCACCTGCCTTTGAAAACTAAATATTCAGAAATTGCCTCAGGCACAAGTGGGTATGGCTCTCAAAAGATTACATGGGGGAAAAAAAGGCTTTTGCAAGACAAGCTAGAAAGCAAAAAAAAAAAAAAAAAAAACAACCAGTTTTTCAAAAGAAACACTATACACAATCTTGTTCTAAAGTATATGTGAGGGATAGCAAAAGACAAATTGCACTGAAGACTGAAATACAATGGAGATGGGATAATCAGCTTATAGGCTACTTTCATACAATAGAAAAAACCATGCATAATTTTCAGTGACACCTTCAGATCTCACTGCCTTCAAATGACATCCTTATGTAAGCAGAGGCTCTTTAGAGCAGACCTCTTCTGTTTTCTGCCTTCATTTGTACCTTTATAGACATCAGTGACAAATCCGATCAGAGTCCTCTATTCTCATGAAAATGAGAAATCATTTCAGCTGCATCTGTTGCACACTGCATGTTAGATTACAGATTTGTTACTCCCTGCACAAAAGAAATCTAGGTGACCTCTTCACCTATGTACAATAATTATGTTAACAAATATGATATATACACAAATTCTCTTTTCAAGTTAATGACAGTTTTTTTAATGTGGGTTTGATTTCATGAACTGCTTGCACAAGGAAGGGGCACTTATTCTCCTCCTTTTTTAAAAATTTTGCTCCTGCCTAAATGTTGCTGCAGACAGAAGCTGAGAACCTTGAAAGCAGGTGTGAAGAAGAAAAGCAGAGGGCACTCTCCTTTGCTAAAGTTCACACTTTTATGGTGAATAATAAATTAGGCAGGAAGGTAGCCAGAAAAACCAAAGAGTGTCTGCACAGGTAAATTTTTGCTGGCTAAGACTACATACAATATATCTCTGTTTCCCAGAACAGACCGATCAGATTTAATCTCCCATATAGTCTCTCTACAGGCCACTACTTAACTCATACATCTCCAGTTGAGGCCCAGGGAATTAGAAAAGAAAGAACCAGAAAGAAGCAGAATCCTCACTGGTACTTTTTATAGATTGATGATGGACTTCTAAGCTGTCACACTCAGAGTCTTGCAATGGGCAAGGAGGGAACATACCTCACAGGGACATACAGTTCTATGAATCCATTGTTAATCCAGTCAAATATTTCATAATTTAAACCAAAACCAAAATTCCATAATTTAAACCAATGTTTTTTTTAATATTTGTGCTAATTCTTTCAATGCTTGTCTATCTCCTATGGTTGACCCTCTCATCCTTATTCAGGAAGAATGGGAGGTGGATTGTGACACGTTGCCAGTACCCTGAGATGTCTATCATAGGCAGGATAATATTTGTGGTGGGGCTTTCTTCACCTTCTTCTTTGGGAGGTATGTGATGTTGATACTTTGCTCTTCCTCAGTTTTGGGCCTGCTGGGGTTTTCCTAACACATTCTTTTTTCTAATCATGCTCATTATACAGCTTTTCTCTTTTTGTTATCTCCAAAACCAGCCTTTACCTGAGCAAACCAGGGCTGCATTTCTGCAGTGACCACTGACTGACCTTTAAGATTTGTACTTAAAGTTTGGGATTTCTGTTATCATGCCATGCCTGTAATCTTTCGCACCACATTTTATTTCAAACTTATAGGCTATTCAATTTGCACTGTAAGTCTTTTTTATCACTGTGAACTGAAGCTGATCTAAAATAGACATGGACCATAATTACCTGACTGCTAGGTAACTACTATTGTTAAAAAAACAAAGCTAAAATCCACTCAGCATAGTCAAGACAAACTAGCCATCAGTCTGGACTGACTAAGCCTTGATAGTAAAGTGCAAAAGCCTGTGTTTTAACTTGTATCAGCAGAAATCAGAATTACCAGGCTGCAAAGTCTTCCTGCTCTACATATGTCAAGACCTGTCACAGAGAAGAAGACATTTCTTGGGATGTTGCCACTTGTAGGCCCCAACCATCTGATAAGCCCTGGCAGCTCCCATCAGCTCATCTGTGACACCAAAGAATCCCTGAATTCACATCAGGTGGCTGCTCCTTGGCTGCTCTCTTGCTGCTTAGCTCCCAGTCACAGGATGAGCGGGAGGATTTTAAAATCTTCCTACTTTTCAAGTGTCTGTCTGCAGCCTGTAATCACCCCAAAAGACCCTCTCTAACCTAATGGATTAATCAGAATGTTGGTTTGCCAGAACTTTATGCTACATTGCCATGCTTTCTTGTACTTTTAGCATTGATCTCAACTTCTTGTGTAACCACCTGCCTCTCATTGCAATACAATTCAGTGGTTCTTCCTGCATTTCAGTGTGTCAGTAAATCACAGACTCAAAAAAATCATGGCATGGGTTGGGTTGGAAGGGACCTCAAAGATCCTCTTGTTCCAGCCCTATGCCATGGGCAGGGACACTCTCCACTGTCCCAGGTTGCACCAAGCCCCATCCAGCCTGGCCTTGAACACTTCAAGGGGCATCCACAGCTTCTCTGGACAGCCTGTTCCAGCATCTCACGGCTTCCACAGTAAGGAATTTCTTCCTTATCTCTCTGAACCTACCTTCTTTCAGTTTAAACCATTCCCCCCTTTCCTGTCACTACATGCCCATGTAAATTATACCTTTCCTTGTATTACAAACCTAATAAAAGAACACCTCATAATCCTCTTAGCTAAATCTTCCTTCTGTCTGTTTCTTTCTCACTACAGTACTCCAGTCTTTGTGTGGGTGCAGGCTGCCATGAAGCAGACACTGACTTTTTCAGCACTTTTTTTCATGTCTATTCATAAATTTGAAAGTGTTACACAGAACAGCTCCCAAAGTCTTTGACCAAGAAACTTCTCACTGAACTGAAAGGTTAAGCATCACATACTTTGGCTCACTGACGGCATATGAATTCACAGAATCAAAGAATAAGCTGAGTTGGAAGGGACCCACAAGGATCCTCAAGTCCAGCTCCCAGCCCTGCACAGGACCATCCCCAAGAGTCACATCATGTGCCCAGGAGTATTGTCCAAACAGTTCTTGAACTCCAAAAATTAAATTTGGTTTCCTGAACCTATAAAGTTCTTGGTGTTTTCCTTCTGCTTTTATGAGAGTAAAGTCAAGGTATAAAAAAAATCCTTAAATGAGACTTCCCACGCCACAGATCAAACCACACTAACAAAGAAGTTGATAAAAAAACCAAAGCAAGTTTGTGATTTGGAAGTTTCCCTGGAACTTTTTGATGAATGTGCCCAGAATTACAGAATCGCAGGATCCCTAGGGATCACCATATCCAACCTCCCAGCTCCAGGCAGGGTCAGCCAGAGCAGATTGCTCAGGGCTGCCTCCACATCTCTGCACTGTCTGACTCACAGTACATCTCAGAGCTCAGGGGCACTGGGCAGGCTGCAGTGCAGTCTGGCCACAGAATTCCTTCCATGAAGCAGCTCCTTGAATGCTTGAAAGCAATGCTAATATTTCATTTTATATATTCTTGTGTGGTTACCTGCAGAATGTAGAAGGAGAGTCAACAGCTTTATGAATTCCTGGATGCCTTCACTCATCCTTTGGTGTGGGGCAGGACCTTGCTTCTGCCCTCTGCACAAGGACTGAGACCCTGCCGAGCCCAGAGCCTCGTGACACAAAGCCACTCTGATCTTCCTGTGCTGTGACTTCTTCTGATCTGATACTGCAATTAGGTAACATAGTGCTGGATGACTTCCTCCCTACTCTAAAAGAATGCTGTTCTTTGCAGGCAAAATGCCTGCAGGACTCTCTGATGGCTGGTACAGTGTATGTGATATACTCAGGAGCTGGGCTGTTGTCCCCAGGCTTTCATTCTCCTACAGCGCTACTTTAACTGGTGTGGTGATGTCTCATTATAGAGATGACAGTTTCCCCTTCAGTGGGTTCACTGGACCACATCACATTCTGTGTTTTGAGAAAGTAAAAGGATGTAAAAATTGGGCCTTCTTCTGTTTGCCATGTTACTGTGTTGTCTTTTCAAACTATTACTTGCTGCTAATTATCCCTAGTGCTAATATTAAGATATCACACTCGAGCTAAGTAATTAGAGTAAGGAGAGCATCTGTGTTCTTATTAACTAAACCAGCTAACAAGCAGAAGCAGATGCTCACTTGCTCCAGCTTTCTCCTGTTTCCAGCAATTTACCTGTCCAAATGCTGTTTGGTGGCCTCCAGGGCACACTGGACTGAAGCTGAACCCTCATCCTTTCCATCTGAGTGCCTTATCAATGCTCACACTGAGAGTACTCACAAGCACCCAACCTCCTCCAAACTTCCCACACAGAAGGAAGACTCTGGGACCGTGTGAGCTGACACAAAAAACATCCCCCTCCAAAGTCATTATTGATGAGTGTGCAAACAGCAGTTAAATCACCTTGGGGATCCTTGAAGATTTATAACATGCCCCATGTTTCACATCCAGATATTTTGCTCTTTCTTAGTACTATCTCAAACACACCTTCTGTGATGGCAGTTATCTGCTGGAATTGTTTTCCTTATCTTTTGTGGAGGGTTGGACTAGCTGGACCTCTACAAGATGCATCCACATCTGATCTTCGGTCAGATCTCAAACCATAGCTGCTCATCAACAAGCACAAAAAAAAAACTTCTCCATATTCTGGAGATGAAAAGTGCATTTATGCTTATTAATTGTACTCTGGTCCTCAAAACTAGACACCCACCTTCTTCATCAATATTTTTTCACTCCACTAGAATGGATGGATTAATCTCTGTTGGAGCCCAGGGCATGTGGAAAACTCCTCAAACTGCCCTGGGGGGTCCCAGACCCTGGCTGCGACCCCAGGAAAGCACTGTCTTTGACCTTAGTCCATGGGAAAAACTTCCAACACTCATAGATGAATTGAAAACAACAAAGATTTAAAATAAATAGTAGTTTAGTTTGTCACAGGGTGAAAATCTGTTGTTTTGGGTTTTTAGTATGGAAGTAGATCAGAGCAAGATGGAGAATTTTGGGTGTTGTCTCATCTTCTTCTTCTCCCGCTCCATCTCCTGCTGTGACGGTGGCACAGAGACATTGTTAGAATGGATTCGAGGTAGAAATTGCATGTCTAGAATAGGTGACAGTAATTGGCACAAAACTGTAAATATAGAATGTTTTTAGAGTTAATTGGATTAGAAATCTTTAAAACAACCTTGGACTCTGTGTCCGTGTTCCCATAGCCACTTTCCTTCAGCACGATGAGACTGCTGTAAGACCTTGAAATAAGAAATAGAATAAACATCTTTGAAGACCGAGCCACAGGTTCCATCTCATCTTTCAAACCCTGCTAGGGGACTCTAGAGACAGAAAACCCCTAATTAGGGGAATGTCAGGGTGAAAGTCCCATCAACCTCCAGGTAACCTGTGTGCCCATCTCAAAAGACCTGAGAAATCTGTATTGAAGCTTCTCTCTTCCTGACAGTCTCAACACCTCCGGCAGGGTTGGTTTGTGTTTCTAGAGCTTTACCTTGATGTGATTGTGCTTCTCACCAGCTTTCTCCTTTGCCTGAGTCTGGCTTAAACTGGGTTTTATGTATGTTTTCTCATATAATTTACATTCTTGGCCAGACTACTTTTTCCATCTCCTCTGCTTCCTTCAGCCTGAGCGTCTGCATTTATTCCTCATTACTTGTTTTTCACACTGTTTAGAAAAAATGTCCAAGGTCTGGTCCCTTACTAACTTGATTCTGTTATTAGGACAACAGTAGACCAACAACTGATCCAGCTGTAGTTGAATATGAAGAGCTCTTGGCATCTCCATCATTTTTCCCTCCTGCCCTGCCCTCTGCTTTTCTAATTCAAGCCAAATCTGCTGTCTCAGGAGATGCATAAAACTCCCTCCACAAACTTCTGCACTTTCCATAAAAAGAAATACACTCTATCCATTTTTGAAATTGAAATTATGGATGAAAATCACTATCCATTCCCATTGGACCAATACAGGATTGATTGTTCCACATGGAATATTATCTAATCTGACCAAAAAGAACACAAATGACAGGTGGCTTAATGCTTTTCCTGGGAGACTGTGGCGCATCCTGATCAGTGTCTTTGTAAGGAATTTGTGCTGATAATCAAATGCATGTTATCAGTTTTAAATTCAACCTGTTACTCTGAGTTATTTTCTGTTGTACAGTCCTTAGGTCAATTCATCATTATTATTGTTGCTATTTACATACTGAAGTGAGGAAAGGAAATTCTTGGCTCCAGTAGAATGTTTGCTGGTTTATAGGTGTCTAATAAAAATTTCCCTTGCACTGAAGAGTTTGTAATCTCTGTAGGATTTAAGATGAGGCTGTTGCACTGAGGATTCATAGTACAAGGACAGCAAATTCCTATAATGAACCAGGCACAAAAACAGGCAAATTGTCCTTCTGAAACCTGATGTATTAATTGATTATGAAAATATTTACAATATTTTTAAAAATTTTAATTCTATTATTTTCCAGGGCCAAAACAGCTGCACTTTCATTTTCACATCTAGACAGTCTCTGCCTCAAGAAGTCCACAATGTAAATAAAGGGATAATCAAAGATATAGGGATATCCCAGCCTCAAGTGCAACTTTCCTCAGTATTACCTTTGAGTCTTTATGAAACAAATTAATTAGTCTTCCAATATCCTAATGAGGAATTCAATCTGTTGTCTAACAGAGTGATCCACATTGAAGCAAAACACAATTAAGCAACTGTGGATTTTTGGAACTACAGGATCCTTGAGGTCCCTTCCAAGCCAAACACTTTTGTGATTCTGTGATTTCCAGTTATAACAATGTATGATTAAAGAGAGTGATGCAAGGTCACTATTTCTGTCTTTCTTGCATAAAGTGTCCATTTCATGAAAACTCACCCTACCCATATGCAATTTTATCTGTCTAAGCTCTTAGCTGGGCTGTCCTTGGATTTCAGTCCCATGGTAAGTGGGTAAAGGGCTTGACTCCTTCCCCATCTCCCTGAAATGCTCCTGAAAAAACAATGGCATTGCTTTTCCATGTTCCTACTCCAGCCCAAAATCTTCCTCAGAGCCTGCAAGTTCTCATTTTGTCTGCTAAAATAGGTCCATCAAGTACCTGGACCCTGTAAAATTGCCTTTTAGCTGCCTATGGCTGCATAGATCTGCAGTGACAAAAGCAACAGATTTCAGCACAAAACATTATTTACTTATTCCTTTAAGGTACAAAGCTTTCAGAACAAAGTATGACAACCACAGTCAGGCTAAGTGCGAGGGTATTAAGTTCTCATTCATAAATTCACAACCTTTCATCCTTCAGAGGTAGAAATCTCACTCTGTCACCACACCTTTGTCTCCCTGACTTTCTGTGAGACAGGGAAACTGTCAGCCTTTCACTAACTCACATTAGCCTTACTTACCCAAGCTCCTCCCCTTTTCAAGCACTGTTAAAATCTTGCATCCCCTTTGATTTTTATGCCATTTTTAGCTTTGGAAGAGTAACACTTTCCAGCTGAATGGAGCCATCTAGGCTGGGGAGAATTTTTCCCTGTAATTCATGACTGGCTGTTGCTGTGTAAGTCCCTAACTATGTACCTGAGCTGCTTCATCTATGCAATGGCTTTATCTTTCTTACTTGGTACAGTGCCTTGTTGCTTCAACCAGACTAGAGAAAAGGGAAAAAGAAAAAAGACCAAAAACTATCTACAATCAGATTATCAACTTAATTGAAATTAATGGTGCAGAGAAAGAAGTCAGGTCAGCATAGGTTAAATAATATTTGAGTAAGTGGAATGCCTGCAACCCTGGAGGGCCTGATGAGCTGTGCTGCAGGGTACATCAGTAACTACCAAAAGGAATCACTGCATGATAAGAGATTTTCTTTAAGAACTTGTGGAGGAAAAGTAGCAGAAGAGAAAAAAAGAGCAAGCAGTGCTGTCATGGAAAGAAATGTGAAATCCAGGTGAGTCAGCCTAACTTTGATGCTTGGAAAGAAAATGGACCAAATAATGAAACAGTCGATGCATAGGTACCTCAAGAAAAGTTATAAAGAAACATCCAACACTGATTTGTCAAAAACAGATTGCTTCCACCCAGCCAAAGACAGGACAACATTACTTAGTAAGAGGAAGCACAAATCTTTGACATTTCTCACAAATATGCTCTACCATCATTATTAAAGTTGTAACTTCTCCAGTTTCTCAAGCTGTAGAGTGTAGCTGCATGGCTTTCAGCGACCGCCTCTGGGTAGACGGTAACTTTTTCTTTTTTTTCTGATTTTTTCTTTTTTTCTGATTTTTTTTTCTTTTAATATTTGTAGCCTAATTTCTCAGATGATTGCAGTTCTGAGTTAATGTAATGGTGATTAAAGGACCAGTGCTGCTTCCTTGAGAGCTACCTGTTTACCCAGTCAGCAATACCAAGGAAATGAAAAAGCCTCAGCATTATAAATAACTCTGAAACAGATGCATTTCTTGGAAGGAGAACATTTCCTTGTGCACAGACAAAAAACATGCACATATTCCTGGACAGTAAAACATCCAGAGGCAGCTCAAGCCACACTGATCCTGCATGTATGGACAATGGAGCTGAGCCCTGGGTACCCTGTGGAGACCAAATCAATACGGTGACAGAGCAGAGCAAATGGGGGAATTATTCATTGTCCATGGGGCTGTGCATATTTTTAGCACTTGGGTGATGCCCTGTGATCTGTAAAATGCAGATTGCTGTTGCCAGGCAGGGGAATCAAGGGCATCTCAAAGGGAGGCAGATTTCAGTAAAGGCATGTGCTGACGGCACCTCCATCAGCTAAATTAAATGTAATCTCAGAAATCTAATTTTCACAGTAGCAGGAACACCTTCACAGGATTCAATGGCTCCATAGTCAACATAGTCTGTGGCTCCTGGGAGGAGATTTAGCTCACCCTACAGCAGACACCAGGGTTCAGCTCACTTGTACCCAGAGACACGAAACAGAACCTAATGAAAATTCTGCCTGTTGGGACTGGTGTCCAGAGGTGGGGTGATATTCCCTGGGCAGCTTCAACAGTCCTGGATGGCTTTCTTTAGGCACTCAATCCTTGCCATACCTCTGAAGTGGCTAAATCAAGACACCCTTGCTGACAGGCAGACAGCTGTCTGTGGGCAATAAAAGCTAGGACTTCATCTGGGCTGAATTCCACCTTTGTTCACAGTTTCACTTTTGAATGAAATCAGGCAGTTGCTGTTACTGCAAGCCTGGAGAGTCCCCGCAGGGAAGTGTTGTGGAGAAGCCAGAGTATCGTACACAGAAACAGATTTCACAGTGCCTGTGTTCTGTACTCTGTGACACTGCTGCAAACAAGGTACATGGCACTCAGGGACTTCTTATACACCATCATTTACCTGGGGCCCCTGGGGGAATTATTCACTCAATCTAGCAGGGTGGAGGCTCCAGCAAGAGAACTGTGTCTGCTGTTCAGCACTGCCCTGTGGGAAAGAGTTTGACAATTTGGAGGGTGCCCAGAGCAACAGGAGTGATTCAGGTGCTGAAAAATATGGGTGATGAAGAAAGAATGAAATCATTTGGTCTGTGGGTCTGTGACTGTGTGTTAATCACCTTCAAGTGTCTAAAAGGTTGATATCAAGATAATTCCGATTCATTGTTCTCGGAGTCCATGGAGGGAAAGAAAACCTGAGTGGTTTTGAGCACAGAGATAGGCCAGCTAACAGGAAAGGGAAAATAGGTAACAATTTTTTAACATGAGGGACAATGGAGTTCATACACAAGTTGCCCCAGGAGGCAGTGGATTACAAGCTAAGAAGCATCTCAGATATTATGCAAATTTCTGCTCGTAGTGGCCAGGTTTTAATTTTCCTGTAGTGTCGAAAGGTAATTCTTCTCATCCATCCCTTCTCATTCTACTTTTTATAAGTGTATTTCAAGCCTGGTCTCTAATAATTTAATTTTGTTGAGTTAGAGAGATGAGAACACAGAATTGAACAGGGAAATGGGGGTGCTCCTGTGTTTCATCCAAAATAAGAACATCATGTTTCCAGTTTAATGGTCTTTCATACAGACTCAATCATCCTTAGTACAATTTAGTGAACTCTTGATAGCACCTATAAATGCCTCTGGTAAAGTGTCTTGCACATGGTAAGACATCAGGGAAATGTATGGGCAGGGGAAAGAAGAAGAGGAATAAGCAGAAAGTGAAACTGGGTTGTAAAAAAGGAGTTGGTGAAAGAAATGACATGGAGATGCAGAGTAAAGGATGCAATGCCAAAGACGGCAACAAGCAGAAATACCCTGTGGCAAAAAAAAAGGCAGAGAGAAAGCAAAGAAAACTGTACAGCAAGCAGGTCAGGGATGTTGCATTAGCACAATTCAGGGTATTTCCCTTGTCAGGGAAGGAAACAGGAAGTAAAGCACTTTTTTCCAATTCAAAACAGATATAATGTACCTGGTCATCCACTGCTTAATTAATCAAGACAAAGTCTGCAGATGAAATGTTGTCATTGGTTCAAATGAGAGAGGAGACTGGGAGAGAGCAAGGAAGGTTTAACCATCATATGCAGAAAGAAGACAGAAGGGTGCCAAGAAGGGAGTACAGGTGCCTGAGCTTCCTCCAACACCCTCGTGGTCTCTCTGAAGCACAGGACAGCCTGACTGCCCAGTGTATGGTCCAGCACAAACCTGACACCAAACTCACACACCTGTGGCAAGAGAGGATGTTCTTTCCTCCTGTAACTGGTGAGGACACTCATTTCTGTCAGGCAGAAATTATTCATCTCAGCTCAGTGGCTTATATTCCAGCAAGCACAGCCTCTCTCCACGGCAAGCATGACTGCAGGGTGCACCATTCCCATATGCTTTCCAGAAACACATGCATTTTTCCAGGAAATTATGATGCCTGAAAACCCAGCCTGTATTACTGCCTGGTGCAGAGTGCAGCAGCAGCCAAAAGGCAGATTGAAAAGGTGGCTGGAAGAGAATGGTGCCAGGCACTGGGCTGTTAGCTTCTGTATATTGAGATGCCATCAACAGTTCAGGTTTGCAAGTCCCTCACACAGGCGACATAAAAAAAAAATAGACAAAGGAAACTCTATGACAAAGAAATCTCCAATTTACTATTCAGAGATGGAGCAGTAAGTAGGGGGATGGAAGGTTGTGGTCACCCTCCTCTGCAAAAGTCTTAAGAGGAGAAGCATCAGTACATGAAAAGTCCCATAACTCTATTAGAAACTATGCAGAAACACAATTTTTTTCATTCTAAAACATTATCCTGCTGTGTGTTTATACTGATCTCCCACTCATGGCAGTATTTCTGTATCAGGCATATGGATAGTACCAGATCATTCTCAATGACTCAGTATTTACGTGCAAAATGTCATGAACATCTGAGAGTGTTTTACACCTGGAATGCTATATTTGGCAGCACTGAGTGACTCAATTTTGCCAGCAATGTTAGCAACAGTGAGAAAAATAAATGGCAATTTTAATTACATTTTATAGATATTTTACAGCAAGAATTTTTATTTTGGCAAATAAAGACATCTGGAGTCTAAATATTTTACCTTCTCTGCTCCCACTGCTTTAACATGGCAGGGAAGGGATTCTATGCATTGCTGCTCCCATATGTATTTGCTTTGCTATTCACAGAGACATCAGAAGTGTAACTCCAGCAAGAAACAACAGCAGCTCTGTACAGTAGTCACAGGATCTGCTGAAGGCAGGTGATGCTGCAGAGGTGTATTTTAGGGTGAGGTTAAGCTGTGCACAGGACAGAGAGAGCTCATCAACAGCATATGATCATTTTTGCCTTCCACAGTCTCCAATGATAAGGCACAACAAGAAAAGAAAAAAGCTATGGTTTGGGGCTTTATTTAAACCATGGTCTTTCTAAAAGAAGAGCTCACAATTTTTCTCTCCTTCATTGCTAAATATACTGAGTACTATTTAAAAAAGTCATTCCATGTGCTGGAGACTATCCATAAGGGACATTACTTTAAATGCTTTCTCCATTGTTGCAGCACAGAAGTCATTAGATCTTGCTGCAGAGCAGGGAGGGACACCACCTCCTCTCCTGAATTTATGATCTGGGAGCTAATGCTCTGTCTAATAGAAATGGTTAGTGACTAATGAAAAAATAGAGAATGCAGAGAAGCTGGGCTATACATTGGGAAGTTCATCAATATGCATTTTCCCATAATGCTCAAGGGTATTTCCCATAAGAAGGCAGGAATCAGGCTGGAAGATAAGAAGGCATGAAACAGATATCCCCACCCCATTTACCCTGACTACTCGCCATCACAAAGTATCCCTGGACACTCCAGAAACCATAACTCATACTTTAAAGTCTGAACCTGGAATAACTATTTCAGAATTCTCCTAAAACTTCTCCTCTAGCTTCAGTGAAGCTGTACTTCAAAATCTGGGATATCAGATTTCACATGGGAAAAAACCCTTCCCTTCGGAGATGTGGCTATATAGGTTCATTTGCTTTCTAACCATGGATGTGGGAAGAAGTAGGTTTGCTTATACAGAATACTCTTTTGCAGCTCGTTATGAAATGGGAGACAGCTGATTTTAGCAATGTTCAACAAACTGTGTTAAAGGACTAAATAAATAAATAAAATAGACTGTTCCCTGCCTTCAATTAACTGAAACTGGGGGAAGAGACACATGAATAGCAGAGTGACTAATTTACTCCCATTTAGCAGAGTCAAAGCCCCAGCAGCATCCTGTGTGTCATTTACCTGTCTTGGTGTTGCTAGGAAGCCTTTGGCTAAACTCCAATTTTATCTGAAAGGTTTCTAAAGCACATCAGGTCACATAATGGAAAGAGCTTGAGTTGAGCAGGGATAAGTTAAAGTCTTTAATTTGATCATCTTTCCACCAATTTAACTTTTCCTTAAGCAAAAACAGGTCAACCAAACCTGGATTATGTGAACTAGGAATCACATATCTTAAAAAAAAAAAAAAAAGAAAAAATAGTATAGAGCCTTGATTACCTGCCTGCGCACTCCCATTCTCCATGTTCAGCTCCAACGTGGTTGCCCAGATAGTTTCCCAGGTTTGGAGACTATCCACCACCACACAGCTGAAGCCAAAGGTTCTTGGTACCTTCCATCTGGAGGTTTTCACACACACACAAGCAATACCAGAGCATGATGCCCAGGCCTTTCTCCAGGCCGAGGATTTAGTTAATAGGTTACCAATTATCTCCATTGCAAAAAAAAAAGTCCCCTTTGTTTGGATCTCATACAAAGGATGCTGAAGACCAACAAACCATCCCAGATTTGCAGGGCTAAATTGAAGGTGGCCTTGGCATAGGCTTGAACACTGCCCATCCCTGTTTACCTGTTGCCATGATGTCCATCACAATTTTGACAGCCCTTTCCCAGTCAAAGCTGTGCTAGCTTCGGAGCTAGCAGGAGCAAAGGCTACTTCCAACAAGCAATTTGACACGGCCACCCTGCTCACTCACAGAAGCAAAGCTCAGAGCCTCACCAGAAAGCCAGAAAAAGTCCTGGGCTCATTCTACTTGCTGACAGGGATGGAGCTTAGGAGGATGACTGGTCAAACCAGGTAGTTAGGACAGGATCCCTTCTATTCCTCAGTCTGGTAAATCATAAATTAAAGCTGTGTCTCTTCTCCCATAGGATGCTGTCAGGAGACCTGTGGTGTTACACATTCCAAGCTTTGGTGTCTCAGCCAGAAGGTCTTCCCCCATTATTCACTTCTGCTGGTTCTTTTTCCAAGCATTCTATCAGGGGAAGCATTAGCATTGCAGTGCCACACTCAGAATCAAAAATGGGGGCTCAGGGAGTGGAAAGAAAGAGGAAAATACTCTGATGTGACTGGCATGGATGAAAAACTGGTAAAGCAAAACATAAGCAATCTTCTGAAATGTATAGCTGCAGGTAGAGGTGGGGTTAGTGCCAGAGTAGAATAAATCTGTGTAATTTCTCATGCCTTTGCAAAATACTCTCCAAAAGTGCTTAGGGGCTTCTTGCATAGACCTTGACTGGAGCCTAGTGCCAAGCAAACAAAGACTTGCTGTGGTGTTCTAGTTGCTCTGGGCTGTGTTTCTCCTAGCCATTCTCCAGAGGAAGGTTTCAAAGTCAAAGCAGCAGAACATTGAAAACTACCATTAGTGCAGAAATATTCTTGGGTTTTTGTGAGCTGCTGCTCTGCACACAGACTCTCCACCTTCTAGAGGCATTTCCACTGCACACAGAGAGGTAGAGGGAACCAGGAGATGAACTTTGTGTGAAACCCCATACTCCAGACATCACAGCTCCTCGAAGGGTCTGCTGCTGCTTTTAAATCTATTCTATAACCAAGGTGGCAGAGGAATCTATCAAAAAAAGGGAGGATTTTAATATATACAAATGAACTCTTCACTACATGTGCCCTTAGCTCAAGTGCCCCAGATGCATCAATATGCATAACTGGACTTGCAACTCCTGGGGCTCACTGAGCCCCTTAGCAGGATAAACCTGCAAGGCAGGAGCTTGTGCTGAATGCAGAAACTCTGTCAAAACACCAGATCAGCCAAAAATAATGGAAATGCAATCAGCCTTGCTAAGATCCTCCCTGCTTTTCCACCACATTTACACTGGGCACAGTATTGATTCAGGCCCATTATTTTCAAGCATCATTAAGAGTACAATGAAGAGTGATAAATTATTATTTTAATAGGAATATAATGGCATAAAGGCACTTTTGAAGTAATTAGATTCTCAGCCTTCAGAGTTTGGAGTGTCTTTTTCCCATCAAGCTCATGCAATGCTGACATTAGTGAAGCTTGGGACGTGCCAAGGGGGATTGAGCGCTGCCTGAAGAAATACTGGCAGAGAAAGGATCAGGTCCCAAAGAGGAAGGAGTTGTCTTCAGGATTTCTGCTTGGTCACTGCTAGAAAGGAGCATGGGATTGGCAGGAGGGGAGAGCAGGAGACAAAGTCTTGGTTATAGTGTTGGCTAAGTGTTACTGCCTGTGACTAACAGGCCCTAAAATTGTTCCTTGTTATTTGCACAGTTCCCTTTGCCCTTCCTGCCGCAAAAATCATGGGAAGGGGTTTCTGAAGCGAGGTGCCCATGACTTTAAACCCCATTGCCTGCCTAAAACAGAGATGTTCATGACATCCTACTGAGCACAGGCTAGTTATAGGGAACCATGCTCTTGTGTGCCTCAGTTTACTAAAAGCAGTGGATGGGACCCTCTAAAATCTTTGCACATATACCCTCAAGCACATTAAATCTAGAGTATTCCTGCACCTGAAATACTCTTCACATTCTCCAGCACCCATAAATCCCAAGAACAACCTTGGGTTCTCCCAAAAGCCACAAAGGAAGGTGCGAGCACAGAGGAGAATCTTCCAACAAAATCAAGGCAGGCTGCTCACTCCAATACCTCTCAGGCCCTGGATGCTGCACTGGGGGAGAGTTATTACCTGGGTAGCCAGAAGCCAGGCTGCTTTGGGATCAGCATGCACAAATACAATAAATAACCTCACAAATACGATAAATAACCTCATGAACATAAGGCTCCGAGTTCAGGGTGCTGGTGTCACCACATGCTCCTGCTGAAGAACCTCTGCTTTTCCATTTAAAGAGGATGAGAGCATCAATCAAGTCAGGGATGGGAAAACATGAAACTCTGTCCTAGGTAACAATGCAAGATATGCCCAAGATATGTATTCTATCACCATCTTCATGAGCTGTTGAAACCAGGTGGGGCAGTGTTTCCCGTGTCCCCACCCTCCGGACTATCTTCTGTTAATGGGCCCATTCATGCTGTGCTGTATGACTCATGGGTAACTCCCATCTGGGAGTTATCTCTGGTTAATGGGCAATCAAGGACCCACCGCATGACTCATAAAATTACATCATTCCATTGTGAGATGCTCTGCCCATGGGGAGGAGCCAAGCATTCCCACCTGGATATAATCTGGGATTTGGGACAGCACAGGGAACCCTTACCCATTGGATTCCCAGAGGACAAGAGTTATGAGACCTTTCTACAGGATCACTGCTTCAACGAGACCACTTATCTGGACTGCTACTACCGCCCTGACTAACAGGGTGTCAGGTTGTATTATTGCATTTATTTTATTTTACTATTTTCCCCCCTCCTATTAAATTGTATTTCTGACTTGTCTCTCCTTGGTTTTCCTTTCAAACCAGCACAAACTCATTTTAGTAAATGGGTCCAGAGCAGACACCTTATACAGAAATAGGAGATGTTCCGGTAGAAGGTGCTGTTATAGAAAAATGAGGTATTATTAAAAAGTCTAGTTGTTTAGCTGTGGGGATTCATGACACCAAATTGAGTTCCTCAGTCCAAATTAATGTAAGCAGACCTCTGGATTTGACCAAGAATTTCTTGTGAGTTTTAAATCTTCTAAAAAAATCATCTGTTTTCCTGTTACATAGTGATTTATACAAGGATTATCTCCTCTCATTAGTCTCTCATGATGATTAAAGACTAAAGTAATGACCACTAACTCTGGGATTAAAGCTTAAATGTCACTGCCTGAAACCAAAAACAGCAAAAGGTGGCTGCAGGAATATCGGCGTGTCACTCTAATGAAAAGGAGGGAGTAGCAGTCAAACGGTGATTAGGACATGATATGGGGAGCATTCTGGGTAGAGACCAGAAGGGACCATGTGCCAATTAATTTAAAATTAGATTGAAGCCGGCTTGAGCTGCAATCTCTTTTCTGTAAGTACAGCTACTGGTTGGCTGAGGAGAAACAGCTGATGTTGCATTAGGGCTAGAATTTTTCTGATGCAGAGTCCCTCAAGAATAGCTAACGCAGTTCTTTTGATGAGATGTTTAATCAGAAGCAAAACCATTTGTGACCCTACATAGAGAGGTTTCCCCATAGGGTAGGCATAGTATAGCTACTTTGCACCCTTGCAGCCTTACAGATTATAAAAGCAATGAACTGCAAAACAGTTAAACCTGTATTAAAAGTCCAGAAAGGTATTTGTCCTGGTGTATCTCTGTCCTCAACAGAAAGAGAAGGGTTTCGGAGTTTAGGATGAGCCTTATTGCCCTTTGGAGGTCTCTGTACCTTGCCCTGACTTCTCTCCTGGAAGCTCACCTCAGGTTTTAGATGGTCCTTGAACTTAATGGAAAAATGTCATGGTTGCTGCTTTCATAGAGATTGCACCTTTGGATGCTAAAAGGAACCTCACTAAATTTAAAACTGTAATCATATAATTCTTGGTAGTCACATTTTAAGCTCTCAGAAGCAAAATGGGATGGAGCTGGTGATGTTACAGAGGTTTGTGAAGTAACAGGAGCGAGGGGTTTGCCATGTAGCACTGAACTAGTTTAAAAGAATGTCCACAGTGCCCAGAGCCTGTCCAGGGCCTACCAAATCCCTAGGGGTCAGCTCTGCCAGATTCCCTGAGTGAAGTCAGTCCCTGAACCATCTAGCTCTAGTTACAGCAGCACCTGCAGACTGCAATGCCACTTTCTAAAAACCCTCTGGGACAGTTGGAGCTCTGCAAAACATGGCATAGAGGGGTCCTGGTCTGTAACTGAGGTTTTCACTTGCTACAGTGATGCAGAGATCTCCCAATGATGGTTTGGAAAACATGATATGGCAGAGAGTTTAATACATCTGCTGCCCTGCAGTACATAGGTAGATGCAAGGTCCATAGTGCAGAGGTTGTCCTCTTAAATAATGCTTTCACCAGTGGGTAACACAATCTTTGCTGTGGCAATCACTCTCACCTTCCCACATGGAGAGGACCTTCCCAGTCTTGCTGCTTGGCCCTGTGCTGGAGATGCTGTTTCTTCATACGGGAACTAGGGGGTTGGGATACAGTTTTTCTCCTGCAAAACCATCTTCTTCTGGACACATGCCCTTTGGAGCTACTTAATAAATACAACACAGCCCTGTCATCTGGTGCATTCAAAGTGTTGCTTCCTCAGAGGGATTTTTATTAGCCAGAGCTATAGGAACACCTCTTGCAATGAAGGATGACAAATAATTTGTATTAACACTTCCAAAGAGCCTGGAAGTGCCCGCTCTATATGTTCAAGTACATTAATATTTAATATGATCTAGAAGAAGAGACAACTGTTACCGTAGGCCAGGGCATTTTAGAGTCCCACTTGTTCACTGGCACTTAGGATCTTCATTTAAGTGGTGAACACCCAACTGGATGTGCACACACTGTTGGATTTGCTGGTGATGCTGATCATTGGAGATTTTCCTTTTGTACGAAATGGAATAGTTCTAATGACAGGGACAGGGAGGTGTTAAAGAGAAACAGGGTTTGATTTTTGTTGGGGTTGATTTTGGTTGCTCGCTTACTGGGGTTTTTTTATGTATTTAAAGCAGGAAACCAATGTGAAACTTTGAAGGGAATGTAGCAGACAAGTTCAGAACAGTTGAATTTTGTATGCAAGATACTGTGAGAGTTAGTACAGGTACATGGGACTGGAAGAAGAACTGGGAGGGGAACGAAAAGCTGGAGACAAACATGTTCAACAGTGCAGGGAGAAGCAGTGAGAGCAGGAATGAGCAAGAGCCATGACTACATGCACAGCAAGGCAAACAGATCCTTCTCTTTGCTCAGATGTAACTCCCTGCACAGCCCTTGGCAGGAGGAAGACATATATCAGCCTTCCATTTCACCTCTGCACACATCATTTTCCCCATCTGCAACATGACAAGAATAGGCATTCCCCTATGGCTGGGGAAGTGAAGTTTTGATTGCTGGAGGATGTTACAGGAATGCAAAGTGGGTTGCTATGAACTGTGTGTGTGTTTATTTTGTGGCTGACACACTTTCCCCAGGCAAGGCAAAGGAGAGGTGACTGGGTGAGATGTTGGACCAGAGCACAGTGGACATTTTCAAACCAGACCAATGCTGCCACATTTTGCTGACTGTTGGCAACCAGAAGAGTGTGCCAGATGCCCATTGAGGGCACAGCACCCTCCTTTTTCTTCCACAGAGGTGCCTTGCTCCTGGAACTTTGTACTTCCCAGGAATTTTCCACCTGCCCAGGTTGCTGGAGCTTACACAGAAAAGAGGTATTATAGAGAGGTGCTAAATCATGCTGGGGAGTCAGAAGATTTGTATCCCTGCTAGGAAGTCTTTCAGTGACTCCATAAAACAGTTTGCAGAGCCATAGGGATTGCCCTCTCCCAGGGCTCTGCACTCCAGGGTGGCATCAGAGGGTTTGGTGCATCAGATACTTCTTGTGGCCTGGAGAAGACCCTGTGGTGTCCAACAGGAAAAATATTTTGGGTAATTATAATGTTTTGTTTTGTACTCTGGGAGCATCAAAGAGACTGGAACACTGTGCCCATGAAAGGCTCCTCTATGGACCACAAACTTACAGTATCTTCTGAAAATGAGGGCCCAGCCTCACCCTCCTGTTGTGCAGTACTTCTGGAGTTTTCTGAACCTGGTATTTCTGACTGGGGAAATCCTTCAGCTTTTTGAGTGTTTCTCCCCATCTTCCTGCTTTCTGTGCACAGGGTACCCCAACACCAGACCAGGGCTCTGCGGGGAGAAACCCCTGAGCAGAGCTCAGCCCTTCAGGCTGCCAAAGGGTCTTTCAACAGGGCAAAGAAAATGCACTTAGTCAGATTTATATGGCATTAAGGACAGCTTTAGGTGCCTTTGCCACCCACATCAGAAAGAGTGGAGAACCTTTGCAATTGAGAAGTGGTTTGGCAGCAGCTCAGGCCTGTGGGAATATGTGGAGGGGAGGAACCAGACCAAAAGGTAAAAATCTGAATCAATAACCTTCCCTCCCTCCTCTCAGTCAATACTTCCCTCCCCAAAGACATCAACTGACATTTTTCAGCTTCTTTTTCAACATCTCCAATCAATTCCCAACTTCTGCCTGACTCTTAACAGAAATCTTAGAGGTTTTTAGACACAAGGCAGAGAGGTGGCTTTGGATAAGGAGCCGATTTGGAATAGCTCCTGCAGAACAGGCGAGGTGGGCAGCAGATAATTCTCTTTTCCAGTGAGCAACTGAACTGTGCTTTTGCTTCTGCCAAAAGGCTGCACTCTCCACAATGTGGAGATTTATAGCAGGGCTCAGATAAATGGACATGAGTGCTTTTATTTTCCATAGGAAACCATGCAAATGCAGAGTGTAGGTTACCAGGTGATGGAAAAAGGCTTCATTTAATGAGACAGAAGACCCAGTCCAAGAAGTAAATAAAATGTTGGCACTTTCCTTGGTAGATATGGTGATAGAGGGGGAGGATGATTTCCACCTGTGGCTGTGGTTTCCAGAAGTGACAGTGAAAGACTCCAGAGAAATGTAATTGTAGGAGTTCAATGAGCAGAAGTCTCATCAGAAAAACCAGAAAAACTTTAAATAAAAAAACAGTGGGAAATGGAAAGATACGTTTTAACCCCTGGAGCCCCTCTGACTGTGGTTAAAAGTGTCTGTTGAAGTTAGGTACCAAGGCTCACACCAAAAAAAAAAAAAAGAGAAACACAAACCAGTCAGACTCTGAGGAATCAGACAATGCAATTAGATAAAGGTATTTCTGCCAATTCCCTGCATTACAGATCAAGAGACGGTAGATATTACCCAGGCTTTCTGCAAGATAAGATGGAACTTGCCCATGCAGGAAGGCCTGGGAACTGAAAAAACTCATGCTTTCTGGTTTTTATCCAACACAAAATAAGTACCTCCAGGAACCACTGGAGAAAGAAGGCTGGTGGGATAACCAATGCTTCCTTTGAAAATCAAGAGCACTTTCTTTTGTAGCTGTAGACTGAGAACCCAAAAACCAGATTGCATTTTGAAGGAAGGCTATGGAGGGAAAAGAACCTGAAAGTTTGTTTCTGGCAGTAGGGCTCATACAAGCCACCCAGTGACTTCAGCAGGACTGGCCACGTGAATAATCAGTACTCACATGCATGGGGGTAAGTTCCTGGCTGGATAAAAACCAGGTTAAATACAGCATTCCTTAGGGTGAAGAAACTGAGGTTAATTTAATTTAATCTGAACCAATTTTGTATCCAGTTCAGGGGCAAGAATGCATCTCTACTGGCAATTTCCCAAAAGTGTCATCAGCAAGCTAGTAGTTTAAGAGATTCATATGATATTATCTTTAGACATAAATAAAGTGTTGAAGGATTTTAATGGAAGTTAAGGCATGGTCAGGGACATGAATGAAGACTCTTGACTCTTGTTGACTTCAGCGAGTCATTAATGCTCAGCACCCAGACCTTGGTGTGTGACGGGATCACACCCTCCAGAGGCAAAAGCCAATAAGTAAATTGTCAGCTAAGTAGACACACTAATGATAAACTCCTATTAATGTAGTTAGTTGTGATGCTATTAGCAAAAATGCCCAGAATCTCTTAGTCTGACACTTTTAAAGGTAATCCTTGGAGCCAAACACCAAATTGCTTTGCAAATTAGGAAGATTTGGCTATAGAAAATAAAACTGAATTCATGTGTAATCCATGTCTCCTCCTTAAAGCAGGATTGGGTGCATATAAAGCTATTCCCACTCAGTATTTGTTCACACTGTTCCCATCTTTCCCAGTTCTTTATTATCCTTACTGTTACAAAACATTTTCATCATCTAAAATTTTTCTCTACCTCTTGCCCTATATACCCTGGGGTGTAGTATATTCTGCTACTTTCTGCAGCAAGAGTAATTTCTAATTTCAAACTCATTTCCACCAAGATGAGAAAACCCAACTTTTTTTTTTTTTTTTTTTTTTTTTTTTTTTTTTTTTTTTTTTTTTCTTTTTACACTAACGAAACAAGNCCACTGTCACCAAAGGAAAAATGTAACGTAGAGGAATCTGGTCATTTCTATAATAATTTTTTTTTCAATTTTTTTTTTTTTCAAAATCACTGGTAAATGAAGAGCAGTAGGAATGGATTGGTCATCACCTTTGTGGTCTCATTTTCTTCTCCCCTCTAAGATGATTCCATTGGCCTCCATGGGATTTGGCTCCTCACTCATTTCCTGTCCTGCTGTCCTTCTGTCCTCATACACCAGTGTAACCACAGCTGTGCCCTATGGACTCACATTTGGGGAACTTCCAGCACTGCAGAATTGCTGCTCCCCATGTTCGCTGCCATTGGATCCCTCCTCACTCAACCCTTAAGGCAAACCTCATCAAGAATTTGGGCTTGGCTCAGCACTTGCATCCTGGGCCCTGTCTGAGCTCCAGTATTTCACCATGTAGCAACACAAAGCAGACAGGTGTTACTGGAGCACAGTCAAACCCAGTTCAACCATTTGCAATGAAGTACTGACAGAATGAGACTCTGCTCACCACTAATGGCATTTTCCACATGCATTGTTAAATGTTCATTTATAAAGAAACTCAAGTTATTCCAGATTTTCCTTTATTCTGTTTTATTTTACCTGTTTTGTAATTCTTTTTCCCTCCCCTTTTTGCATATTTCTAGCAGAAGATTTTAATCCATGGAGGTGAGACTCTGAAAATCTTCAGATATAAAAAAAAAGAGATTTTGATACAAATAGAATCTTTAAATTTATGAAAAGGTAATGATGGTTTTGAAATATCACAACGCTTCACAACTAGTAGTCTATATTTTACAAACTAAACGTCTCTGAGCAAATTTACGTTTACCTGCCTGATTTGCTGCTACAATGAGTTTAATTAAAAAAAAAAAAAAAACAAACAAAAACAGCCAAAGCAATGGAAATTCTAATAAGAAAATATATAAGATCCTTTATATGGCCCTGTGTGGGCTTGCTGAAGTACTAATGTTTTTAATTACCATTACCTAGGCTGACTTGATTCATTATTATTTGATCAGAAACAGGACATGATGTCATCAGTGATTTTTCAGGAGCAAGAGAAAAAACAATACTTAATTTTTATAGACTCGGAGGACCAGTACCAATTGTTTGCTTTGGAGTTGAGACTCCCAGGCCAGCCACAACCTCCCTTGTGCTGTACCACTCACGTAGTGATGGACTGTCCCATGCCTCTGGTGTGCAGAAGGTGTTTGGTCTCACAGCCCTGAAGTGGGACAGGGTGGGTCAACCAGACACCAAATGTTGAACAAAGCCCATTCCCAATGCCTGGGGACAGATTCTCACATTTGTGATTGGATTTCATCTTGGTGCAGCAATACTTAAACACCCCAAATCATAGAATGACAGAATCCCAGAATGGTTTGGGTTGCAAGGGACCTTAAAGATCATCTTGTTCCAAGCCCCCTGCCATGGACAGGGACACTTTCCATTAGACCAGGTTGCTCAGAGCCCATCTGGCCTGGTCTCAGAATGAGAACAAAGGTTCATTGGGCTAGAGAGTGTATGGGCACACAAGAAAAGATGGAGTGTACCCCAAACAGGCAGAAGGAACACTTAACCTCTGTATCTCATTACAGGGAAACATCTAGCCCAGAGCAACAGAAGGATCCTGGAACTAGTGCCACCATAAGCCTGCCCTTTTATGAGTGTTTCACTTACATCTCAGACCCACAGACTGACAGAATTCATTTCCCCACCTCTCTGGGCTGCAGCCCATACCAGCTCCGGAGGGATTTGCTCCTGCCTAGAGCAGAGAAGAGCAGTGGGTCTCCACCATGTCACAGACTTTTCCTTGATGGGACATTGGCAATTACAAGTGGGGAACAGAGCCTGAGCACCATCAATCAGACTGTTGTTGACGCCATTTTCTTTGTTGGGTCTGTGCTCACCAACCTGGCACGGGGGAGCAAAGATTCCTGACTAATATGAGGAAGCATCATCAGGCACAATTTATCACCCTGGGGCGAGCACGGGTGCAGCCAGCCTCCACAGTAGGGGTGTGCAGAGGAGGCTCTGACATCAAGGAATTCATTTTCTCATATGAATTATTGGTATAAAGAGACTCCTACACTGCCAAGGACCTGGGATGAGAACTACAAACATGATGACAGCTCCTCTGTTATTCCCCAAGGGTGCCATGTCTGCATGCCCAGCACTCGCGCTGCTGCTTCTGCAATGAAAGCACAACCTGAGACTGGCATTTGCCAGCAGCTGTCTTATATGGATATGCTTGGCTTGATCACTTGCACAGCCAGCCTAAGAATAGCTTCCTCTCTAACATCTGATTTCTCTTAAAGGATAAAAATAAAACAATCAGAGCCTGTATATAAAAGAGCAAACTGCTGAACATTGCACTGCATGCATCTATGTTTAATGAAGGAAAATTTCACTTTACAAGGGCCATGAGTTATTTGTGTCAACCATATTTGGCCTCAAGATCAGTATCCAAGCTGCCACTTCTTCTGGTCTGACAGCTAAATGACTTTTCTATTACAGAGCATTTCAGCACTCCAATCATCCCAGGCAGTTCAACATTTATCATGACCCCAGTGGGCTTACAGCCTGTGACAAGCTCTCCTTGCCACTGCCCAAGAAGGATGCAGGGACCATTGCAGCCAGGATCATGTTGAAACAGCTTTTCAGAGGCAGGCACGTGTCTCAGAGCATGGTTTGTGCCATGTGCTTGACCTCAGTGGCCAACAACAGACCTTGGCTGGTGTTAGTTGTAGCTTGAGAGTCCTGGGGCCATGTCAGGTGGCCTGAGAAAGCTGCTTTGTTTAGACATACAAAGGTCATGATGTATCTGTTCAAGAGCACTGTGAATAACCCAGTTTAGGCTTTCTAGTCCAAGTGCCAAGGTCTACTGCCACTGGACACAATTAGTCACAATACTTAGCCCAGATGAATTGAATGTAGGCTATAAATAGCACTTGGTCCCTCTCCTACTCCCCTCCCTATTTGAAATCTGAATTCTATAAGCATTTCTCTCTTATTGAATCCTCACGGGACATCTGCAGTACATAACACCACGTATAAAATATATTATTTTTTCTCTTCAGAAATAAACAAACAAACAAACCAACAAAACCTAAAAAACCAAAACAGTAGGAAATAAAATGTGACCACCATTTTCCCAAGGATACTAAGACTGGAGGATTCACAAAACAAGGAGTAAATTCTGAAAACAAGATAAATTTTTATTATTTGGGTTTTTTTTTTTATGCCACAAGCAACAGACCTGTCTCTGCTGTGCCAGACCACCTTTCACCTTATTAAGATATGTTTCCTGGTTCAAAAATAGAATAGAGCCTGCTGAAGTCAGACATAAATTAGCATGTATGCTGAACAGCATGATTAAAGTCAAACCTTCTACCAACTGCTGGGGGCTGTAGTGCAAAAATCTGAGAGCTGAGAGCAGGATATATCAGTGCCAGGCTCCTGACAAAACCTGGTCCTGCCATGTGCTCCCTGGCAGCAGTGATGTCAGGAAGGGGTGAGAGCCCTGAAGGACAATCAGCAGTGCAAGTAAGCAGCCCAGCATCAGTTCAAGCTGTAATGCTACAAGACAGGTTTGTGAATATATTGAATATGAATAAAATTCCTATTATAGGAGCGGGACTGCGATACTTGGGGATCTGATGATCAAAACCTGCTGTTGGCAGAAAAGGTCCTATCACCTCTGATACCTTGCAACCAAGCCACTTTTTGCCTCATCAAACCACAAGAAAGGTGCTTCTAATCTTACAAGCAGCTCCTGGGCCTGAGTCTCCCACACGTTTGCCACCAAAAGCAAACCAAAATCAGCAAGACCTTCCAAAGGTGGTAGAAGGGAATTTTCATCATCTCCACTTCATTTCTGAGACACCGGACACCAATAAGCAATTTGACAGACTTCACATGAATTATTTGTGTCAAAACTGTGACCTTGACTGACAGACTTCACATGAATTATTTGTGTCAAAACCAAACTCCTCCTGAGTGCCAGCCTGACCCCTTCAGCAAGGGTCTGGTTGTATCCCCTGAAACTTGTTCTGTGGCAGATGAGTTTAGCTTGATTTTGGCTGGCAATTCTTCTCCTGTTCTTCTCTTTCCCTCTTCTTAATTACATTTGATTTTTCTTCAGAAGAGAATTCTTTTCCACGGTCATATTTTTATGGGAATTTTAATGAGTCACTTGGCATGACATTAATCACTGAAGTTTTAAAGTGTCTTCAAATTGTATTTTCCTTCCTCTTGAATACTAGCCACACATTTTTGTTTACAGTGAAATGCTAGGAAAAAAAATCATTCAGTCTATTTTCCTCAGTACTAATTGGGGGTTTATTATTGCCTCATTTGCTTACAATTGAATCAAACAAAAACCTCCATCCCTTTTCATGGTGCTGCTAATTGAATTGAGTGGGTTATAATGATATTACTGTACATACACAAATGAACATTTTTAAAATAAATAAATGAGTATTAAAAGTATGTCTCTAAGGATAGAGACTAACTAGTTGTCTGCATACTTTTCTAAAAACTTTTTATATCTTTTCTCAAATAAATGTGCACAGCTCATTTCTGCATTCAGCTTAACACAGAAATCAGCCAGAGGTTGTACTGCTGTAAAGTATGGAATTTTCCAGACAGAGAAGGAAGTTGAAATACCAATTTGCAATGGAATTCTATCGGGATTTTGGCATTTAATTTCCGCAGATCTCAGGAAACACTCTACAACTGGCTGATCTGAACAGCCACAGATGGGACCGCAGGCTTTACCTTGTCAGTTCAGCACTTCTCATTAGTTATAAACTCAGGATTTATTTTGTAAAATTGTTATTTCAAACAGCCAGGATTGCCAAAAACAGTTTATGGTGTCTGTTGATGATTCGTGGACCATGTTTTACAAGGTTCTTATCAATGTAGCCCCAAAAGAGCATCTTGCTGCTTCATCTACATCCAAATGAACCATTGATGCTGATCTCTCAGGTTCCTCTGTAGGGTGTTGGAGGGGGGCAGGGGTGTGTGTGGGGAAGGGGTCACATTTCTTTTGAGCCATAAAATTTTTTGTTCATCTGACTTTGGGACAACAATTTTTGCAAATTCATGGTCTCATTTAATCCCTACTTTACTGTAATGTTCTTACCTAGACTATATTACCTAGATATTTAAAGCAGGAATATGATAAAGACATCACCTCTTTATGGGTGAAAAATTGTGTCCATAGCCATCTTTCCATTTGGTACAGCACTTCTTGGAGAAAACCTATTTTTTATCTGTAAGTGCACTGCAGCTATTTCATGGACAATCTGTGCCAAAGTCTGCCCTCATATCATCTCGTTTAAACTCCCAAGAACTCCAAGAACAGCAAGAGGAATACCTGAATTATACAAGAAGACACATTTAAAATAAGAAAAATTGGGATTGTCCAGCCTGGAGAAGAAAAAGTTTAGAGGAGACCTTATGGTATCCTAGCAGTGCCTAAAGAGTCGACAAGAGAGATGGAATTTCAATAAGGGCCTGGAGAGACAGGAAAAGAAGTACTGGCTGTAAACAGAAAGATAGTAGATTTAGATTGGATATTAGGAAGTCATTCTCTATCCAGAGGGTGGCGAGGCACTGGAACAGGTTTCACAGAGAAGTTGTGGATGGCCCATCCCTGGAAGTGTTCCAGGCCAGGTTGGAGGGGGCTTTGAGCAACCTGGGATGGTGGAACATTTTTCTGCCCATGGCAGAGGGGTTGGAAGGAGAAGTTACTGAAAATCTGTTTCTAGCCAAATCATTCTGTTTCTATGATTCTATATTGGTTTGGCATGAATGGTAAAAAACCAATTAGTGATCTGCTTTAAAACTGACAACCATATTAGCGAGTCAGATACAAGTGTACAACTCTGGGGCACACGGCTTAAACACAGGTGGGTTTTGGGAGGCCGCCCTCTTTTGCCCTGGGCCTGCCATGAGGTAACATCGAGTTTGGGCAGCAGCAGGGCCCCACTTAGGCCCCACCACCCCCGGGGCCGGGATGGGGCAGCCAGGACGGGGCAGCCCTGGGGGAGCCGAGCTGGGCCACCGAGCGGGCGACTGCTGGAAGGGACGGGGCAGCCGGGACGGGGCAGCCCTGGCTGAGCCGTGCTGGGCCCCCCGTAAAGCAGCGCCGAGCCCAGACTGGGCCAGACCCACCCCATAAGACCGAGGTGTGGGGTGGGGAGGGAGAGAAGCCCAGCTACGTAGGAGACCCTGGCCACCGTTTCTGAGCCTTCCCCACCAGGATGGATTCGAGGCTTTTGCAGCTGCCGCCCCAGCAGAGATCACATGAACATCCACAGGCCTGGGCAAGAAATGTTCACTCTTTCCTGACTCAGCTTGAGACTTTTTAAACTCTAACCCTTCTCAAAGAGAGAGGAAAGGCCAGATTGGAGATGTGTAAAGGAACAATGTAAAGATATCAAAGTCAGTAAAGGAAGAGTGACTTCTTCAGTGGAAGAGATGACAAGCTGCCTTAGTTCTAGGCTGAAAATCTCCTTTGATTTTGTGGTAACAGACTGTAATATTCCTTTAAATCGTGGACAATATGAGTTTGGGGAGATGATTTTGTGGATTCAGCCAAAGGTGTCTGTGATTTTACTTAGTGGATATTGAATTAGAAACTGTAATCTAGTGATCCTATGAGATGTTTGAAGCCTTGTCACCAGTGAAGAATGAGATATTCTTTGTTGTGGAGCTGTGCATCTTTAAAAGGTGAAACCCCATGTGTGAGTCTACAGCCCATATGTAGTCATGGGAAAGGCTGCATTTTGGGAGGCTCACAAATGCAGATTCTCGGGCGGGCTGCTTTTGTGGGAGTTAGAAGCCACAAACAGACTGTGTCACTTGTGGAAAGTTACCATAACGATAGGAGAGACTTCTCTCTCTCAAAGACTGAATGAAAGACTATTTTATAAGTGGTACTCACTTAGAGTTCTGATTTTCTGTCTCTTTACGTTGTTTTGTGGAAAAGTAAACTGTAGGCAGAGGGGAGTGCTTTTGAAAGGTTTCATTTTTTTTTGTTCTCCTTTTAGTGTGTTAATAAATCTAACTGTTTCTATCTTTAAGATAAGCCTGCTTTGCCTTTCTTCTAATCCTATTCCATTGTGGAAAAATATTTAGACCACTACACTAAATTTAGCAAACAAAATTTGGCAAATGTGAAACCACTACATCTTTTGGTATTTCCTACCAGTTTATAATTTTAAACCTTTTACAAATTCTATGAAACATTATACCTGAAGGAAAAAAAAAAATCACGGATGTGTAGGAGGAAGTTAATTGGTAGCATGTATTTTCTGTCTCTCATTGTACAAAGATTAAAACCACCACCTGAAATGCTCAAGCAGTTGACTTAAAGCCAGCCAGTGAAGGTACTTTTTCAGGAAGCTCATAAGTAAATGACCAACTTATTGCCACAGGACATAGCTGTGCCTAAAATTAGGAAAATGTCCATGTAGAGTTTACAAATATTTACAGGCGACACATGAAGCTGCTGAGTACAATGATCTGGATGAAGTCAGTCAGGTTATTGACTGCTACATGCAAGGAGGGAAAGACTCCCTTGGCACTTGTTATGTTTGAAATATCTTTTCTCTGAACTTCCCTGGGGCCATGAACCAGGCAGTTTGTTGTGGTGGTTCTTATTTGTGCTCTCACTTAGTCTTTATCTTTAAACACACTAGATGAAGGGCACTCTCTTGAAGCTTATTTAAATGCAGAGGTTCTAGGTCAGTAGCTATCTAATCCAGTCCTCTTGAGAGATTGTGTTGGGTTGGTTGGAGGTTTTTTGGTTTTTTTTTTCTCTTTGAAAGATGTAGCATATTTGCAAAAATGTACCTTGAATATAAATGAAAAATATCATGTTAAATAAATTGCAAGAGGATTTGCTTCATTGAGTTTGTTTGTAATTTACTATGGAATTACTACTGGAGCAAATCTATCGGTGACACTTTATATTTCACTGGAACAGTGATCTAAATAAGATGCAATACAGTACATTGAATTTTTATGTACTTACCTGTAGTTGGATAATAAAGCATGAATTATGACATGAGTGTACTTCTGTACTATAGTTAATAGTCAATCATGTCAATTTTAATAACATGCTCCATAGAAAGATGCAGCCTGAGTGTTTTTTAAATTAAAGTATGTTTAACCTAATGTTCATATATTAATCCCCTAAAAGCTTGTCACTAACTTATTACTAGTCCTCTTTCCTTGGGTACATATATAAATTGTTTGGTTAGTGAAAGGGCTGCTCATCACAAGTGCAATGCTGCAGGCATTAAGGTTTCTTTTATACCTGCAAAAAAACATTTATTTAAAAGCAATTATGTGCATTTACACTTCATAGCAGTTCAGAGAAGAAACATATTTATGCCACAGGATAAAGCCTGACATATGCTTTGCTCCTGGTTTTGTCCTATCTGACTGTAGGCACCCAAATCATAGAACCACAGAATGGTTTGGGTTTAAAAAGGACCCTAAATACCATCTAGTTTCAACTTCCAATAGGGACAAGAAAAGCACCTACTTGACCAGGTTGCTCAAAGCCCCATCCAACCTGGCCTTGAACTGAATCACCCAGAAAAAGGGCCTTGTTGTCCCTGTTGGTGAAGGAGTGAAGACAGGAAAAGAGGAGAAGCAGGTACGAAGCCTCTGCACCCTCAAAGCTTTGCTTCTACCTAGAGGCACAATTTCCCTAAACCTTCCCTGGAAGGGACAGATAGAAAACCAGGCCTCACCTGGAGCAGCAGATGTCCAGTCTTAAAGGCTACTCCAGGGTCTGGTTGTTGCAGTCTCTGCTTCTGTTCACCAAAACGTTGTGTTTATCCCTAAACATGATGAATAATCTGTGATACAGAGGTGTCACAAAGGTAGGAAAGCCTTTACATTGTTCCTGCCTACTCTAGCAGTAACAATTTCACCCAGCAGACAAAAACTGCACAGAAAGCTTTTTCACACTTTTCTTCAAATGATGTGAAGCTGGAGCTGCACAAAGCGAAGGCATAGAGCTGGTGACACAGGTGCTGCTGGCAGGAGGTCCCAGGCACCAGCTGAGCAACTTTTGTCATACTCTTTTGAAGAAAACATGCTGTCTCATTTGTTTTCACCTCCCTTTGCTAAGAGTAAACGGTTTCATTTTCTAAGGCACCAAGACTCCATGACTCCTACTGACTTCAGCTGGAACAACATCTGTGTCTCCCTTCTGGGGCTACAGTGTCACTTCACTAAGGTAGAAAACTACCTTCAGGCACATGAATACACAAGCTCTTCCCTTAGTCTCTCTTCCACTGAAAATATCAGGCCATTGAAAATATCACTCCTTAGTGATCTTTCCTTCCCATACCTGACACCAAGTTAACCTGGACATTAATCACATTATTATTTGTTCTCGTGAGTACACGGTTCTAAAATAGAGAATTGATCATTTGCCTGGCCAGAGGACACCGGCACAATGACCTGGATACAGACATTTGGTGTGACATGGATTTAATCATAGTGAACACACATGTCTTATCAGCTAACTTGATTTCTTCTTGGAAATGACTGCACTGTTTATACAGATATTAGGATCTGCTTGGAGACACTGTGGGTGGCTGGCACTGTGGGCTGCCAACACTGTCACCATCTCCTTTTTCCTGTTGTTTATAACTCATAGCAGAAATCCATAAACTTGTGAGCTCCAGGTATCACACACCTGCACACAGACATAGCTCCCCTCAGTTCTTTGATCATACAGGAGATCCAGAATAGTTCCTCCCATAGTGCACCACCAATAGAATGTGATGTTCAGTGTGATCTCATCAAGTCCCTCTGCTAAATACTGCTCCCAGGAAAACCACCACCTCCCAAAGAGGAAACTGAGGATGCCATTGGTGTAATCAAAGCTGCACCCAGCAGCTCACTGTGCCTTAGGGCCTTGTCACATTAAGCAACACACAGCAGATAGACTAGGTGCTATGTTTAAATACAAGGAGATATACATGAATAAAAAAAATCATTAGTAACTAAGGCAACTAATTGTGATGGAACTTTTTGTTCATAACAAATACCAAAATAAGCTAAAGAAGTGGAGAGACGAGGAAAAAACAAACAAACAAACAAACAAAAACCCAAAAAAACCAACCAAACAAAAAAAAACCCAAACAAACAAACAAAAAAAACCAAACAAAAAACAAACAAACAAACAAAAAACCACCAAATGACGACCCAGCCACAAAGTACACAATTTTGTAAAAGCATTCCTTAATAGTACTTGAAGTGTCACATTTCAACCTACACACACAAACACAAGAAAATTGAAGGACATATGGACAGCCATGTTGTTCATTGCAAGGGCCTAGCCAGCAGTGGCAGGATAGACATACAGACACAGAGGCAGTGTATCCACCTCCTTCCCTGATCACCACTGTCCTGGCTCCCATTAGTTCCTTGATAAGGGGGATTCATCTGCATAGACAGTAATTTTCTTTAACAGATGGCTAAAGAATGCTAGGAGCAAGCCCTGTCCCCTTAGTGCTCTAACAGTCTTTTTTCCTTTCCTTTCCTTTCCTTTCCTTTCCTTTCCTTTCCTTTCCTTTCCTTTCCTTTCCTTTCCTTTCCTTTCCTTTCCTTTCCTTTCCTTTCCTTTC
>WBMY01015294.1:243473-418173 GCA_013397315.1 Donacobius atricapilla
TTCTATTCTATTCTATTCTATTCTATTCTATTCTATTCTGTTCTGTTCTGTTCTGTCCTGTCCTGTCCTGTCCTGTTCTTACTTCCAAGCATTTTTCCCTTGAACCCATGCAGATCTGCACACAAGCACCCCTTCTAGGGAATTGTGCAGGTCTCCTATCATTCCATGAAGAATCTTTTCCCATTGATTTCACTCTCTTTCCCATGATCCTCACCTGATGGCCCCTTTCTTTTACGGGAAGAGGGTGACGAGCCAACAGCTCTGTTATTTACTCTTTGATAGCAAATTCTCTGCACGTTCAGGGTTTTAACCATTCTTTGAGAATATGTGGGGGTGAATAGGAATGACACACCCACAGGGTAAGGAATGCTATAGTGCATATCACACAGAGACAAAAAAACATCAGCAAGGCGCAGGCAGGATATGTCAGCTCTGAATCAGAGCAAGGGGCCAAATGCCATAGTGATGAGAAGGGTGGTTTGCACATCTGAAAGGGTCCTGCAGAATTACCATCCAAAATGGGATACAGATTATTAGAAGATTTGGGTGAAGGGCTTGTGATACTGCAGAGGAAATGTATCAGAAACCCAGGGACCTGCTGCCAAACTTGTGGCTCATTGCTATAACTCTCTGAGGTTCCATTGGGCTCTTGAGTTTTTTGAGTGTAAATAGCAAAGGAGCCAGGAATCCAGTTCCATGTCATATTAGGCAAGTTCTTGTGTCTGTTTTTGTTACTGCCAGTCCCACATGTGCCTCAGGGCAACACTGAATCACAGAAACACACAATATGCCAGGTTGGAAAGGACCCGCAAGGATCATCAAGTCCAGGTCCTGGCCCTGCACAGGACAGCCTCAAGAGTCACAACATGTGGCTTCGAGTGTTGTCCAAATTCTCCTTGAACTCTACCAGGCTTGGTGCTGTGACCACTTCCCTGGGGAGCCTGTTCCAGTGCCCAGCCATCCTCTGGATGAAGAACATTTTCTTAATATCCAACCTAAATTTCCCCTGACACAACTTCAAGCCATTCCCTTGGGTTCTGTTATGATCACCACAGAGAAGAGATCAGTGCCTGTGCCTCCTCTTCCCCTCACAAGGAAGTTATAACTGCAATGAGATGTCCCCCCAGTCTCCTCCAGGCAGAACAGACCAAGTGTCCTCAGGCACTCCTCATGTGGCTTCACCTCAAGACCCTTCAACATCTTTGTTACCCTCCTTTGGACATTCTCTAACAAGTTTAATGTCTTTTTTCATTGTAGTGCCCAAAACCACACACAATATTCAAGGTGAGGCTGCTCCAGCTCAGAGTAGAACAATCCCAGCCCTTGCCCTGCTGGTGATGCTGTCCCTGATGCCCCTAGGACAGGGTTGGCCCTTCTGGCTGCCAGGGCACTGCTTACATTAAACTTGCCATCAACCAAGACCTCCAGGTCCCATCCCACAGCTGCTTTCCAGCCTCTCATTGCCCAGTCTGTCTGTACATCCATGGCTGTCCCATCCCAGCTGCAGAATCTGGCACTTGCCCTTGTTGAACTTCATTTGGTTGGTGATTGCCCATCTCCCTGATTTGTCAAGGTTTCTCCATTAAACAGGAAAAAAAATGCCCAGAAATTCTATTTTTCATTTCTCTTGGAGGTCACTTGCCTCATCCTTTTTTCTTCCCCTCAACAGATTGAAAACTCTGCTGCTGCCCAAGGAGGGGATCTGATATGAAATAGTGGTGAGCAATGTGAAGGCTTGAAGCAGCTTTGTTCTTTTCACCTGCCTTAAAATATCTGCTGCCAGACCCAGACACAATCACAGCTGAGAGTACAAGGCTTCCTCAAAAGGAAAAATAACAGGGAAATATCACCCCTGTTGCAACCATCTGAAAAGGGCTGTTTTCCAGTGGGAGAAAGGGGTAGGAACAGTTTGAAAGAGAAAGATTGCTCCTTCGATGCCTATCGCCCTAAGACTTGATTTTATCAGACCCCAACCCCAGCATTCACTGACCTCTGCTTGCTTTCTCACATAATAATTCCTATTATTCCTCCATTCCTTCTGCTCTGGACATATATTCCTTCAAACTTGGTCTGGAGAGCTGTACACAGTGTTTTCAGACAGTATTTCACCAGTGTTTTAAGTCATAGGGTTTGCATTTGGCTGTGCTGAATTAATACCCTCTCCTGACCAATGTGTCTTATCATGTGTTCACCTTTCCAGGGCCACATCAAATTATTGACTTGTAGCCCAGCTTTACTAGTCAGAGCCTTTTTTCCCCTCAACTTTTACAGTCACTTTTACAGGCACTTTTACAGTCTAATTCTTTGCTTTCTTGCTCCTACCTCTCTCTTTTTCTCATTAAAATCCATACTGTACTATAAATGCAGCTCCAAAGGTGAACCTGAAGCAAACCAGCTGCGCTCAAAGCAAGTGCATTTCTATATTTAGCAGCAAACATTTCAGGTGTGCTGCCGCAGAGTCTTTTTGAAGAGCTGTGCCTTCAAAGAGGTCTTCACTGAGCCACCGAGCCAGAAAGTATTGAAGGGGTGTTGTCTACAACTCTGTGTTGCCAAGCTTTTAATTCCTAAGCTTATAGCTGGAGGCAGAGCATAGGGACATTTGCATGGTTATATCTGCTTCTTTTCTTCCTAGAAATTGAAAAGAAGGAACACAGGGTGAAAAATTAATGCCAGAGCTAAAAAAAACCCCAGTGCCTGCCTGTAATAGCACTCTCTCTCTTTCCCTTATATATATTTTTAAATAAGCACCGAGACACATTTCATGTCCACTGACAGGACTGGTAGCTTTTAACACCCATTTGAGTCTTTTTTTACCCCAAATAGATGTGAATATCTATATCCATCCTACTTATAGCAATATAACCACATTCAATTGAATTCTGCTTACTGAAAACTGCTCCTGACTATTCTGCTGGTGAGACCAGACTTTATATTCACTCCTGACTGATCTCACTGACAGTGCCACATAAGCCCAGCCAAACGCTCTCAGGAGAGGCTGTAAATGTTGGAAGATGTCTCCTTGACATATGCAGCGTACAAGCAGGGTTATGAACCCTGCCCTTCACAATTTATTAATTTCAATATGGTTCATTGGTTTTTATCAGCATCCATGGGGTATTCTTTGTGAAGGTACCTTGTCTGATGTGAGTCCATGAAATTTTGGGTTCACTATTCTGCAGATATAAACAGGGCAGTTCTAAACCAGCATTAAAAACACATGATGGCCTCAGCACACTCCAAGCTGAATAAGATGGAGGAGGATAGTGGGAATTAAAAATATTGTTAATTCTGGAGAAATTCATAGTGCAGAAGGTTTTAATTCTCAGGTGGTTTTAATGTAGATAAACATTTGTATGTTGCCAATTATTTGCATAGCGGTTGTGTGTGTCAGACACAAAGCACATAAACTGACTGTCTAAATCCTCTGAAACTTTAATAGTTTTATATTTACTAGTTAACAGCTAGTTAAAAAGAACTAATTTTATATTTTCAAGTAAACAGTGAGGTTTCTCATAAATATAAGCATTTGCTTTTTAAGCTTCACATATATTTTATTTTTTTTAATTTTATTCCCCTATTTCATATTTTTGCACCATTTTTTACTTCCCTTTCAACTACCATCCCAAATGTGGCTGTATTTGAGAAGAATAAAGATATTTTTACTTCTCCTATATCCCAGTGAAACACCATCTTTGACTAAGTGGCCATCAATGTCAACGAGACCTTTGCCTGGGTAAGGATTCCACTGATATCCCAGGATTTGTTTCACAGCTGGCAAGGCACTCCACAGGCTTTGCAGACAAGTAGCAGTGCCACTACAAAGCCAGGATTTATTGGTTCAAACACTCCTTTCCCATGGAAAAGAGTGTTTCCCTGGGTGTAAGAGTTTTGATGTGATTTCAGGGTTTTCTGACCCATTTTTAGCTTTTGTCATGGTTAAGGTGAGGAATGTAGCACTCATGATTGTTGAGAGGTCTTCCAGCAGGAGAATGGTGTATTTGGGGGTCACATGCAAGCAAACCAGCCCAAATACGTCAATATTTCCAGTCGTTTGTCCCAGGTGATGGATCATTCCAGCAGCAATGGAGAATGTGCCATGCCAGCAGAGTGACTTGCATGGTGCCTGCTTAGAGAAGTCCTGTTGGTACAGTCCAGCTGTTTTTCATTCTCCTGTCCTGTTTTCACATGTAGGTCAACGGGTAGAGAAGGCAGGAGGAATTTTCCCTGTTGTCATATGGATGATTTGTGGCTCCTTCATCTTAAAACCTACACTTGACTCCTAAAACAAAGAGAATGTTAAGCTTGATGAGCTAATGCTCTAAGCTGACCTGTGTTGTTCTGCAAAGATAGGAATTTGCTGGAATTTTCAAATGCAGAAACATTTGCAGAAGTGGGTGCAAGAGAAGTGCTTTGGGTGCACAGATAATTATTGGGATTGTTACATGATACATGAGGTTATTTTGTCAGTTCTGTGTACGAGCTCATAATGAGTCTAATCCCCTAAAGTGATGTGACATCCAGTTGCTGCCAGTAAAAGGAAAGACAGCTGCTGTCTGACTGTCAGACAGAAGATTCAATGGCCTTTTCACTCCAGAGGGGAAAACAAGAATTTTTTTATTCAGTATTAATTTCTTTTTCCTTGCCCTGTAAAAGATAAGGATCAACACCAGCAAATTTCTGTTTACAAGATAAAGTAGGTGCTGGGTAGGATTTAGGTGCCAACACCACACCCTTGTGATTCCAGTGTGTTGCTCTTCAAATCATTTAATAAACACTTCAGTTACAAAGACGGTTTCTTTTTCTTTGTTTCAAGACTTTTTTTTTTAAATATATGATGATCTCATATGTTTTAAAAAGCAATTTGAAAGGAATATAAAATGTTTTAATTGATTTGGTACTCAATGGAAGGACACATATATACAGTGTATTTCAAATCCATTAAAAATGAGGGGGGAAAAGGGAGAATTTTATCCCTATCATTGATCAATATTTTGAGTTCATTGTCCCTGACTTTCTTAAAATGTTTTTTATCTCCTATTACCTTGCTTTTGTGCTTGGAATGAGGCATTATTTCTGAAATTCAAGTAGATAAAGTTATTGAGTGTACCCAGTGTAAGTGGAGAGCATAATAGCAAACTATAAAAGTAGAAAATATGTTTATATGAATTATGTCACAGCTCCCCTTCTATCTTCCACCCCTTCTGGAGGACAGCACCAGCTTCAGATTAGATCACACTGCTGAATGTATTTGAGCCCACTCATGGTTATAGGGTGCTTGTTCTCCTCCATCTTGTGTTACTGACGTGTTGCATTGGCATATTCCTGGCATATTCTATGTCCTATGATTCCTTGGAATTTAAGAAGATGATTGAGTCCTGGCATGTTAATAAAAACATCCACCAATTTCACAGAAAATTCAATTAAATTGACATTTGTTGCACCAAGTTTCATAATCAACTCCAGCTCCTCTACAGTAGTTCCAGGTCAATAGTTCTGTTACAAATTGCTTTAAAACACCAAAAAAACCCTGTTGCAGCAGAACTCCCACATGTTCTTGACTTAGAACCCATGCCCTCTCTTGCCACTTTCCCATTTAAGTTACATAATTTTGATGAGGAACCAGTTATGTGTCATAATGTTCTGGTTTAACCCCAGCTGGCAACTCAGCCCCTCACAGCTGCTCCCTCACTCCTCCACAGTGAGATGGAGGAGAGAATCGGGAGGGTAAAAGTGAGAAAACTCGTGGGTTGAGGTAAATACAGTTTAATAGGTAAAGTAAAAGCCTCATGTACAAGCAAAGCAAAATAAGTAATTAATTCACTACTTCCCATGGACAGGCAGGTGTTCAGCCATTCCCAGGAAAGCTAGGCTCCATCACACCTAACAGGGACTGGGGAAGACAAACGGGATCATTTTGGGCATCTCTCCTTCCCATTACCTTCATCTTATTGAAGGCAGATTGCTGAGTGGTGGCTACAGATGTCTGACATGGGACTTGGATATATTATCCATGCATTTTTTTCACAGATATTACTGCAATTCTTCTTGGGACTATTTGTTAAGGTTGTCCAGAGTTATACCAATCTGCAGCCTCTGGGAAGTATTTTCAGCATGCCTTGTAAATCAATAGTATTCTTCAGTTATTTCTGGAGAGAAATCTTTCAAATTTGAAAACTCTTTGTAAGTTTCTTCCCATGAAAAAGATACACAACATCAATGTTTTATCCAGTAGAATGGATCAGGGATCCTGGCAAAATTTTTGCTTAGCCAGGGTGTAATTGTCACTGAATCTTGGCTGTTTCACCTCTTTGAACAAAGCAGAGAAACTACAAGAGACAAGTCATCTATGACTGTTCAGATTTGTCTTCACACAAGGTAACAGATAGAAAGAGCAGGTTTATATCACTTTCAGCATTCTCTCTTATCTCTTTAAGACCCAGAAGAGCAAGAGCTTCATGCTTTCTCCCATTGGTTATAAATAACTCCCTGAAATTTAGCAGATCTGAGATATATTAGAAGGCTAAAGTCACTACACATTCAGGTAGGATGTCCTTGAATGTACAGTTCCCGGATTATTTTGCATTAAAGCTCCACCAGGACACCCATAAGTTGAAAATTGCTTCCCCACTTTGGAAATGGTGTGCTCAGATTTAACTAAAGGTCACATATAAGGATTTTAGCTAGGTACACTGCTAAAATTTAAATTCCTTTCCTGCTTATATTCAGATATGAATAAATCATATATTTCTTAGAAAATAAATCCTACATGGGAGCACAATCTTCCCCCTTAAATCTATGAGCATCCCCTGAGATCAGAGGAAAATCTGCTACAGAAAAGTTTGCTTGAACCTGCATGGCTCAAAAGCTCTTACTTGGTATGCACCTCACGCACAGAATTTCCTTCTGCTGAGCAGTACATGGAACATAGGCTGTATCTGGTTTTAAATTGTTTGATAGCACTTGCATTGTTCAAAAAAGATTTTATGACATGTCCTTTGCTCTGGTGATGATTTGTTGTTCTCTTGTGCTTCATTAAGCTATTACTTGTAAAGTGTTTTGTGATGCATTGCATGAAAGCTGCAATCTAAGCAATTTTATGGGCTGAAGTGACAATTCAGGTATCAACAGGCATGGATTAATGATGCTAATTATTCAAAGCAATTGTTTCTTTCTTTAAGTACTTTGTTTAGAGGGAGGGGTAAATTGAAATAAGTGAGTGGATGTTATGTATAAGAGGTATAAGCATTTCTGCTGATGGAAGATAAAAGAGGAAATCGAAGAACATGAAAAATAGCTCCAAATAATATCTATTGGAATACGACTCCTATATGTCATGTAAATTACTCAATAAAACAGGACTGTGCAAACTACAGAGCAAAACTAATAACACATCCAATAATCCATTTGCCAAATATGTAAAAAGGTGTAAAAAATGCATCCTTTATCACCTTCACCACTGACTCTAAACTGCAGCAGGTTTGCTGAAGTGGACTGTGCTATCCTAAGATTTTCAAATGGAGGAACATGTCTCCTGATCCCAGCTCTGTTCAGAGCAATCTGTTGAAGAAGTATTAGCCCAGTGAAGAAAACACAGTTACTGGTTCAAAAATATCCAAGAGGTTTCCAGTCTCTGGGACAGGGACAGGCTCTCCTGGACCAACATTACATCCATAATCCTGGATAATCATTGTGTTTCCTTCTTCACAGCAGCATGGTACCTCCATGTTAAGTAAAATCTATAACAACTGCCAGCACCAAGTGCCACTCAAATATAAGGTGAAATATGGTTTATTTTTCTGCTTCTGTTTTGCTTTGGGGTAAAGGATGCTCCAGCCACAATGTGCTGTTGCTTATCCTTGTGATAGTAGGATTCCATTTCTATCAACTCACTTTTTTTCTTAAGAATATTATTTTTAAATATTTGTTAATAATAGATTTAGTAGATTGTTACCTAAAAGTGCAGATGCTTGTATTTTCTACAAATATAGGACTAAAATAAGCAGCCACCAAGCAGCAGAGGAATCTCTTTTTACTGATCTACATGCTTTTCTCCCTGTGATTGCCCCAAAGAATTTAGGTACTCACTAACTTCATGACAGAGGACCTCATGCACATTTCAGTACAGAAAGAAAGTGCACAAGAGAAAAGTTTTTCACTGGGAGGGCAGTCAGAAAGGAAACAGGGACAGGCTATCCAAAGATGTTGTGCAGTCTTCATCCCTGGAGATATTCAGAACCAAATCAGACACAGTCCTGGGCAGCCTGCACCACTTCAGCAGAGGAGCTGGAGGAGATCTCAAGAGGTCCTTCTTCATTTCAGCCATTCTGTGATTCCATGAAAAATCACTTGAAGGATCTCAGTCTTTAGTGACCCGATTTGCGTGGTGGACTGTGGCATGCCCAGGATTCCACAGCTCAGAGATTTATGTTATTGGATGTTGTGATTTAACCTCAGTGGGCAGCTGAGCACAGACATACTCAGTGCTCTGCCCTGTGCAGTGGGGGGCAGAATTGAAAGGGTAAAAGTGCAAGGACTGGTGGGTTGAGATAAATTCAAGCAAATACAGCAAAATCCATAAGAATAATCCATATTTTTTTAACTTTTAGATAATGTGTATTTTGGATTCCAATGTCTGGCACTTTAAGAATGCTCACCAGGAGCATTACTTTTTTTTTTTTCTTCTTGTCATCCTGGAATGAGCTCTACATGTATTCCTTCTTTACATGAGAAAACAAGGATAGATGCCACACTGAACTACAATCTACTTTGTTGTTCAATCTTCCCATTCCCCTGCAATGGAGTTTTACCTGTGATGATCCTAAGGCAGATGAATCTACTCTATGAACAATAATCTTTCAGAATCAAGTGCAAGTCCCCATTCCTCCTTGTGTTTACCTCACCTCACCAAGGTCCTCTGCAGAAGGGAAATGTTTGCCCAGAGGATCCCCTTTGCACTGGCTGCTGTACCATGTCCTGTACTGCCACTAGGATTAGCAGGTGGAGGAAACATGAAGCACTTTCTCTGTCAGATCATAACTTTAGAAAGCCAAAAGCTGTGTAAGGGAAGTGCCTTCTCCTTGTGGCTTTATTTATTGCCTGTGTTAACCAGATTTGGGGAGACAGCTCAGGGAGGTAAGCACAAACTTTCTGTGTTAGCCTGCTTCACTCATACTTTTTCTCTCTCCTGCTAGTTCCCCAGGCAGTGTCTGATACACCAAGAGGTTTTTCTTTACTGGTAACTGCAAGAACATCAACCTGCAAGAAATGTCAATCTTCTATACATAAAAAATGCCTTCAGCAAAGACCGGTATGTTTCCATACAGTGGGACTTCCAGTTTCACCTGTTTACCCCCTGCTTCCCAAGCATGCATAAGAGTCTCTGTATTTCTGTGCTGTCATGAAAATGATTTGTTCACATTGTTCATTGGTGACTAAATCCTAGACAAAACTGAACAACTTGTGGCAATGACAAATCCAGTGAGAACACAAAATGAATCTCCTTTTCCTTTCCTTAGGCTTCACATGGGAAAAGAAGATGCTGCTCCATAATGAATCCAAAGCATGACCTCTGTGTCTATGATGTTCCACTTTTCTTGTCTCCTGCTAGGGCAGAAAGAAAATAAGAGTTGAGCTGAGGGACACACAAAGGTCTGACACCAGTGGTTAATTGCCTGCCCTGCTTTCCCCAGCAGCTGTGGGCTCAGCTTGGATATCTCTGAAGCATTGCTGCCTTTTGGAAACCAAGGTAAGTCGTAGCTTGTGGGTGCAGGGCCATGGACCAAAGTATGACCTGGTTACTAATAAAATCAGGTAATTATTCCCAGATGGTTAGTGTGTATTCATTATAATGTGTATCTAATGCAAATTATTCAAAAGATTTTAATTGTGTTCTCTCCTCCCTACGCACACTTAACTCCCATTGACAGGGAGATGAGCACAGACCCCCCCTCTTTCACTCATTAGCAAGTGTTACAAGGATTATTCTGGTCGGGGAAGGTTTCTGGTGCTCTGCAATGGTGTGTCTGACTCATCCCCTATTGTAGCAAGTAGGGAAGGTTATTTTTGCAGTGTTAATATGGAAAAGCATGTGGAAAATGTAATACTTCAAAGAGGTGCCTTCTGTGGGAAGTCATTGCTAATTAGGTGGTACGTGGGTGTCATCTGGGTCTCAGTAAACTATAGGTCATGCCAATATTTGAAGCCTCTGAAGATTTTAGCGTGATTAGGGGGAAATAATTAGCATTTCACCTTTCATTGGGAAGTTGTGATTAACTGTTTACTAATCTTTTTAATGATTTTCAGGTTTTCTAGAATTGTTAAGTTCCTTGCTGCTTTCAAAGCTGTTTGCCTAATGACAACCCAAGGGCATGTGGAAATCTTATTGACTATCACAAAGGGTCTCCATTACTCTGATCCAGGCAATTACTGTCATCATCTCTTTATGCTGAAATATCTTATGCTGAAATGTCTTTATCCACCTGAGATTTGAATCATATTGTGCTAAGTTCTGCATCTCAATACAGAAAGACATGTATCCCGTCAAACACAAGCAAAAATCGGAAAGGAAATCAAGATTAACCATTTTGCAGAGAGCCACTTACATGATAAAGAAGATTCAGGACTAGAGAACTGAAGGTATCAGACTGACAGCACTGTTCCTCCCAGCCAGAAATGTAAAGAGTATCTTACTCTCTTCCCAGTGGGTTTTAGAGAGATTAATCCCAGGATACCACATGACATCTTTTGATGGAGGTACACAGTCCACACAGACATGGTGAGTACAGCAGGAGACAGGTATGTGAGCTAACTCTAAACCAGATAACTTAGGTACTAATTACACCATAGTCATAACTCAATCCCCCTGGGGCTACGAAGTCATCTCGTGCTGAATTCCTTGATGCTATTCAATCAAATGCTCTTTTAGGTATGTGCCCAGAGCCACAGTCACACTTTTGATTGATACAAGTTTTACCCATACTATGAAGGTTTTCAGTTCTTGCTATTGTTGGATTGTGTGCAATATGAACCAATCCCAGCAGAGCTGTCCTCTGAGGCTGCTACTCCCTCATGGAGTATCTGCCCCTCTGCTTGTGTTACGGACATTGCTGTCTTCTGATCAGCCATGGAATGCAACTTTGGAATCAAAATTCCCTGAATTTGGCAGACTTATGCTTCCTGTGAGAGGAGTACAGAATCAGATCATTTTCATGGAACAACAAAGTACTTTTATTGCCCCACACCCAAATGGACAGAAGTTTAGGCTCCAAGGACATCTGCCAAGCCATTCAAGGGGTCCATCCATGATCCAGACTCACTGATCTCTCTGATAGACCCTTGAATATCAATTCCATTAGAGCCAGGGCAAAAAAACTCCCAACATTTAAAATGAGGTTTTTTATAACATAGCTGAGAGCATCCTAACATATCCCAAGGTAAGCTTCTGGAGATCCTGAAGCTTCAAGGCATGGCTATTTTGCTGGGATTCATGCATTGTGAACCAATATAATAGTCCTCTTGCATCCTAAGGGGACAGAAAGTTTTATTTCCTGATTTGATGTGTAAAGCTGACGAACACTCAGCAGGAATACTTGTCCCAAAGTAAGATGTGAATGTCATTCTGCAGGAAAATGGCATTGCCCTGATGGTGTTCTACCATGGCTCTCCTCTTCTCATCTGCAGGCACAGAAAGTACATCATCCTCAGGTGTCACATTTCCGTTAGAAACACAGCCTGGTTCCCAGAAGGCTTTGATGAAGTGGTGTTAAGTAGGACAGAGCAAAGCCTCAGTATTTTTGATTCCCTGATGACTTCACTGCCTTTTGGGCTGACTGTGGGATGCCCTCTTTGGGGCACTCCAAGGCACTTTTCTGTGTGGTGTTTCAGCTGGTGCCAGGCAGCAGGACCAGACAAGGCTCAAGTGGCAGTGGGGGACCTGCAGCCATCTCCTGTTGAAGGCTCTCTGCAAGCACCAAGGACCATATGTTGTTCCTGGCAGGTGCAATCAGCAAGACTGAATGTAGAATCTGGCAGTGCCCTGCCCTCCCTGAAGCACCACAGAAATCGGAGGAGTTGCCAGCCATTGACAGGCAGGAGATTCGGCCCTGAGCCATCTGTCCACACTTACTTTCTGCTACTGCTGTTGCTGATGCCCAGCAAGTTCCCACAGGCCTGCAGGATGAACTGCACTTGACCTCACAGAAAAAGCTGGTGCTAAGAGGGAAATGTGATAAGAAGCTTGGAACTTTCAGTTTTCAAAATGAGGTATGGATGTAGGAGAAAATTAAGGAAAAGAAATTAAGAAGAGGAAGAACAGCCTGACCACCTACCTTGCTGGAACAGAGATATGTGTCACCATATGTGCATGCTGCAGGGCCTCGGGGGTACTGTGCTTGGAAGAGAGGCGACATCGTAATCCAAAAAATGAATAATAGTGGTGCAGATAAAGACTGTGGTACAACTACTCACATTTAGAGCTCAGCAGAGAAGGCAAGTACTGAAAGTGACATGTTCTGCTAGCCTATCTGGTTTAGACATGATTTTGCCTAAAACATGTCATTGGACTTCCCAGAAATAGGCAGAAACACGTGTGTACACTAGGGGCTGGGATAATGCTGAGGGAAGTTTTCAGGATATGCTGGGGAGCAGAAGGCAGTTCTCATACACTAAATCCCCCTTTAAAATAAATGCATGGAGGTAATGGCATGTCCCAGCAGTCTGAAACCCTGACTTTCAGATCATCTTGGCAAAGCAACTCCAAATAGTCAGACTTGAGAGAGCAGGAGTTTCAAAGGGATGAAGAAAAGCGAAAAATCAAAATTTATGTTATAAAATTGTGAATTTTATGATCCATGATAACAAGAAAAAGCAAATCACCCCCAAACACCAGAGAAGCAGCCAGTGACTGGAACCATTCCCAGAGGCGGATGCAGCCCAGGCCAGCTCCATGGAGCCACCCTCTTTCTCTCTATTCAATGTTTCTGCGTGTTTGTGAGGAAATCTCCGAGCCATACGGGAGCAGGAAGGGGACACTGGGTTCAAACGGGCTGTAATTGTTGCCCAGGGACACTAGATGGAGAAACACCTTTAGGGATAGAGAGTAGGTGAGGGGCTGTGTCACCATTCTTACAGGAAAAACACAGGGAGTAAAGTGCCCTCCACTCACCATTATTGATGCTGTTGGCTTAAAGTTTTGCTTAAAAGCTTTCTGTTTTCGGATCCCATTACAGCTCCATGCAGGCCATTAGTTAATTAAGTTATTCCACCAGAGTCTGTCAAAGCTTGGATCTGTTATTACTGTCAGCTCTCCCGGGTTCCCCATCACCTCTCTCCCCTTCACCCCTCATCATGGGCAGATTGCAGAATACAATAAAAAGCAAGATCCTGAGTAAGTTAAAGAAGTTATTTTATCCTTTATGAGGTGGAGGCAACACCTTTTCCCTGTGCTAAGTACATCACATCACTATTTCCACACAACTGTGCAACACAAAGCTTTCCAAAAACTTATCAATAACATCATAAGTCCTTGCCTTTTTTTTTCCCCCACAAATATGCTTTTACCTCCCCATGACACACCTCCTAGGAGTAGGAGTTTACTTAGAGCAAGAGAAACCCTTGATATGGAGCAGCCAAGCCATCTGTGCATTGCAGCAACAAGGCATTGACATCCTCTAAGGCATCCAGAGGAAGAAACAGATTGGAAAAGCCAAAAAATTACTGCCCCCACCTCTGTTAGCTCCACTTTGTGTGCCAACACCAATAGTTTTGGCTGGGAAACAATCTCCTATGGAACCCATAAATTCTTGCTTAACCTCTGAGGTGTCTCATGGTGTCTAAGCGGATGGAGCTCAGAGTAACTCCAAAAGTGGAAATGATGGACCTATTGAACAGAGCTTTTTAGCACAGTGTCCTACTGGTGCGGCCCCCGAGACCTTTATCATATTTGTGTTCTGCACTGTGCTCTGTCATTGCCCCAGCCTGGCTCTACACTTGATCTCTATACATCACACTGCCCAGCCCTGTATCTGTTTGATGGCCCTAAGGAGCTACTTGATGATGCTCTAGATTGACTGTCCTAGTGACAGCCTCTTAATTAAAATCAAAGGGTGCAAGAGAATTCTGTTTATGAGTAGGTATCTATATGTAAAACATGCAGATGGTACTGGTGGCCTCTGAAGGCTCTCTGGATGCAGCTGTCAGAAGAGACACAATGTGCTTTGATGTACACGATGCTGTGTGGAAAAATGTGATGGGCTGGAGTTTCAAGGCCCGAATAAAGAAATCAGGACTGTTTATTATCATGTGTTGCATTGAAACAACTTTCTATGGAGTCATGTGCAGAGGGTTCTGAATATCAAATCAGTCTTAGAATAAGACCAAGTTACTTTGGTCAAGTAACAGTTGTTACTACAGAGAGGATTAGAGTCAATGCAAATTGACACCAGCAAAATTTGACTCTTAGTGTCACGGGCTTGAGGGTCATCACAACATCCTGCCAATTCTGAAATAATCCATACAGTTATTCACCTTCTCCTGCTAGCTGCAGATGTTACAGCTGATAAAACTGTGCTGCTGTACTTTTCACATGCAGCAGGCTGTTTGCTCTTCAAAAGAAAGGGCATGGTACAGTCATCACCAGGTGATCCAGGTCTCATTTTACCCAGTGCTAAAGCAGAAGCCAAAGGCTGCTCAGGAGAGGGAAGAAACAAACTAATTTTGACAAGAGACAACATTCTGTATTTAGATTTCTTATCAGAACATGTAACAGTTTGGGAATTTGCTTCTTACATTTTCTAAGAGTGTATTTTTAGCCTCATTGACAAAATTAGCTATCCTTTTTCCATTCTTAAGGTCTTCATGGCAAGCCATAGACAGTAAGGATGTAGGATAATCCAGAATTTTCTCCTTATCAGATGCAGGTCAGGGTCTTCTTTATCAAACACCATCCAAGGTGTGGAGGCTTTAACAGTTAACTGGCCTTACAAAGTCATGAAACTAATAACTTGTGGCTGCAGAGCAGTTCCTCTCAAGGCAGAAAAAATACTCTATGTGGGTATGTTTGAGCAGGAGGAAAAAGCTGGAAATGTCAAGAGGGTAAGCAACAATTTTCTTGCTTTTCCAGACCCAAGAAGTTTTTTATTATCAGATATTGAGACTGTGTCAAGTAGACTGAATTATAGACCGGTCAATGAAGAAGGCCTAAACTTAACCGAAAACATAGAGGAGGAAATGAGATGAAAGTTAAAAGTGGCAACAGGGACTCTAAATCCAGCTGCATTGAAACTCAGTTCAGTGTCCCATAGGACCCTAAAATTCCTCAAGATTTGGCCATGAAGTTGAGAGCAGCCATTGCTGCAGTCATAAATGGTTAACTAAACTTGTGATACCTTGTGTTTAAAGAATTAGTGAAAAGGAAACCAGTTTGGAAGTAATCCTTAAATAAAGCTCTTGCAGTACTTTAGGACAGATTCTTCTGATGTGAAACTACTGAGTCTTGTCGTCGTCTTTCTTGTCAGAAAAGGGGGAAAAAATGCAGAAGGTCATGTAGTCTTTCTCCCTATCCTAAGAGAGCATATGGTCTGCCTAAAATAACATCAGATTTGCAAGAGGGAAAAGCCTGAAAAGCAAATACTAAAACTCTGAAACCTGTAGGCCTAAAATTGAGCACTGCATTCACTCCATAGACACCACAACTTAGAGCTGCCAGAGCTGAGTGGTATTCAGTGCCTGGACATAAACAAAGGCGCTGTAACTTGCGATTCTTAGCACCTTCTGTGTGACTGCCAGCTGAAATGGCAATGGTAAAAGGCTAGGAACCAGCCAGGAGTGCCTCATCAAGACATTTGTCTTAGAGCACTGGAAGAAAACATGTCTAGAAAGAGGCAGCTGGATGGATTTTAGCCCAAAGGACTGGACTTGTAGCAAAGTAGAAGCACCCAAATTCCAACACCCCAAAGAGACAGCAGCTTGTTCCCAGCAATTTGGGAGCTATTCAGAATCATGGAATATCCAAGCTGAGTATTTCCTGTTTCTGATAATTCGGCCCCATTTGCACTGCTTTGAGTACAATCAGCTTTGCGGCACTGGGGCAGCAATGAAGCTGCAGATGTGATGAGACCCACCCACATGACCACACCGATGGTCACAGCGGGTTGGGCACCTTCTGGGGAAGGGTTCACTGTGGTTCTACATGCTATGGATCATTTCTTCTGCTCCTTCGTGGAAAGGCCAAGTGTATTTCCAGTCCTATAAGGTGGTGATATGATCCATTCATCAGTGGATCAAAATGGCAGACTTGACTGAGTAGAAAAAGACACAAGTTCTGCTTCTCACTCTGCCAGGAAAACAACTCAGCCTCTTTGCCTCTATCACTCTTTCCAATTTTTTTCAGCTTCAGAAGTTGCTCTTCTGGAGCAGGAGCTGTTTTCCAAGACAATGCCACTGGTGCAATCTGCTGCTCACCAGCTCCCAGCTTGTTCCCTTTTCTCCCTGAAGGCAATCACATTTCCCTCCCAGTACTTCTCCATTTATGTCCTGATGCCACACTTCAACTGTGCTGGTGCAGCAAAGGGGGAATGATGAAGCTGGGCTGTGCCAAAGCATCTCCTCCCTTTTCCTTTTGTTGTTGCTTGGTGTTTGGCACATTTTTACTGTGAAACCCCAGAAACAGCTGGGGGGAGGGGGCAGTCGTGGCCCAAAGGGTCAGATCCAGGAGGGGCAGAAGGAAGAGAGGTGGTTAGGGGGTTCTGCTGCATAGGTGTAACTGGGCTCCCCCTGTGTCTGCAGGGCCTGGTCCCAGGGCTAGGCTGCGATCTGATCTGGTTCTACTGGTTATTCACATGGAGTGATGGGCTATGACAGACATTAGGCCCATGAGCACACTGATGCTCAGCATGCAAAGCCTCTCTCTGAGATGGGTTTTCTCAGGCCACTGTGAAAAGCCTGACTGATCTGAGAGTGCTCTGATGTCACCCCAGCCAACCTGACCCCAAATGCTCGCGAAACAAGCACCAAGTGCCCTATTTTACATTGCCTGTAACATCCCAAAACAGTGTCTGACTTCTCAATTAGTCTGAGAGAGGACTGCAAACTTGAAATCCAAACTGATGGACTGTGAAATCCATATCACATTGTCACCCACAGCACACTTTCCCTGCTCTGCACTGAGCTATAAATAAACTTTCATTATTAGCAAGCAGACAAAGCCAGCCTGGAAGATGTTCCACACTGACACTACTCCTGGCTTATGGATTTTTTGCTTTCACCTTGGTATAGGAGTGAAGATGGGGACAAGCAGGAAGGGGCTGATCAACAGCAATAGTACTGAAATCACTTCTTCCCCTAATCAGGATTATTTCTGGGCTTTGTTTGGGGTTTTGGTTCTAGTTTGTTTTTTTGGTTTTTGTTTTTTTAACATTCTTTCCCCTGGAGCCAAGAGGCTCAGAATACATTACTCAGTACTACAGAATGCATTACACACACCTCCTCTCTTAGGTCATCTCTTTAAACTCCTGGAATCTGACGATCAACTCCCAAACAATGCAGTCATTAAGCCCATAATATTTTCTTTCTCCAAGTTTTATTTGTTTAAAAAAAAAATAAGGAAGTTGATTTTTGCTTTAACCATTTCAATGTCTTACAGGAGCTATTAACTTGGAAAAAATGGAAGGGACCTGAATTTTCTGGGAGGAGGCAAACCCTGACATATCTGTTTCTATCACAAATTCCATCTTTGTGAAGAAAGAACTCGTATGAGCCTTTCTGAAAAAAAACCAAATCCACTGCAAAAGTGTCTGATCACAAAAAACTGGGGAGACACAGGCGCTGTGACCTAGACGCATAAGCTTAAGATTTGTATTCTTTGACCACTGTACATAGACATCCTTAGTGCACCCTTTTTTTTCCCGTGGTTCTTCCTTCTTTCACCAAAAAGGAATTCACATTAGTAGCTGAAATGAGGAAGATGGTTTGCTTTTCCTGCTCATTCATACTTTGAGTCTCTGCCCTTCCCATGCCCTGGTCCCCTCTGACATGCAGCAGCTCAATTTCTGCTTGGTTCCTTGGCATTTACAACAAGGTCAATTAAACAAGACATTGGCTGTCCATTATTTATACCGTAGGAGTTTATTCTGAGACTAACAGAATGAAACGGCTTGGCAGAAAACCCAGAAGGGTTTAGTTTTGGATCACAGCAGACTGAAGTTCTGAGATAACTGGTTGTGTTCATTTGCTCTGCAAGCTGCCCCTTTGTATCTCAGCTTTCTTTGAAAATGAAGCAAACCCCCAAATGTCCATAACCCTTGCATGCTGTGCCTGTGAAGAAAATCTCACTCACAGGGCTGTATGTGAGGGTGTTGTTCCATTAATTTTTCTTTCCCAGAGCAGAGAAGTTAGCATCTTCCCAGTCCCCTTTTGAGCCCTGCTGGCCTTTTCTTCCCCGTGGCAGTTTTCAACTCCACAGCTTCTGCTGAGCTGCTAAAATGGTTTGCAAGGCCCTGCTGGAAATTGGTTCTTTGGGCAATGGGAACAGAGGAGTACATTGAAGCCAAATCACTGTACTTAGCCTACCTGTATAAAATAATCAAGGTTTTAAAAGTTTTGTGTTCAGTGATTCAGTTTAATGTACATCCCACAGTGGTAGCATTGAAAAGGGACGGTGTCATCATTCGACACACAGACACACAGACACACAGACACACACTCACTTTGGTGAGAAGGCATGAACTGTTTATTAAAAGATTTGACTCTACTTTTACAGTATTTCTACAAAGGCCAGGGATTGGGGGAGAAAGTTGACACCTCTCCCCATCCCATTGGTCAGGACAACTGTCCATCAGCTGTCCATATCTCTAAGACAAAGAACGTAAACTACCATGACGAACGAAAACATTGCTTCTATTTATAACACCCGTGTGTGAGAAACAACCTAAGAACTACGAACTGTGAGACACAAACAGAAGGTTGAAAAATCAAGGCGACAGGACAGGACGCTGCAGCTTGGGAGCATGGACACGTGATTTTGACACTGAAAGAGCTGGAAAGAAAACATTAGGTATTACTCAAGCTACAGTCCAGAACAGGCTTGGAACAACAGCTTTGAGAGAATTAACCTGTCCAGTAATTTTCAGGAAGTCCCACCTGAGTGGTTAATAACCATATAATCAAGGTAATCCTGATTCTTCCTAGCACAGAGATGTGGGGGTCACACATCTGTGGGTGACGCCTTCTGTCAGATGCCTCAGGGAACAGTGCAGGGAAATGCAGCTAAGAGTCTATTAAACACATATTCAAATGTTTCCCCACAAAGTCTAAATTCAAAGGTCATTAAAAAACTCAGAAGTATACCACTGGAACCTGCACTTTATTTTTGCATTTTTCGTGGTTTATTATTTGTGGTTTTTCTATGCTACTATTCCTGAATTTCCACAGGTGATGAAAACAAGTTTCCTAGTTTCTGAAGGTGTACAAAGACATGACCAACCATAATAACTTTCCTTTGCCTAACCCTTTTTAAGAAAAACTAAAGTCTAATTAAAGTGCATGTGATACAAAGACCCTTGGGAACTCCATAGTTCACACTTGTCGTGTAATGAAATTAATATCAGGACAATAAGGAATATTAGCAGAAAAACAGATTCTCTGAGTCATAATAACAGCTGTAAAAAAGGGAAAATACTGGATGTTTTAAATCTATCAAGTGCTTTTGCTTTGTGTACTGACACAGGTAATGAGTTCTACAGAAAGAAAGCTACACTTGAAAGCCTTTAACACTAAAAGCTTAATTTAGTGTACAATGAATAATACAGGGAACCCATTCATGGGTCGGTCAGAATGGGATGAGAGAGTACCAAAGGAGCAGACAGATCATGTTAATAGGAAGCTTGAAACTTATTTAAAAATCTATACTGTAGTTAAAATTAGAACACAAATTGGAACTTGGCATTCTGTGGCTCAGGAAATTGGTAATGGGATACTAAAGCCTTGCACTTCTCTCTGTCTGGGCCTGGTTGGAAGAGGACAAAGGCGATGACAGCCACAATGTCATTTACCACAGGCAGTCATTAAAGAAAGTACTAACATAAAGAAATCAGCCTTTTCCAGCTATTCACAGTGTGGTGTGTGCTGTATTTCTCTACTAGTCCAAGCGTAGAAATATATGGGTCAAAATACAGAAGCAGATGTTCTTATCTTCATCATGACTATTTCAAGGATTGATGATCATTCTGCCTTTTTTTTTTTTCTTTAGGGGTGAATTCACATTCAGCCTTCTGTGGCCAGTGGTTTCATCTGGATCAGATACACCATTGAAACTTCTGGGTTAAAGAGCTTTTGGCCAAGCAAGATGGTGCCCATTGTCCCTACCAATCAGAGACAAAGGTCAATGGGCAGGGTTTGTCTCTTTCCCAGAGATAAACTATTCTTATCCCAAAGTCCATCCTTACAGTCAGGCAACATTTCTCAGGACAGATCCTCAAAGCTAACATGAGAGAAGGAGAAGAAAACTATCTTTTGGAGGTATGATGCCTTTGAGTTAGGGCAGAGCCACCACCCAGGGGCAAATATCTCACTTCACTGTTCCATTTTTCATAATCTTGTACTGAGACTCTGTGGCTCTTTCCAAGCCACCGATTTCACTATATCTGAACCACAAGCAATGGAAGCAGAAAGCAGGAAAAAGACATTGTAAAACCCAATATTTAGGAAAAAAAATGAATAGCAGTCTCAAAGGGACTCATCACAAAGGGACCAGAGCAGCTGGGTGACTTCCCCCTATAACCTAACACTCAGGAGAATGATCCCACAAGGAGACCTCAAGAGATGCAGACCATCAGATGGATTTACATCCTGGAGGAAAAGGTGCCTGGAGGTTCTAGGAAACACTCCTGGAGTTAATTTTGGAAATAAACCACCATAAAGAAATTACCAGTAATTCTTAGGATAATTGTTTCCCAAAGTCACAGGAACAATGGAAAGTGGTTAAATAACTTCTTGTTATTTTAAAACATATAAAAAGTATTTAAAAAAAATTAAAAATCTGTGTTCTGAGCAATGCCTTACGCAAATGTAATGATTTTAAAAAAATTATAGGCTTAACTGGAGGAATAGTCACAATTTATTTGCCACTGTTTGATGGCATTTTTTTTTCTGAATAAAGCCTGATTTCCCTGGCTGACAATTTAATTATTAGGGTAATGTGATGGATAAAGGGATTTGCTCTCTAGTGCCTCCCACTTGCTAAACATTTGCTTGCAATCACAGCTGCAAAAAATGCCACAGTTCCTCAAATCACAGATAATAATTTCCTTGTTGTCAGTGGCCTTTAACACTTACTACATGAACTTAAAAAAAATCCTTTCCATCACTGAGTGCATCTTATGGAAGTCAGAGCTATATGAGGCTGCAGATTACTAAAAGTACCAGCCTTGAGCTGCCCGAGTGGCCACACATAAAACCAATCTCTTCTACTTCACAGGGATTATTTGAGAGGTTCCAGAAAAGCACTTCAAGAATTTGGATCGCAGGTCTACAGTGCCTACAAGTAGCATCTGTTCCCAATCATTTTTTTTAGACTGTTTGATTTAAAGAAATAAAATAATGAAGCCAGAAGATGTAAGGCTCCAGAAAAACCACATAATCAATAGAGAAAAAACTGCACAATCAATGGAGACAGCAGCTGACTAGAGATGAAAAATCTTGAGCAACAGAACAGCAAACTTTACTGCAGATGTGATATTACATGCTGTCATAAAAGTTGCAAAACATTGCAGAATAATCTTTGGATGCTGGGAGAGAAACTGGAAAAAAAGATTTCTGTGTCAATAAATACCAAAAGATAGCATAGTGGGTCTAGAAAAAACACCCAAAACAAATACCTTTGCTACTTGTATTACCAGTGCAGCGTGTGTTTTTCTGGCTATCCCATCTAAGAAAGGTACAGAAGAATCTGAATTACTAAAGAAAAAGTCAAGAGAGGGGATGAAAGCTAGATAACAGCTCTGACCCATGACAGAGTCTTTAGCCTTGAAAAGCAAGAGATGGGAAGATGCTGTAACAGAATTTGACTCAGCATGGAGTTGTTACACAGGAACTAGTGAGTACCAGATGAGATGATCAGCCTGAAGATTTACACAAAGAAGTGCTTGCTCACACCATGCATAATTAAATCGTGGAATTCATCACAATAAGATGCTCTGGAAGTTATAAATAGGTTCAAGAAGCAATTAGGCACTGTGTGGAAGAAAGGACTATCAGAGCCTGTTAAACTCAAAGCAGCATGGGAAAACTCTAAACACCTCAGGAATCTGCCTGAAGGTGGAGGAAAATACCACAGAAATAGGACTATATCAGCCTATTCCTGCTTTATTTTGATATTCTTTCATTAGGCATCTTCCACAGCCGTGGGTAGATGCAGGTTATTGGGCTGAAAGGAGCAGCATCTGAGGCAGAAGAAATTTTGGCATCTCAACTCCAGTTTTGGAACCTCAAATACATCTGCATGTGAGGTGTTACACCAAGAAAGTCCCATTTCAGGCCTTCTTCAGTGGGATGAGCAAGAGAACTGGAATATGTTTAGAGTAGGGACAGCATGTTCTGGAAGGACAGGAAGGAAAGAGGGGTTTGTATTTTGTGCCAAAACTTGTGCATTTCCAATGAGGTCTCAAGAAGTGATGCGGGTTTGCTGCTGTCTCCATATGAGTATGAGAGAGAGTACTGGAAGGAGATACATCTTCTGTGGACTGTGAATACCTGAGGGAGAGCTTGCAGTGTCAATATGGAGTATCAAGTACCCAAACATTTGCTGGGAGAGCATGGTGGGTTCAAACTATCTGTAACGTCCTTGAAATGAATCAATAACATATCAAACAGCAAAGGAAATTATAAAGAAACAAAGTGTTTTGGATTTGGTTCTGTCTAGTAGAGAGGAATTGGAACAGAATTTGAAAAGGGGTGGTGAAAGGTGAAAGGGCTGAAAGTCACTATTCTTAGAAAAAGAGGAAAGAGTCAGAGAAAAAAGAGTAAGGATGATAGACTTCCAAAAAAAAAAAAAAATAAAAATAGCAAATTTCAGCAAGCCCAGGGAACTCATTTAAAGGGTCTCTTGGGAAGGTAATTTAAGGGATAAAGGAGGGCAGAAGAGCTGGCAGTTACAGTAAGAGACTGTATTAAAGGCACAATAGCAGCCTATCTTGATACAGGGGAAGGACAGAGAGCACAGTGAGAAGCCATTACAACTGCATCAGGAGTACTTTAAGGGCCCGAAAATAAACTAAGAAAAAGAAATAATGACACAAAAGGGAAAAAAAAGTCTATCATTAAGGACAAGGGATGAAAACCTCAGTGAGGGTTTGGGATTAAATGGGTTGCGGGTTGAAAGGATCATAAAAAGTAACACAAAAAGGTCTTAAAATACATTGAAAGTAGGAAAAACCATAGGAAATTACTGGTCCATTACTTTACAGGGATGGAGAATAAACAGTACATGATCCAAAGAAGACTGAAGAATTCATTGCTTTGCTGCAGACTATGTTAAAAAATTATGAACAGCTACTTAAGCCAATTAATTTTAAAAAGATGATAAGAGGACAAAGCTCCAACAGAAAATTAGTAGCTTAAAGACTATGTAGATAAGATAGAGTTATTGAAATTCATAAGGTGTCATGTAATTCAAAGGATTTTGAAGGAGTTCACCAAAATAATCTGTGAATCATTTGCAATTACCTCTGAAGAATTTAGGAAGACGCAAGAGAGGCCAGCATACTGAAGAAGAGAAAGGAGAGAACATAAAGGAGAAACCAAAACCATGAGGCCAGTCAGTCCTCACCTCTGTCCTTAGGCTGCCTCTGGAAGGAGTCACTGAACAATCTACAGGCATTTTGGTAAGAAACAGTTGGTGGGAAACAGCCATCAGGGATTTGAAAATAATATATCATGTCAGATCAAGCAAATTTTCTCTTTGACAAGGCAGCCCAAGTGTTGGATGAGAAGGCAGTGGTAGATATGTTCTCAGCTGACTTCACTGAAGCTTTCTTAGAGTCTCATGTATCATCCTACAAGCAGATGAGAGGAAAACAAGACAGAGGATATTTCTAAGATGTTTTTCATCATTGTGAACATATTTATCCACACCCCAGCTGCTATTTTTTCTGCCCTGAGAATGTCAAACATTCAAAATTTGTTTAGTCAGTCTATCTTAGATGCTTTGAGGACAGACAGCAAGACACAAAGCTGCCATGCATTAGCTGCTTCATAAAACCTGGCCTTTTCCCACTGATAAATGTGAGGCAGCTGAAGGTGTCTCCCCCCTTTCTTAAAGAGGAGATATTTGTCATCTTTGGCCTTGGATGAGAGCATATAACTTCTTTCTTTCCAATGACAAATCAGAAGATGCCGAAAAAAAAAACAAACCAACCAACCCAACCCCCCTTGACTGTCCCTCTGTATATAGGAACTGGCTACTGCCCTGGTGAAGTTAATGAGTTGTGTCCAGTCATTAAACCTTTCTCTTTAATGAACCCTGTGCACAAGGGTGAAGCTGAGATTACAGATGTGTCTTGGATCCAGGTACCGCAGCATTTCAATTGTAAACTGCAGCTTGCTATCAAACTCAAAGAGCATTACAAGGGCTCCTCTGGGGGTCTTTCATGCATGTGACTCATTCAATACTACCTGTAAAACTTTGGATAATACTAGAGAAAAAAAAAAAAAACACATAAAATTTGCTGATAAAGCCTAGCTGAGAGGTCTTGCAAGGACCCCAGAGGGCAGGATGACAAACAAAAATGGTCTTGGCATATTGAAGAATTGCTCTGATATAAACAAAATCAATAAATAAGAGTTCTGCTTAGGAAGGAGAATTCCAATGTAAAATAAGAAATAACTGGCAAAGCAGCAATGCTGCAGAAAAGAAGTCAGGGTGAGAGCTGAGCACTAAATAGGACTCAACAATGTGCTGCTCTAGCAGAAAAAGCACATCTCATTCCTGACTGAATTGGTATGTGGAAGACACAGGGGGTAATTAAGATTATTCTCCTTTATCTTGGTGGTGAGACCTCAGCTGGAGTGTTGTGTCTAGCACTAGGCATCCCACTAAGATGTAGAAAGATTGGAGAAAGTCCAGAGGGAAATAGCAAGGATAGCAAGTTTAAAAATGGCCTGTGGAAAAATTGTCTTTCTTTTGATTAGGAAATCATGATATGATTTATCAATGACAAAGAGAGATACATAAATTATCTCCCAGCCCATATAAGGTTATGGAAGAGGCCTATCAATGAAGAAAAATTGCAGAGTAGATGTTTCGCATTAGACTGGTAGATTGTGCTAATGAAGGGCACCAGAAATCCCTCAGAAAATTTGGAGAGCTCCTCCTATAGAGCTTTTAAAGAGCAGGTTAGACAGATACAGATCACTGGTGAGATAAAGATGTGCTTAATCCTGACCTGTGTAGGAATAAATATCCTTCTAGGTCCCCATCCGTGGGTGAAGAAAAGTCCTTTCCCTTCTTTCTCCCTCATGTTCAAAAACTCTGTTTCTGCACCTGGGAGGGAACTCTGTAAATCAAAATGGAGAAACCAGAAAGATACTACCTGGCTGAACACAATGAAAATCCAGGAAGGAGCTGTAACACTTTCAAGGGATGGCCGAAGGCTGGATTCGGAGGGAACAGAGGTGCCTCTCTGCAGCTCTGAATCAAGCAATGGATAGCCAAGATTTTAAAATCCCTTCTGTCAGCATCTTCTGGCTTGCTCTGGACAGCTGCATGCTGAGCACAGGGAAGTCAGACCCCTCCTCACTCAGCATGCCTTGGACACTCCTCTAATCTTTGGATACTGTATTGTATGTGGCCTTGAGAAAAGGGTAATTTCTGCACCACACTCAACCTTTATTCCTTGAATTCAAGTCTTGTCACCTTTTTCCTACCCTGTGGCTCAAAGAATTAGTAAAAATGGGAGCAGGGAAGGAAGTTTCCACACACAAAATTGTCAGAAAGTAACACAAAACAAAAATCAACATTCAAGGGATGTTATCTGAAAATGCCATCTTTACTCTGTAAGTAAAGAATTCCTTATTTCTGAATGCCTACTAAACGTATTTTTTACGAAGTTTTGTCACCATCTCAACTGCTGCTCCTGTCAGATTCTCTCATTTCACGTCCTGTCTCCTCCCCAAATTATCTAACTAAGGAGCAAGTAAAACCCATTTCCTGTAGGTTTCATCTTGTCAGCAGAACAGGCTGATTTAAATCATGTGCATGAATGGCTATTGTAGTGCTTTAAAGCTGTCCCAGCTACTTCCTCCAGAGGTTATGTTATCATATCTGCTTTCTAAAGAATGAGAGGGGGCTTTTGACTTGCCATGTCTCCTCTTGTATCTAACCCCGAGCAAAGAATGGAATATGTCAGGGTAAAATTTAGTTTTAAATACTTTCCTTCCCTGAAAAGCCCATCATTCATTCTGGAGTATACTTAGAAAACTAAATGTCACCAAAGAAAACATTCCTTGAAAAGACAGTTCCAAACAAGCAAGTTTTGCTGAAATCATCTTCCCTCAGATTTCTCAGATTTTGGGACATGCCAGTTCACTCCTTAATAAAGTCAAACTTTAAGAAAAGATAAAATCAATCTAATGTAGCTGCTCTCCTAGCAGCGCATACTGTGTTTTGTTAACCATGCATGGAAGAGAGGGGAAGTGTGATTTGAAGACTAATCCAGGGCTCCTGTCTAACACAAGTGCTTTGCATTGCCCTTACTGAATTAACATTTGTTTTTATAGCTTCGTGCCCTTTGCCACCACCATGGTTGTTCAGCTGGACCACAAGTTTGATCCCTGGTTCCCCAGAACTCCTACAGCTGAGGCTGGAGTTGTCCAGCAGTGGGGGAGTACAACAGATCAGAAGATGGAAGATCTGGTCTGGATGGTTGGACCTGATGATCTTGGACATCTTTTCCAAACTTGCTGACCTATGATTCTATGATTGTTGCATCGGAAGACCCATGAAAGTGCCCAGGGGTGCTCAAAAGGGATCATGTCTGCATGGACAGTGAGGATTGGTGTATTATCCACTGCTCTAGAACCATTCAGGTTTAGCCCCAGGATGACCAGAGCTCTCATGGTCAACTCTTCTGTAGTTCTGAAGAAAATTAGAATTATTGAATAACAAGCTAACAAAAAAACAAAACAAACAACCTTGTTGGACACTTCTGATTCAAGATATTCTATGAAATAACTGAGATTAACATAGCAGACTTGCAAGATGCGCCTGAGTGAAGCAAAAGGCTTGGCCAGGGTAATGAGCTCTTCAGAAAACAAAACACAGTTCAAAACAGTGGCTGGCAAGAGTTGCAATCAATGTGAAAGAAATAGCTGCATTTCCCAGTCAACAAATCCCTTCAGTAAACACTGGCAAGAACATAGTTTACTCAGAGCAACCAGATTCCAAAGAAACACTTGCTCAGGCGGAGTTGGGAATATCAAATAAATCAGAGAGGAGCTGATTCACTTCTTATATATGACACCAGTGCAAAAACACTGCACAAACTTGGAAAGTGCTTGTAAACCAGGAGATGAGAATATTAGGTGCATGAGAAAACTGAAATCAAGGGTTCTGAAAGAGAAAGAATTGAGTCTGAAAAAATTAGCTCAGGACTTCACTTCCCTTAGAAACAGGTTTTATATTAATAATTTAGGTTTAGCTGGATTTCAATACTATTAACTCATTGCCATGACAGTGATTTGCAGTAGTACCCTTATTCTGCAAGGTAACACACAAGCAAAAAGCCAAATAAAGCTAAAGCTTAACTTTCCTGAAGCACCTGGACATCCCAGAAGAGCTCAGACCCATAAACATCTACAGCAGAAAGCCAGCACAGTCCTGCTGGCTGAGATCTGAGCCAGCTCGGGCAGGTCTGACCTCAGTGGTTTGCAGCCACAGCAGAGTTAATCCGTGTCCTGGGTAATCCCCTCACAAGTAATTAAGAATTGACCATATCCTAGAACCGCCTGAGAAAAGTCCACAACACCCTACTCATAGCAAGCCTTATTCTGAAAATTCAGCCACAGAGACATGAATGTCCTCACTGCAAAGTGTTTCACTGGGGACCAGAACATGCAAAGAGAAGAGAGGGACAGTCACTCTCCAAAGCCAGAAAATTCTGGTTTGGGTGGAGTTAAACTGGGTAGCAGATAGGTCTATAGGGTACTTTCAATTTGCTTTTATTCAGGTGTTCTGCATGAGAAATAACAAGCGTGTCCATCGATGCTGTGTGTTCTCTGCATGGCGTTATGTAAAAGATAAATATGTATATACCTCTCACACAGCTGTGAAACTTCAACAGGACATGATGAAGAAACTTCAATTAATATTTAATATGGAATAAACCAGGTCAATAACTGTGTGAATTTTTGCTGGTGCATTTACTATTCAATGGATTAAGTTCATACAGAAGAAATATTACAGTACTTACCCAATATCAGATAATTATACAGAGTCTTATATTCCTTGATCCTATTTTTTGAACATCAATGCCTTTACTGAGCAAAAAATCATGGAAGATTCTCAATTGGAAGGGCCCCACAATGATCACTGAGTTTGACTCTGAAGTGAATGGCCTGGACCAGAACTGAACCTGCAACCTTGGTGTTATTAGCACCATATTCAAAGGCATAGACCAAAGAATTCCAGAATGAACATTTTCTGGCATGTCAGCTTTCTGGACACTCAATCTGAGGTCTTTTAAAAAGGTCTTGAGTTTCCCCAATGTATTGAGTTTGCTGGCACCTGAGAACAAAGCAGGAGTTCCCACTCCAGACCTGGCTTCAACTAATAAAATTAAGCACCAAAATTATTAGAATTTTAGAAATAAATGGGACCTAAATCAAACAGGCTTTAGAATTAGAAAGAGGAAAACAAAAAGCCTGGCAAACAAAGTTGAACTCAAGTATTGTCTTTTTTCCAAGTCTGTGTCTGTGTGAGTTTCTTTTTGGAGATGGGAGGCTTTTTTCTTGCTCTGATCTGATCCTCAGCACTTAGGAAAGCTGCCAACAACTGAGGAGCAGCCACGGTTCACATGCTTACCTTGAACTTCATTTGATAGGGCCCAAACCACTGCACTTTTTGATTGGATTAGGAAGAGTGCACTGCAGCATTGCATCATTACCAGGATTTAGTTCACCTCTGGGAAAATGTACCTCCGATGTCCCCATCAATCTGGCCCCACGTTTTTTAGCTCAGGCAGGAGAGATGCTGAGGGAAGCTCCGAGACAGCAGCCCAAGCCAAGCCTCTGTGCAGGATCTGTCCCCTGAGTGCAGAGAGCCCAGGCACTGACCTGCTTGCGTGACTTCTGCAGCCACTTAACTTTGCTCCCAGCATGGGAGCGGGGAGCTGAACCGGGAATAACGCAGCCAGGCAATGTGCTGAGAGCACAGAAGGAGGATGGAGGAGGGAGAGGAGGCTGTTGGACTGTGAAGCTATTTTTCAAACACGTAAGAGAAGTATTTTCTTTTTTTAAAAACATTTTTCCCCTTAGATTCTCAAACAACCTCCATTTATCAACGTATGAAGGAGATTGATTATGAAAGAAATATCTAGTCCCCCAGAAGATGAAGATGAAGCCACTGCAGGCACTCAAAACATGCAAGGACACCTTTGTTTTCCACACCCTACAGCTTTGATCTCAAGGACATCAGAAAGAGGTTGTAATCCCTGCCCCTTTCACGTAACCATAGAAGTTTAGGAGTTCCACTTGAGAGAAGCCCTGGGTTATGGTGGAGAGACAATCACAGAATGGTTTGGGTTGGAAGGGACCTTAAAGATCTACTCATTCCAAGCCCCAGCCATGGGCAGGGACACCTTCCACTAGACCAGGTTGCTTAAAGCCCCATCCAGCCTGGCCATGAACACTTCCAGGAATGGGGCATCCAGAGTTTCTGTTGGCAACCTGTGCCAGGGGCTCACAACCCTCACAGAGAGTTAAAAAATCACTGGAAAAAGCTACCGTCCTTTTCCCATGGGCATGCCTGTGCTGAATTCCCTCACTGAATGTGAGCAAGCGGATGACCTTAGCATTGGTGCCAAATTAAATCTTTGTCTATCAAGGATTTTGGTTGTGGCAGAAGGGACTTTGGGCTAGATCTGTTGGTGAGTTTGATTCGGTATTCTTTGTGCATTTCAATTGGGTTAAGTGAGACAGGCAGGACAGCTTTGCTTCTAAATGGTTTTACACAATCTCATGGTTTGGTTTTAATATAGAAACAAATAGTTGTTATGAAATAGGTTCACAGTAGTGCCGGCAGACTTTGAAACTATTTTGTGAAACCCCCAGTTTACCTAATTGATGTCCTATCTCTCTGTCATGAAAATATTTTACTTTTTAAACACTTTTTAAAAATTTTGACAGCAAACTAATGTTTTGGACTGAGTTCACCACATGCCCCTTTGAATGGGATTGAGAAGTGAACTGAGCATTTGTCTAAGTCTATGTCAATCAAAGACTTCGGTTGTGGCAGAAGGATTCTTGGGACAGACCTCAAGTTGGGATTGGTTTGGGCTCCTCTTTTAACAAAACTTTCTTTTTTTATCCTGTCATCGAATTCTTTGCACTTGCTTTGCTGTCATGAGATTTTGGGTTATTTAGGACAATTCCCAGGTTTCACGGGGAAGCATTGCTCAGTGGAGCTGGTTGCAGTGAGGGAGCACAGATAGGGCAAAGGATTGTTCCCATTTCTCACTTTCTGAGTGGTGCTGTGCCATGGGAAGGCCAGAGCTGTTCCTTCCTCTCCAGACCAAGATTTCAACTGTGTCATCCCCAGAACCTCCATAAGATACACAATTCCAAAGAGCTCCAATGCAAATTTTCATAGGACTCCCAGTCCCAGGACAGCTCAGAGCTTATACAGTCAACTTTGTTCCGAAATTGGCTACAAACCAGAGCCTTTGCAGCTATTTTCATGGTCAGACAAAGAAACATAAAGGAATTACCCCAAACCCTTGTAATGCTCATTTTGAAAATCCATGTAGTCAAATATTCCTTGAGGATTACCCATAAAGGGTTAATTTATAACTTATCTTTTAATAAGCATTCTGAAATTAGCTTTTAGAAAGCCCAGCAGCCCAATATGTTGCCCACTCCACAGTTTTTCATAATTAAAGAATGCATCTTATCCAGGTGCCAGTGTCTGTAAGATGCTTAAGGAAGCAATTAATTATTTACTAAACTTTTAGCTGTTTATAATGAAAAATTCATAGAAAGTGTGACCATAAACAGACTAAGCTACCAAATGCTTCAGTAGATGAAGAAAAAAAGAAAACTAAAAGCTTTTCACTTCAGGCGGTCTAAGTGCATTTTTACCTACCAGATCATGGTGCAAAATGGAAAAGTTCCTTTGTCCTACACCAGTGTGTAGGATGCTGCTTGACATGGAAGAGGGACACATGCCATCTCTTTGACAGCACATTCTTGAGTGCATTAGATAAATTTGCATGCAGCATTCAGCTCTGTACAATGTTTAAAACTATTTCAAAAGCTTGTCACACAGCCAGCAATATCCTGATACTGTGGCGTGCAAGAACTTTCTCTTGCAAAGTAGCTTTCTATACTGACAGAGCACTCCCAGGTATCCTTATTTTTGCAGAGGATGAAGCTGTTTCACTCTTCCCCCATGACACCACTTAAACAACTGATTTTTGTAACCCTCAGTTTTACCACTCAGTGGGCTCAGCACAATTGTTTTGTTGGGTATCATGTATTCAAATCAACAAAACGTATCAAATGCATAAAATCAATGCATTTTTTTCTCTGAGAAAAACATCCATTTTATCCTAAAATGTGGGTGTGCTATCAATTTTTCTGTACCATAACCCATAAGTAACAAGCTACTGCTAAAGCTTTGCTTGACTACCTTCATCATCAAATCTGATTTTTTGTCACTGGCATTGTCTGAAAAAAGCATCTACACCACATGAGGCAGCCCTAAATGAACACATCAGTGGAAGGCTGATGAAAGCTTTGTAAGACTGTTATGAGAAACAGAAAACAAAAGTGTAGGAGGAATGTGCAACAGCAAATGCATTTAAAAAATAAAGGTAACCTTCTGAAAAATACTATTTTTCTACCCTGATCATCAGGCAAGAGGGATACAAATTTCACTGTGAACTTAGTTGATAGCTTTTATAAGAAAAGTGCAGGTTTCTTTGTCTCATGTTCTTCAAAGCATGCCAAATCAAAGACGACCTGACAACAACCATCCAGCATCTCTCAGCTGCACCCAGGATAAAAAAGGGAAAGAAAGGCACAGGGATCTGACAGACATTGAAGTACTGGTGGTATATACAAAGAATATCAACAATCTTGACCGTCATAGAATCATAGAATCATTAAGGTTGGAAAGGATCATCAAGTCTGACCTTCCACTAAACACCACCACATCAACTAAACAATATTGAATGTCACATCCAGCTGTTTCTTGAACACTTCCAGGGATGGTGGCTCCACCACTTCTCTTTTCCAATGTTTGACAACCCTTTAAGTGGAAAAAAATCTTCCTGATATCGCACCTGAACCTCCCCCAAGGCACAGCTTGAGGGCTTTTCCTCTCCTTCTGTCTGTCACTGGTTGCCGGGGAAAGAGATCGACCCCCACCTTGCTACAAACTCCCTGAGGGAGCTGTAGAGAGCAGTAAGGTCTCCCCTGAGCCTTCTTTTCTCCAGGCTAAAACACCCCCAGCTGCCTCAGCTCCTCCTCATAGGACTGACTCTCCAGACCCTTCCCCAGCTCCATTGCTCTTCTCTGGACTTGCTCCAGCACCTCAAGATCTTTCTTGCAGTGACAGACCCGGAACCGGACACAGCACTCAAGGTGTGGCCTCCCCAGTGCCCAGCACAGAGGGACAATCCCAGCCCTGCTCCTGCTGGCCACACTCTTGCTGACACAGAAGGCCACAAGGCCACTGGCCTCCTTGCCCACCTGGGCACACACCGGCTCCCCTTTGGCCATTCTCAGACAGCACCCCCAGGGCTTTTTCTCAGCTGTGCCATGTGATAGATGCACTCTGAACCAATCTCTCACTGACTCATGCTCCCAAAGAGTTGGCTTTCACAACAACAGTAATTTTACGTCTGATTCTCCTCAAAATGTTTATCAACGGCTGCATGTTGATGTAAGTTCTACATGACCTTATTTAGTTGATTAGCCTAAATGTGCAAACTACCTTATTTGTTCTGCCCTTTAGTTTATCTTCTGCAAAGGTATTCACAGTTCTCCAGGCAATGCACCAAGGCACTGAGAGGCACAACCGGCACATGAGACACTGATATTTAAAGCAGTATCACTCTGACTAACTTGTATTCTGCTATTTTGTTTCTTTTTTAAACCCATATTCTTCATTTGTGAAAAAGGGTCAGCAAACAGAAGTTGCTGGTATTTCTGCAGGTGGCTGGAAAGTCTCCATGAATTATACTCTCTCTCCTTTTCTTACAAATTCTTCTATAAGAATGAAAGACACATTCTGTGACAGAAGGCAGCCCTTCCCACAGATATTTTTATTTTCTGTGGATGAGTAAATTTGTAATTTAACCAATTTGTGCCCCAGGTGTAAATGAAGAAACATGGCTCAAGAAAACTTTCTACTCATGTGGCTAAATCTTCTTAAGTGTTAAACCTTTGCTTCAAATGAACGTAGGCTTTTCATCTTCTCTGGAGATGCTCTCCTCAGTACTTTGTGTGGTTATTTGGGACGGAGTAATTTCATTTACTTCTGTTGACACTGCTCTGCTTTGTAGAGCTGAATTAAGACCTAATGAGCAAGAGAAAATGGGATTTTCTCCATAATACAGTAGTTTGGGCATTCACCTGGGATGCTGGACACTTTCTCCTAATTTCTGCTCCAATGAATAATTAATTATTTATGTTAAAATGGAACAGCTTCAATATGAGTAAATGAGAGAGTCACATCTTCATTACTGGAGAGGCTGAACTAGCTGCTGGTGAGGGTTGTAAAGAAAACGCAAGCAAGGCACATTCACAGCAGTTTGCCAGGAACCTGCAATAATCTGCCAGCTGTAGTTTGGCTGGATCTTCCTTTTATGCTTTTGTTTTGGACTTCAGTCCAAGAACTGCAACAACTACAGCAGAAGGACGACAGCCCAACTCTGCAAATCTTTAAAGGCACACGATTTTTTTTTTTTTCTTTTAATGAATATTTACTCCATGCTTTATTCTTTCTCACTTTCTTTGCTTTTAATGCTATTGTTTTACTATGTATTTTGGAACATTGTTGTACAAGGACAGAATTAAGATTTTTGTTTTTCTATTTCTGCATATATGATTGTAAACTTCCTTTGATGTAAGCAGCCACTCTAATTTATTTTTACTATTCTCCCTTTCAGACACCTCTCCTGATTCAAGGTCTACCATCCCTATCCTCACCCCATGCCTTCTGTTTCACAGCCCTTGATTAGTGTGCCATAAAGTTTCATTCTCCTTTTTCTTTGTGAAAACTGTAATCTTGACTCACATTTCACACTGTCCTATCTTTTGGCCAGATCCTTGCTAACAGTTTTAAATCAGTCTGGTTGCTAATGATGACTAGTTCAACATAATAGATCACAACTCTCCTTAGATCTCTCTTTGGACACCCAGCTTTCTTTGAAGTTGGAAAATAATATTCCTTCTATTTTTGTTCCTGCATGAAATGCTGTAATACTGTGAACAGGTAGCACTGTTTTCCCAGACAGGCAGATTAGGCTCCACAGCTTCAATAGAACAAGCTGCACATCCTTCTTCTCTCTACATTTCTCTCGTCTATGATTCTGCAAAACCTTCTGTCATTTGGTGAGATATACTTTGCTCTATTTCTTTTCAGATTCCCTTCTCATCTGACTCCAAAGCCCTCAGGATTGTCCAAGTACTTTCTAAAAGCTCTCTGTACCATCCTCATTCCCTCTCCTGCCATTTTTGCTCCCCCTGTTCACTGGCAATGACAATAAAACCAAATGGAAACGCACAGCTCTGTTGGTTTTTGAGAGTGCAATGTTTGCAGAAGACCAGATGAGGCTCTTTCTGCAATCTGGTTCCCCATTCAAATTCAGGATTGTCTCTCTTTCCATGGTACAGAGCTGGTCTGCAGATGCTGCTGTTTATTCCTTATCTCCTTTGTGACTTTGGCACTCAGATCCCATGTTCTAGCAGTTTTGTGCCCCTTATTCATGCAGAATTCTTATCTATATAAGCTTAAAATTCTATTTCTCCCATGTACTTGAAAAATACTTGGCTTCCTCTGGCCCTAATTTAAAAAAAAAAACAAACTAATGCTAAAAGTCTCTCTTGAAATTTTGAATTTTTTCAAGATTTTTTTCATGGTTTTTAACTTCGTTTAAGCTTCTTGGTTTTTTTTGTTTTTTTTTTTTTTTTTCATTCTGGACATGCTTATCATTCCTTTTAATACTTTTTACATCTCTGAAGATGAAAAATATTCAGCCATTTTTTAATCGTTCACCAGAAAATTACAGAAAAAAACAGAAGATACAAACTCTAATTTTTTAATCTTCCCTTATATTTTTATGCCATTTGACTACTTCAGGAAATACATTTCTTACTTTTTTTTTTTTTTCCTATATCCCAAAGAGCAAAATACATAGACTGGACTGCAGCCCCCCAGTCCATGCTCTGCACACCAATCTTTCACTGTGGTCAGGTAAAGATTGGTAGGAATGATAGATGAGAGCAGCAATCTCTGTATAGAGATAGAGAGTCTCCATTAAAACAGTACCTAGTCATGCACTCATTTTCTCCGCAGATGAAGACAATTTGGCCAATGTTGATCCACTCCAAATTTGAACCAGTTCTTCTAGAAAAGAAAAGGTGATGGAGCTTACAGGACATCCTCTCAGCTGTCTATCTTCAAAAAATTATTTGACTAGTTAGTCCCCTTTTTGAGCCAGCTGTTTGGTCGATTCCCTGTGGATCTGGCTGAGGAAGGTGGATATAAGGACAGGCTAGAGCAACCTAAACACCCTACACACAAATATATGGGGCTGTGCTTGCCTTCTTGCCTCGGCCCTTATCTCATGGCATCTGTCAGAAAGAAAACCTTTCCTCAAGCATATCCTGACATGATGAATGGACCAACGTGGCTTCGTTTTTAGAGTGATTTCTTGCTGTTCTCATGCACAGAGCATAGGATCAAGTCAATACCAGGTACTTTGGCATTTCCAACTGGTGTGGATATCTTCCGCCATGCATACATGTTATTTTCCAGTGTTATCAATAGACAGTGTAAACTGAGGGTTTTGCATGGTTGTGCTGTAGGTCAGAAATCAGACACTGGGAAAAGAAACCTCTTTGTTTTCTTTCTAAATCAGAGTTTTCTCCACTCTCTGTCCTAAGGGTAAAACAGTAACCACCACAGGGCTGGCAGTCAAGCCTACTGTGCAAATTATATGTCAGATGTTATACTGCACTCACTATTTTTTTTTTTAATTTATGTGTTCATGTCCACCTTCCCCATCCCTATACATGCACATGTGCCCATGACAGTAAAAGACCCAGAGTGGTACAAAATCAAGCACTGAAAAATGAGCAAACATCAGAAGTGAAGGTTTCTATGCAACCATAATTTCACACAAAATCACAGAGTTTAGTTGAAGTTGGAAGGTGAGAGGAGCCTCTGAAGATCATCTAGTCCAATCAATCTGCTCACGGTGGGAACAGGTAAAGCAAGCCACTCAAGGACATGTCCAGCTGGGGGTTGAATACCTGCATGGATAGAGACTCAACCACCTCGTTGTGCAAACTGTTTCTGTATTCAACCACCTTCATAGTATAGAGTTTCATTCTTCTTTCCAGCTTCAGTGGTTTTCCTCCCATCCCCATCTAGTTGTTTCTAAATCCTTGAATTCTGAGGTTTTTTAGCAAATTTTTCTATAGCAAGCTACTTAGTTATTAGTGGTTTTGCCAGCCTTCCCAGCCCCCATGCAGCTATTACATCAATATCATTAATGACACCATCAACATTGCCTGTCGTATATGCAGACAGTGGAGCAGATTAATAATGTTATTTTTGTTGGAAAAAAAAAAAGTTACCTTAATTCACTAAAAATTAATTAAAAATTCAGGTGCTCATTGCCCAAAGCAAGTTAGCATGAAATTCAATTTATGCTCATCTGCTTCAGACTGGCAGAGTGTAAGACAGTGCCTAAAAATTCTAATAAAATCTGCTGGTGCTTCCCATTGTTTGCACTGAGGTTATTCTTTGTATCCCAGCAGCGTCTGAAGGATCCAGGGACACCCCACATTAATATGCATGTTGAGCACTTACTACAACATTAAAACATCTGAGTGTTGGTTTTCTTTTTAGATCTGAGCTGAATTAATGAAAATTTTTGCATGTGCTCTGGCAATTCCTCCAGGACACACCTTTCTTCAGAGTCCACACAAGTAGCAGATGTCCAGGTGCATGGGCCCCTTATCTCAGAAAAGTCTTCACTTTGTCTACCAAAATCTCACCTCCAGAGTTGTGTTCAAGATGCTACTCTTGAAGTTTTCCTCCTGCTCTGTGGATGAATATGTCACCTCCTTCCCTCCCTCCTCAGTAAGACAGGCCTTGGAAGGATCTCTTCAGTCTCCAGATCCACAAACCTCCTGCAGTAGGACACACACATCATCTAATCCGCTCTGGAATCTTCTCTGGAGTCCTCTCTGGAATCCCTTCTGGAAATGGATCAACCTCCCATTTGAAACTAGTTCCTTCTCCTTTTCATACAACCCATATTCATCCCAGTATAACCAATTCCTTGAACATTTTACCATGCATGTGTCGTTCCCAGTCTTTCTTCATTACAGAACTTTGACACTATCAATGCAATCACTACTGAAATCCAGAATAAAATAGACTTTCTTTCATCAAGAAGGAAACCATAAGTGTTTAGCATGCCTTAGGTGCAGATAAAGCCACTTGGCATTCATATTTTACACTGGCATCCTTGTCTAATTATTCTTCCTTTGAGTTTCAGACTGTGGTTAATCAGGTAAAGAGTTATTCTTCCATTAGCACTTTCATATTCCATTCATCAAAGCACCAAAATACAAACCCATGTAACATGCTGAAAATTTCCAGAAATAAAAGAAAGTAAAGATTTTAAGATCAAGAGACTGACGCTTAGCTGATACTGAGAGTATAAATGAACCAATGAAAAGATGAATAAATGTATGAGTAAATGACTACAGTAAGATGTTTAGGTAAAGTGGTGAGAGAAATGACTTAACATTAAAACTCATTAATTCTCTGCCTAACCAGCTCCTGCTATATCAGGTGACCAATTACAGTTATTTTCCAGTTCTTAATAGATGATTAATTACATTTTAGTCTGACTATAAAGCTATTATACCATTATAGACTCCCCTGGTATAACACAGTTATGCTATTTAACTAGCAAATGCAGCCTGAGGCTACAATTTCCAGTTGTGTTAGGATTGGTAGACTTAAAATGTTATTGAAAAATAAGGACATAGAGTAAATAAAACACTGAACTGTGGAAGACAGCATAACACTTTTCATTTTGATAGTCTGTTCCAGAAATTCCATGGCATGACAAATGATTTGAATAGGTGTGTCATATAAAGACTTACATATCACCCTTATAACTTTCATTATTTGAAATTACACTTTTTATGAAACTTTCCAGATGTGGTGGAGCAAAGAGCCCCATTAAGCATTACTGGGGCCAGATGGGAGGTACTGCTGTTAGTCATTCACAAAATATATTAAGAACAAAAACACGACAGCTCTAATTATTATAAATGGATCATTAAATCTCTTTGAATTGCAATGTGAAATACAATCTCTGAATAGCAAGCATCTCCTGGAAAAAAAAATAATTTCTCTGAAGTTAAAAAGAAAAGATCCATTCTGATCTGAATGTGAGAATGTGATAGAAGGTGAAGTGCATTTTCCTAGTGAATGCCAGCATTATTAAGGCATTAAAAGCTGGTAATCGGGTGAGGTCTGGGATGAGAGAAGTAATATCTATAGAAAAGATAATCTGCAAAAAGGAAAGACAGCCGTGGATTGTCATATTTCAGTGGTAGATTTTACAGCATTAAAACTCTCGTGCACAAGGATGAACAAGGTGACCTTAGGGAAATTTCCAGTCACGTTCTGAAAGTCACTGCTTGGAGAGGAGGGCTTTTCTTCCATACTCTCAGGGGAGCTGGTGGAAGTTCCTTCCCCAAGCACACTTGAGAAGACATGACTGCGTACGTAAACATCAGCCCTTCAAATAACAAAGGAAGAACAGCATAAAAGGAAAAGAGCCCAAAGGGAGGAACTGAAGATGCAGAAAGCAGCAATAATTCCCAAAATGCTATCATAAACCTTTTATTTCAGCTATTCTGTTTCAAACTTTGAGCACTAGACTGCGATATATTACACAAGGAAAAGGCAGAGAATGTCTAGTGGAAGTGACAGCACATGCCAGAACTCCTGCTTTAGTGCAACTTATACAACAGTCCCACACTTAATGTGGACTGAGGAAGCAGTCATACAATGGTTCACATGAACTAATACAACACAACAGCATTAAATTGATTTTTCTCTAATAGGGAATATTTGAGGCCAAAATCTAGACCTGATCTGTAACAGCAAGGTAAAATAAATGGTCAAATTAAAGCATAGACATCAATGGGAGGTAAAAATGAGTGTTGCCACAAACCATTTTGAATGCAAGCAGGGATGGGAACAAGCCATTTTCATACACAATTTAAATCCACATTATTCAACTTTCTTGTATTATTCTCACATAAATGCTAAGGTTTATTCTTCCTCTCTGCATGTCTTCTGGACTGTTGGCTCCCTTAATTGGGATGGAACATAAAAAGAAAGGCTATAGATAATTAATTCAGTGTGACAAATATGATGAAATGTTCCCTAAACCTCTGAGTGGAGGTATGTTTCAGGAATAACTACCAATTCCTAGTTCTGTTTGTATATATACTAACAGTTACTGAATGCCTCTGGTGAGGGATGGTCAAAGCAAGCAGGAGCTTTGCAGAATGCACATTTGACACTGATATGGAATAACCCGCGACACACACAGCCCTTGTGCCCAGTTCTGCCTCCCTGAAAAAAGCTGAAGTCCTTCACTGCTGGCTTTGTGCTGATCAGAAGCAGCACGAGTGGGACCTGTCACCAAAAATGGTGGTTGAATCATGGCTTGATTATCTTCTCTCCCATCTGAGAAAATCTCAAGCATGCTTGGTCTCAGAATGTGTCTTTGAGGAACGTAGCAATGGGGAACAAAGCGACATGGGCCTCCTTATGCATCTGAAGATATCTTTATGGAAGAAATCACCCCCTCTTTATAGCCTTAATCTCCACCATAACTGAAAGCAAACTGCAGCCTAACAGATCTTAAGAGAAGAAGGGCTCCCATTGGCTGGCTCAGCTGCAATGTGGCTGTCCATGGGCTCTATCACCCAATCAGCTTCCTGTTCATATGCTGCCCACACATTCCTCCAGCCAATCGCAATCTCACTTCAACAAAAAATTAAACTTTAACAAATTGTTAAGCTTTAACAAATATAACCCCATATTCCGCAAGGATCTATTTTAATAACACCAAGCATTGTCATTGCAACCAATTAGTTCTGTGCAAGCTCTTTAAATACTACAGCCATCTCCATTTCTACAATTACTGTGCTAATTTACATTTAAAAACTTTGGGAAATACACTACACTGTTGATGCCCAGTTTTCTCATTAGAAAACTACCGGGTAATTTGACACAATCCTAAACTCAAATCCAGATTGTATTCTTCATTTCTCACCCTTTATTCACCCTTCATTCATCCTTTCCTTTCAAATCTAGTTAAAACTTGAGGTTAGACTTTGCTCCTCTTATTCTTTTCTTCTTTATTGCTACTCTTCAGACACTTAATTCAAGAAGAAGCATGTTGCAAAAAACACAGGACAAATGTGAGTGCAAGACATGAAATCTGTACTTCTCATTGTAAGAGAGCTTACAAAGAAAGTAGGAAATTCAGCCACTCAAATCACTACCAGGTATGCACAGGAGAGGAATAAAATTGTGAGGACTGGAAAAAATAGTGGGGAGATTTTGACATGTTCTGTCTGATTTCTCAAGAAAACAAGGCTAAAGCCAATGTGCTGTGTAAGCGAATACAAGCACAAATTTGTGTCTCAATTGCCTGACTGTATAGAAAGCCTTTGAATGAGACCCTACCTACTTGTCATTGCAACCTGGCCTCACTCTTACTACAAATTAAAGAATACACTTCACCTTACTAATCCACTGGAAACTAGTCTTTATTGTTCATCTGCTCATGAAAAAAAGTTAATTTGGGAAGTAATGAAGTTCCAGTGCCATCACATTGATGTGAGTGAGGTCATGCTGGAAGAAACACCCCATTTAAGTGGAGAATGCTGTACTTCAGCTAAGTTGAAATTTGCTCCTGATTGTCTTCCAGCTATGAGTTCATACCTCAGTGCCATGAAGGACATCAGAAAAAGTCAGGCTAACAATTACTTCCAAGTGAATAATTTATTCAACAAATTTAGATATTTCTATTTCATGAAGTGTTCCCTGTGAATACAGAAGAACTCCATTTTAATTCTTTATGTTAAAAATTCTGCTGCATAATTTCTGCAAATAGTTTCTGATGTGAAAAATGAGGACATTGTTTCAACAGTCCAGTAATCACAGTGACCACGATTATTTCACAATCACCAGGTAACGTTCCTCCTGTCTTTGTTGTATCCTTTGCTTATTTTATTCCAAGACTGCTAAAAGCATCAATCTTCTCTTGTTTTAACTTCATGCATGATTTAATACAATGGAGCTGAGCACTCTACATCTCACTGTAATATGAATAATAATTCAGGGTATGATCTCTTTTGTCAACACACATCAATCTCAGCTATTATACAGCTCCTCTAAGACAGGCAGCAAAGCATCTCATGGTATCCTCATAACATCCATTAGACACAGGAATTTTTAAATACCCACTTATTGCTGTGGAAGAAAGAGCCATGTATAAAATGATTACTTCAGGCATCCATTGTAATGCTTAATAAGAGCAGAATGTTTTCAACCATCTAAGTTAGGCAGCAATCAAGTCAGTGCAGGTCAACAGAGGGGATAAAACACCTCATAAGGGGAGCTCAGAGTCAGATGCAGCACTCATATCTCTCCAGTGATGCTTTTGGGAGATTGCATAGCTGTTGGTGTATCATTCCTAACTGGGATGAGTTTTCAGAACCATTCATCGCTTATGAAAAATACTCCTCTCCCTTCCTCTCTGCCCCAATCCACAGAGGTAAGAGGAACGAGGTGGGGGAACAAACAAAATGAAAAACCAACACAGGAAACCTCATAATGAACCAGAATAAAGGTAGAAATCCAATAGGAAATTTCATTTTCCTGCAGGCATTCCTGTGTATTTCACTGTGTTAGCAGCCAGGCTGGGTCAGGGATAATAATTGTAGATGGGCTAGATGATCATTGTAGGTCCCTCACTTATGAGTGAAACAGTCTGTTCTATTCTGTTTTAATCTGTAAAGGCTCACAAATTATGGGAGGGGAGGAAATGTGGTTTGAAAAGCAAACTAAGTAGCCAGTGAGAATTACAGAGCAGGACTCCACAGGAACATCCTCTGAACCATTTCCAATGTCAGCCACACACACAAAATCCCAATGCCAAGCTGAAAGAAGCTGTGGGAAGAGGATGGGCATTTATAAGGATCTGTTGGAAATTTTGGACAGAACTGAGCAAGCCCAACACCAAAACGGAATGAACCTGCAGGTACCATAGGGTAGTCCTCATCAAGAGATGGGACAAAGCAACAGGCACAAAAAAGATACAACAGGAGATCATGAACCTTCACTCTGAAATGCAATGAAGACACAAAACCTCCCTTTCCTCAACAAGACAAATCGCAGAAATTTTTAAAAAATGGGTAGTGGGCAACAAAGAAACCCAGATCCATCTTAAGACCAGGCAGAAAAACTGACATTCAGGCCCAAATTAAATACGTTTTTGGTTATTTGCAAACGCTAAAGTGCCTCTTAAGTGTCAATATTGAGTTAAAAGAAACTTAGGAGAGAAATATCATCCTGTAACAAGGTGATGATGTGCTTATTCCCTAAAAGGTCTGCCAAAGCAAACATAAAAGGGGATGATCACAGCAGAAGTGAATTCAGCACTTTCTTTCCCGAGTAAAAGTGTTGAACTCAGGTCCCACAATAATTAGTAGTATTAACACCTCTAAAATTCCAGTAGTGCCTCTGTAAAGATGTAAAAAACTACTCCTAAAGCATTCTCCTTGGGCTTCCCATTGCATATATATGAGGACCCATAATATATATCCAAGGCCTGACAGTTTCCTCAAGATATTCCCAAATTGGGTCCTATCTCGAGCTGTCATGAAAATTAGAGTGGTAAAATGAAATTATTTCTTGCCAGACAGAACATGTATAATTCTGTTTTCACCAGAACATACCAGATGAAGGCTCCAAAAAAGAGCAATTTAGGTTTCGTTATTTGCTTTTTAACATGGAATAAACCCCCCTTTTCTCATTTCCTGCAGAAAGAGTAATTTTGCTAGTTGGTCCTGGCAGCTCCAGTCAGAACCACCTACATTGCTCTGCTCTATCCCACATAATTTCATGAGCCATCAACAAAGCGCTGCTCCTCACTTTGTATTGGCAGCGAAGTGCTAATTGCAGTCAGGCAGCCCAAAGTTCTGCTGCCACGGTGGGGAGAAGAGCACACAGAGGTTTAAGGGTTGTCTCAGAGAAGAGGGGGCAAATGTACTTCTGTCTTCCCTAGAGGAGGGTTATTACTGCGATCAGCTCCGGCCCTTAAGGATATCTTTCCTGCACTTCCTCCTAGCCTGTGGTCCTGCCAAAAGCTGCACACAGAGGTAATGGCTGCAGGAGGCAGAGCAGAAAGCCTGAAGGCATGGCTGTCCCTGTGCAGGAGCGCATTGTGGCTATCCTGGCCCTGCTTGATGAACAGCAAGTTTGGGAATGATCTCAGCCAACCTCAGCCCTCCCTCTTCCAAGCTTCCCATCCATTCTCCGCCCAAGCTCTGCACACGGCCTGGAGGCCACCCAAGGACAGGCAGATTGCATGAGTGTAAAACCCAGCTCAAACTGATCTAAAGAGTTTGTTTCCCCAGGTGAACAAGAGCTCTACCACCAGCTAATGCTCCATCAGAGGCATTCACTACATGAAATGTTGCTATCACTTTGCATATAAAAAATATTCAAGCCACAGGTCTCTAAGGCACTAGGTTAGGGTGCTTAACATTTGAGTACACATCACTGAAAAAGCAGGTTGGTACTTTGGTACTAACTCATCTCTATTTTTAGTCTTAACACAGCTATGACATCCCCAGAAGCCTGACCATCCTGCTGTGATTAAATATCATACTTGTACAGTGAACTGCTGCCTAGATTTTAGAGCAGGTACGTTTATTTTAAACCTCTGATCAGCATAGTACACCCTTATTTTCATTCTTGGCTATTAAAACAGCAGTGTCATTCTGCTCCTTTTTCATATGTGACCATGCAAAGAAATACCTAGTGGTGATTTACATTTTTATTGCAATCAGTGGAAAAACTTACATGGAATTAACTGGGAGTTTTCATGCCTGTCATATGATTGAAGGTTGCTAGGACAGGGAGGAAAAGTAAGCTTGAAGTGCTAAAATATGGTGAGAGGGAAAAGGTAAGTCTTCTACAGATTTAAGATCTGAAATAGCCAGACACATCAGGGTTTCATTTGAGAGTTTACATTTTGAAACATTTTGTACATCACATTAAAAGGATATCCCCAGATACTCATGCCCCACCATGTTCTGGCTGCTCTCTAACCACCACTAGGCAATCAAAAGTCTCCTATCAATCCTGATGTCTTACGTGCTGTGCGGTGCTTCAAGCAAGGCAAGGAATTTCGCTGTGACTCAGTTACTTTGATAATAAAATTCATTTGCCCAAACACAACCTCCTGAGTCACTTTGGATGCTGTGGATCATCCTGCTGCTGCTCCAGAACAGAGCAGCTCCTCTGCCAGTCAGATTTGGTACAACACATTTCCTGCCTGCAGCTACAGTCTGTTCATGCTCTTAACCCACAGTGATTTAGCCAAACCTGAATTCTACCAAAGACAAAATGCAACAGATTAAAAGGATGCACACAATCAGCTACCAGAGTTCCAAGGACTTGCAATAATCCATTATGCAGTGCTAGGTCTGACCATTTCCATCTCCCCAAAAACAATGGGTCCAGCCCAAATGACTCCATCTCCTCAGCTTCTGCACCAAGTCTGGCCTCAACCACTCTCCAAAGTGGCACAAATCCTACAAAAAGGCAGGCTGTGAGAAAAAACTCTGTGAGGCTGTGAAATTCATGGCTATCACATCAGAGATTGTCTATGCAGTAAACTGGAGCTGGTGTTGCTTTCTGCTACCAACAGACTGAAAACTAAGCGCACAGCTGGGGTGTATTATTCAGCTTGTGACAGCCAAAAGCTTTTCCTTTTCCCTTCCGTCTAGTCCTCCTCTTTGTGACAGCCAACTTGTATATCTCATCCATCCAGAAAGAAGTCAGAACCACTTACATGGCTTCTGAGCTGGTACAACAATTTACTTTGTGCAACTGGCATGACGGCAGATGAGATGTCTGAACACAGACTCTCTCTGTATAGCAGCTATTACTGGTGATTGCCCCAGGCACTGTCCAGCCGCAAGTATCTCTGACCAGCAGTGTTCCCAGGTGGCCAAGAAGGGCAATGGCATCCTGGTTTGTACCAGCAACAGTGCAACCAGCAGGACCAGTGATCACCGCCCTGGATCTGGAGCTCGTGAGGCCACATCTTAAATCCTGAGTTCACTTCTGAGCCCCTCAGGTGACGAAAGACTTAGAGGTGCTGGGGCATGTCCAAAGAAGGGCAACAGAGCTGAGGAAGGATCCAGAGAGAATCTGAGAGCACTGAGAGTGTTTAGCCCAGAGAAGAGGATGCTGGTGGGGGGTGTTATGGCTCTCTATAACCCCCTGAAATGAGGTTGTAGCCAGGTGGGTGTTGGCCTCTTCTCCCAGGTAACAAGTGATAGGGCAAGAGGAGTTAAGATCAAGCTGTGACAGGGGAGCTGTTGATTGGATATTGGGGAAAATTTCATCCCTGAAAGTGTTGTCAAGCATTGGAAGAGGCTGCCCAGGGAGGTGGTTGAGTGACCACCCCTGGAGCTATTTAGAAGGTACGTAAATGTGGCACTTATGGACATGGTTTAGTAGCTGGTTTGGCAATGCTGGCTTAGCAGCTGGGCTTGATGTTCCTAAAGGTCTTTTCTAACCTAAGTTATTCTATGATTTTAACTAGGTATTGATGAACACTGGACATAGCTTTGGGAATATATTAAACACAAGCTGCATTTTTTTTTTTAAATAACCTCTTCTGTCTTTCTTTGCTTTAAACATTTAAAATGCAGTGCAGCTCCAGTGCTGGACAGAGGGTGGCTTGTGTGACAGGAGTCCTCTGATTTTCTCATTCTGTTGCAGATGTTCAGGTCAAATATATAAGCCAGAATTCTAGGGGCAGTTGGGAGGCCAAAAACAATTAAAAAAAAATAAAACCCTTGGATTTTTCAGTTGCAAGATATCAATTACAGTAAAATACTGGCCCAGTCATACTGGCTTGGCAGAAGCTCTTCCCCTTGTGTGTCTGCATTAAAAGTAAATGGTTGGTAATGATTTGTGGGCATGCAACACTTCTAAGTAATTAAAACAAACTTCTGTCTGCTGCAGAATGCAAATGTGCCAACAAACTAACCCAACCAAGCCAACTTTGTCCAGGCTCAGTAAATTCAATGTAGTGAATATTCCCTTGTAATGGCCAATTGCTAGAAAGCCAGCTGGATATCCACTTCTTTAAGGACAAGTAACTCTGGTTACTTGACTAAAATAGCCCTGTGTGTTACCTGCTGTAGTGTGTGCTTGAAATATGGGGCATAAAAAGGAGTTTTATACTAATTCCATCTATCAATTATTGCTTGCAAGGGAAATGGAAATAGTAACATGAGTGGATGTAGCAACAGTACCTTGTACATCTTTATTTAATTCCTTCATCTCTAAAATGACAAAATTCCCAAAATTTTCTTCACTGGAAGGAAGAGTGGTATAGGTGAGATGTCCCTTGTGATGATCAGAACATGAAGTTTGTGATTTTTAACCTTCTTGGTGAGAAGAACCCACTCGACAATGAGGGATTGTATCACTTCAGCTGGGTTTGTGACAAGGTGAGAGCACCTGTAGAAGTTTTATTGGCTGGCTTTGACACCTGACACAAGACACAAACACTGCTTGTGTATCTGCCTTGGAAGAGGGTAACAGCTGATATCAGTATTTCAGCCTGGAGATATCAGTAGTTCTTCCATTCTAATGGTTTGCATAAGGTCAGTGTGGGAGGTAGGAATATGCAGGTGAAGTCTGTGACCTCTAGAAAAAGCAAAAAGACAAAAGGTGTGCATGTGGGTGCTTGTGTGACAGATATTTTCAAAGTAACTTTGAACTGGCTTTTGGTCATAGCTAAGAAAAGAATACTCCCAGACAAACAACTCCCTGCAGAAATAAAATAGAGTTCTTTCATCTACATGGCATGGCAGGAACAATACAGCATTTAATGATCTTTGCTAAGAATCACTGTTCCTTCGCATAAGAAAGAAACATTTTCCATTTCTTTGGTATTTGCTATTGATCTTGCCCCTTGTCTTTTTGCCCAATTTGGCATGAATTTGAAATTGTTCATGCACATGTCTCACAAGCTTTGATGCCTGTGTAGTTTGGAGGAAATTGCAAATCACTGTTGTAAGTGCACTTTCTGTATGATGGTAATTGCCTCTAATAGGGTAGGGGAAAGGGGCCTCAATCCATCCCACCAGCTGGATGACAATGCCAGCAGGAGATTCCCAGAGACTGCAGAGGTCAACAGAAGGGACCCTGAAGAGCAGCACAAAGGAATTCCGGCTACTCCAGCCAGTGAGCTGGCACAGGGAATAAACAAGAGGAGTTAGAGCTGTGCACAAGCCTCTGGGCCGTGATCTCATTGGCACCACAGGGACATGGTGGAATGGCCCCTATGACAATGGAGTGTTGGGATGGAAGGATACAGGCTCTAGAGGAGGAACAAGCAGGGGAGAGGAGGCAGTGTTGTCTTCTATGCCAGTCACCTGCTGGAGTGCATGGAGCTCACCCGGGGATGGATGAGGAGTTAACTGAGAGCCTACAGGACAAGATTAAAGGAAAGGCAGGGACAGGTGTCATTATAATGGGATCAGCTACAGGCCACCCAAACAGGAAGATTAAGTAGATGTAGGGGAAGCCTCATGTTCACAAGTCCTGGTCAAACACTCTGATATCTGTTGGAGGGACAACACATCAGGGTATAAGCAGTTCAAGAGTTCCCTGGAGTGCATTGGAGGGGCTGATGGGGAATGTGAAGCTCAAAGGCAGCCAAGGCTGAAGTGATCATGAAATTGTGGAGTTCAAGGCCCTTAGGGCAACATGGAGGGTGCACAAGCTCACTGCCATGGACCTCTGGGGAGTAGACTTTGGCTTCTTCAAGATCTGTTGAGTACCATGGAATAAAATCCTGGAGGGAAGAGGAGCCCAAGAAAGCTCACAAGCATATAAGGATCACGTTGTCCAAACTTGGGAGCAACACATCCCGATGAAGAAGTTGGGCAAAAATGCCAGGACACTTGCATGGAACAGCGAGGTACTCCTGGACAAACCTAAACACAAACAGGGAGTCTGCAGAGGACTGAAGTGAGTACAGGTAATCTGGAAAGAATACCGAGAAAATTTTCAAGCAGCCAGGGGTTAGGTTAGAAATAGTAACGCCCTTATAGAAATAATTCTGGCCGGAGATGTTAAGGGCTATAAGAATCATAGAAATATTGTTGAATGGATTAGAAAGGACCTAAAAATCCTCCAATTCCAACTGTCCTGCCATGGGCAGGGACACCTTCCACTAGACCAGGATGCTCAAAGCCCCATCCAGCCTGGCCTTGAACACTTCCAGGCATCCTCAACTTATCTGGGCAACATTTTCCTGTGTCTCACCATGCTCACAGTAGGATTTTTTTCCTAATGTCCAATCTAAATCTATTCTGTTTCAGTTTAATTCCATCACCTCTTGTTGTATCCCTAAATGCCCATGTCAGAAGTCTCTTTCCATGCCTCTTGTAGACTCCTTCAAGTATCCCAGAGAAACTGGAACTAGATGATCCTTCAGGTCTCTTCCAATACAACCCATAATTCTACGAATACACCAGAAGACAAATTTCAGAATTTTGAAGAATTCAACACCCAGATTAACATAAGAAACAGGTGTGGATTTATAGTCCATGTGGTAGAGGACCGTTAGTTGGTTCAAAACTTCATTTTCTAAAATATGTATATATAAGCTTCCATTTCTCCTCAGACCAAATTCATTGAAAATTAGGTAGAAACAGCTTTGTAACTTTAAGAAACATTGACAGAAAATTAAAAAAGAATGATTTTCATAAACTTAGATGAAGTGTTTACCTTTCTTCCAACACACATCTTTAACAGGACTTCTCTGAGGCTAGAACTGTCATTATCAATTCACTTCTATTGCCAAAGAAATCACTGGCAAATGTAATTTATATGTTAAATAAATATAAAGGTTATTATAAAACTACAAAAATTAGGTTAAATCACTGCCCTCGTTTTCCTCTCTATAGAAGAATTTCTCACATCTCCCTTTATATCTCCCCATTTATTCACACACTTTCCTTTAGATATGGTAAGATTCATTTCAACTAACTACAGCCACTGAAAATCTAGGCTTGTAAGATTACCTTTTATGTTCTTCCTATTTTCAACAAAGAAGGACTTAGAAAAAGATAATACTCTTCACAAGATAACTCACAGAATCATAGAATCATAGAATGGTTGGGATAGAAAAAGACCTCAGAGATCACCTAGACCAACCCTCTTGTTAAGCAGGTTCACCTGGAGCAGGTTACACGGGACAAATAACCTGGTTTTATATGCTGCTGTTTTGGTGGAATAAATTACCCTTTGAAAGTGCTGATTTCTCTGTGTTGTCTACAGGGTGAGCATGAAAGACTCTCTTAAGTCATATATCTACCTCCTAAATGGGTAAATTAATTCCAGTCTCTGGCTTTCTCTCTATCCAGGTCCCAATTCTATGTGCTGCTTGGCTTTTTCCCTCTTCCCTCCACCAATTATCTATCCACTTAGGAACTGATCTCCTGGGTAATCAGTTCCAGCCCTCAATCATCACAGGAAGTCATGTCATATCACACTAGTCATGCATTTATCAAACTCTCTCTTAAAATTTGTTATGTGATCTGTACCTCCTACTCCAAGAGAACAGCTCATCTGCATTAATCTCCTTCCTCTATGGCTTCGTCTAACCATATTTATGATCAATTTATACTCCATTTGTCCTTTGGCTTCTATCTCTTCCTGGAATTTACCTGCTTGTAGATATTTATAAGCAATAATTACATCCCCTTCTACCTTTCATTTTGCTAGTCAGAAGAAGGGATGCTTTTAGATATTTTTTTTAACATAGTATCTTTATTCTTCCATTCTAGTAACCATATTCTAAATTTAATAGCCCTCTTGAATAATTCTTATGACAGATATAAATTGTATTCCAGGTCAGTTGCAATGGCACTAAAATTTCCCTCTGGATATGGAGAAATCCCACCTAAAACACCCAGTATGTTTTTGCCTGGCAGCCTGGCTCTGGTGGGTCACAATCATTGTGAGCTAACTAAAGGTATGCATCTTTCCTCTCTTTTGTTTTCTGCTGAGAAGACTTGGTTTCACAACAGACCTTTAAAACTTCTAAACCTTTCTCCAAATTTCATCCTGTGGCAGTTTTTCACCCTATGGCAGTTTTTCTAGTTGTCCTGAGAAGACAATCCTTTTGTATTTTAATCCAATACTTCTTTACCTTGATAATGAACCCTAGTAATTTTGTCATCACTTACTTCTGCTGATGTGATCTTATTTATTTTATCTTTGGTGAAAACAACAGATGCAATGAGCTATAAGAATCAGCTTTGAATAGCTACATAAATAATCTTCTTAATGTAATGATTCTCTTAATTATAGACTATAAGCTATAACTTTTAATTATAAATTATAAAGTTCTCAAATTCCATTGCAATAACTTCCTAGGATATTAGTTCCTTTAAAAATCTTTACCTCCCCTTCATAGTTTTGTATCCAGACTTCTCAAATATCTCCCTGAGGTTCTCTTCTCTTCTGGAAAGAATCTGGCCTTTGAGACCACCAGACCATGAATACTTAATAGATAAATTCATAGAAAAGTTTTTGCAATATTTTAAATTAATTATGCACTGAAATTTTAGGAGAAAAACTTTAATGTGGAGCCTATAGCCCCTTAGAAAAGGTACCTAGATTTTTATATGCTGTACTAGAGAAAAAAGTTCATCTATATGACATAGGAACTCTGACCTTCCCAGTGTGTGACACAGCCCAATTTATTTAGTTGAGCAGATGTTTTTTGCTGAAATGTTTTTCTGTTCTGGTGACTGGAATAAGAGAGAATGAATAAATTTGTCTCTAGTCCTCGAAAACAAACTTGGATACACTTCTTTCACAGCCAAATAAGTCTGCTAACTTAGATCCACAATCTTGCCCTCGCACTTCACTCAGTTTCACCAAAAGACTTTCTAAGCAAAAAGAACTACTTCCCTATTAATAATCTTATTATTGCCTCCTTTTATCATCAATCAGTTGTCTCTGAAATCCACTCATTTTTAATATCTCCCGAACAATTTAAATCTCATAATTTTCTTATTAATTTTAAAGTGTAAGGATTGAGACAATCCATTCATGTCTTTTCTACAGAAGAGCTGATTTGCATTTGGGGAAAAGGCTGCTGAGTTCTTCCTCTCCAAACTAAATCATACAGTTAATCTACTTTTGGTAACAGCTTTATACTAGCATTGTCACAGCTGGCCTACAGGAAATAAAGTATCACAGAATCACAGGATAATTTGATTTGGGAAGGGCCACTGGAGGTGCCTAATCCAACCTCCTGCTCAAAAATGGTTAAGGTAGACCAGATTGTTCATGTCAAGTCAAGTTTTAAATGTCTTCAAGCATCTTTTTCCTGTCATGGACATGGGCTCTCTGAGATGCCCTATTCAGTGGATCTCAAATAAGAGCATAGTCATTAGCTAAATAAAAAATCAAAAGAAAAAAAATCCAAGGGAAAAAATCACATTTGTAGAAATTCAGAGGATGCTGGGACAGAGAAGGCTCAGTCTAGCTGTCTGCTTGAATATGACAATTACATATGTACACATCATACATCATATGTACATGTTTATAAAAATTACAAAAGGGAGATAATTGAGCGGTAACATGAGGGAGAAAAAAAATTGAATCACTTCTACTCTGCACCTAAAAAAGATTTTGCAAAGTTAGAGCAGATGTGCCACAGGAAATCCTTCCTAAATGTGCATGCACCAGAATCATGAACCTCGCTCCCTTGTGCTGCACTAAGGACGGGATTTTTTTATGATCTATCATTTTTTTAAGTTTTGATTTTACCTTTCATTAAACATTACAAAATGTGCCTCATCAGAAAACATTGCTTTTTATGGCAACATTTCAAGCCCAGTAACTGAGGAGACTTTATTCTGCATCAGAACATGATTTCCATTTTTCTTTTAATGAACTATTTTTATAGTGCAAGTACATAAACAAATAAAAAAGTGAACGGGTAAAGATGCTTAAGGTGCTTTCATAGGAACAAACTTAATTAATATCCAGCTTTCAAGAGAAACAAATTGAAACCTGTGTAAATGTTTTATTTGCAGACATTAAGAAGAAACTATTGGGCAATTAGCAAGACCTTGGTTCCGGAAAGATAGTTTGAAATCTATTGCATCAGTTTGAAATCAAGCCTTCCATTAAATATTTCTTCCATGCAGCTGTTGAAGGAAAGTTTTTTAATAACAGCAACAATGAAAATAAAAAGAAAAAAAGAAAAAAAGAAAAAAAGAAAAAAAAAAAAAAAAAAAAAAAAAAAAAAAAAAAAAAAAAAAAAAAAAAACAAAAAAAAAACACTGAAACCCAGCTACAAAATCTGCCTGTTTAAAGCTGATGATCCCATGTGCCCTTGCTCAGGATGTAGCAAGGGTGCCTTTCAAGCATCTTGTCTTCCTCATGTTAGCAGACAGAGAAAGGAGGAGGGGATCTACAGTTTCTACCATCATTATAACCTTGACTGAGGTTGAGTTGAGTCCTCCTGTGGTTCACAAAGACTGCTGTGGCTTTCTCGGCATATCCCAACACAGGTGTTTGTTAACAGCCCTGCAGACCACAGTTCTCTCCTTTAGCATCCAAAGAAGGGCTACAAATATGGTGAAGGGCCTTGAGGGGAAGCCTCATGAGGAGGAGCTGAGGTCAGTTGTGCTGTTCAGCCTGGAGAAAAGGAGACTGAGGGGAGACCATGCAGCAGTCAAGAGCTCTCTTACAAAGAAAAGAGGAGGAACAGCATTGATCTGTCCTCTCTGGTGACCATGGACAGGAATCCAAGGAGTCCGATCCTGACAATGAAGGTTTAGGTTGGATAGTAGGGAAAGGCTCTTCATCCAGAGGGTGGTTGGGTGCTGGAAGAGGCTCCCCAGGGAAGTGATCACAGCACCAAGCCTGACAGAGCTCAGGAAGTGTTGGACCAAGCTCTCAGGCACATGATGTGACTCCTAGGGACTGTCCTGTGCAGGGCCAGGAGTTTGACTTGGATGATCCCTGTGGGTCCCTTCCAACTAAGAATATTCTATGATTCTCTGGTTCTGTAATTTCTATAATTTCCCAAGAACCTTGAATTTTGAAAAGGAGACATTTTTCTCCTTGTTAACATATGATCCAAATGTAATGAATTCCTCTCTCTTAATAGGAAGGGTTTCTTTGTATAACTTCGAGTCCCATTTCTTTCATTATTCTGTGGTGAAGGAGGCTCATTTTACTCCAAAGAGCAGCTTTGACAGTCGTGGTCCTTAGCTTTTCTCTCCAAGCTTTGCTCATCATCCAGAACAGTCATTTTACTAAATTATCAGTTTCTGTTATACATGAACTACTTCTACTTGGCATGAGAATAACTTTTTTTTTCAGTAACTAAAAATTTAACTGATCAAATGAAAACACTAAGACAATTATTTTAAAAGAATAAACAAAGATGCCAATAAAATCTGGGCTATAGCAATCAAATCATGACACAAGTTGACTCCCAAGATATGACTTCATTAGCTTATATGGGAAGAAAATATTTTCAATATTAATTACTAGTGCTTTTTAACAAACTTGGCAGTAAATCCAATTTTAACAATAACTAACTGCACAGTCATTAATTCTGGAACTTAAGCCAAATGTAGTCTTCCATACTGAGTACATCTGTGATTTTGTCCTTTGGAATTTGTTCCCTGTGCATCTTATATAAGTGCATCAGAAATATTCCAACTCTCATCCCTTTGTTTTATTTACGGGACATGAGAAAGCAGGCTTGGAAACCTATCAACTGAAGCAGAGAGGGAACAGGGAAGGGGAAAAAATAAATATTAAAAATAGTTCTGATTAACTTGTTTCACTGGAAAAAAAAAAGGAATAGAAAAAAAATAATAATCTTTGTAGTCTTCATTTGTACATGAATAAAACAGAAGACACAAACATGCAGAATACATTCAGACAAAAAGCTGCTAACAAAGATTTGCTAATTGTTGGGTACTGAGGTTTATTGGAGCAATGAGAGTCTCCAAGTTCTCTGCTCCTTGCGGTTAAAAGAGCCACTTCCCAAAATAGTGCTTCTCCCCCAAAGCTACACAAATCCTCTTCCACTTCCAAGAAACCACCCCCAGCTCACAGCTTCCTTGAACACAACCCAGATCCTTGGTTATGTATGTCAGTACATACTGATTTATTTGGACATTTTTGTTCTGAAAAAGAAGAGCAACCTCTGCTTTCATGCTGGCTTACCTTGCCCTCATCACACCTGGCTTGATGGTGAAGCAAAGGAATATTTTTAGGTACTGAGGAAATGAACAGTGAAAGAATATGCAGGATTTCCACACTATTCCTTCCTGAGTTAATGCCTCAGTGCTTCTCAGAAGCCTGCATAGATCAAGGTTTTCCACTTACACTTCTGCTTTTATATCTTCTATTTACTAGAGTATATATAGTTATTGCCACCAAAAAAAAGTGCAAGACATCCAGCTTCAAACGGCCCCCTTAAATGGTGCTGACTGTGTACTTTACTTGCAGAAATCACAAAGCGGAACAAATAAAAAAAGCTGTTGTAAGACTTGCTAAAGAGGTTCAGGTACTTGCCATAATCATTTTGCAGATGGAGATAAGCCTGAAAAAACATTAAAGTTTCACAGCAGAGATGTGATGTAGAGTTGATCGTGTCAAAAGGTTAAAAACATTTTGGGGTTTTTTGCTTATATTTTTTGCGAGTAGGTTGTGAGGTATGTATAAATCATTCATAATCTATTAAAATAGGGCCATGATTCACTTCTTGAGGATTTCAACAGATTATCATACCAAAGCACATTTTCTGTCCAGCTTCCACTTTTCAGCTATGTGTCTTCTGTACTCTGTATCATCCTCTTCAATACGATATCCACATCACTTTTGAAACCTCAGCACTTCACAACTCTCATTTTCTGGCACTATAATCTCTTCTTTCTTTTCAAGCAACTGTCAAAACATAGTTCTTCCTTTCTGAAGTCCTTTTCTTGTTTTTTTTTTTTTGTTACAGAATTTCTACACAAACTGCTTTTGGTAAAAAAAATTGCAAAAGCATTGCATAAGTGCAATCCTTTTGATAACTGAATAAAATTAAATTTCTTCAAACAAATATATATTTGGTATTCCACATTATTGCCATTACAATATTATTACGTCAAAAGCATTTGTGCAATTTTGAATTAAATTAAATGACTGAAAGATAACAAAAATGAACAAAACTCAATTACATCATTGCAAGTTTTAAGAAAATTATGATTTCAAATAATAAATCCCCCCATAGTTTGGACTGATTTTGATTGAAATTAATAACTTTGAGAAGGTGTCATTTAAAACAAATTCAGAGCACTGTGATGGGAATCAAGGAACCTGGTTCCAGTTCTGGTATTCTGTGAAAGAGTAGTTGGGGAAAATTTGGATCTGTTCAGGCTATTCTTTACTTTATTGCAAACATAGCATAGGTGAGAAAGGCACCCACATGTTTTGTTGCTGTTGGATTTTTGGTCTTCAAGCGCATTCACTGGTAAATATTATGCATGTCTGTGGTGTCAAGTATTGCAATAATGAAAAATGATGGTATTGTCCAAGGGCATAATATGAATGCAGAGAGAAATCCAACTACATAAAGTCTCTGCCATTATTCATACTGAACACTGAAGTTATTTCCATCTTGGGTCAGGCCTACCTTTTAAAATATTTCACTGCGTACTTTTGACTAAGTAAAATATTCATGAATGTATTTCAGAATAATTGAATCTAATTTAGATTCCAACTTAGAGCTCTTCTATTCAACAGGTCTTCCTCTTCTCCTGCTTAGTTGTGAATTGGAGAACTGTTTCCCAATCTGAAAACATTTCTGAATGTTAAACAGATTGCACTGAAGAAATACTGCTCATTATTTTCCTATGAATGTGTCTCAGGCATCCAAGCAGGTTGCAAAGAACCAGACCACGTGAGCTTACACATATGATGAATAGTGATGATTTGAAAGGAACAGTTTGCAAACAGTGCACAGATTGAAGAATTTTCATCAACGGTATTTATTGAAAGCTTATAAATAACACAGATATTCATGAAAGTCAGGAAACACATCTGAATTAAAATGGGATTTGAACACATGAAGCTTTCAGCTTGAATCTCATCTTTAAATGGTTGTACCTTTAACATTGGGAGATCTCTGTGCTCTTTCTGGTGGCTGAATATTATAATTTCATGCCAAAGGGTTAATTTCCTTTTGTGTATAATATAGGGGAAGTGAGAGTGATTGTACAATGCAGGATATCCCAACATTCTGGTGTTGAACACCACCTTTTCCAATGGAAAGCACATGGACCTCCTAAACGCCAACAGAAGGAAACAAGTCAGAGCAAAAGGCAGTGTGCATTACAGGTTTGTGCAGCCTGGCTTTTCATAGAATCTTAGAATCATAGAACCATTAAGGATGGAAAATATCTCCAGCATCATCAAGCCCAAACCATGGCACTAAGTGATTTGTCCACTCATTTTTAGGGTGACCAACCACACCACTTCCCTGGGCTGTTCATTCCAAAGCTTGACAACCTTCTCAGAGAAAAAACTCTTCCTGATGTCCAACCTGAACCTCCCCTGGCACAGCCTGAGGACATTTCCTCCTGTCCTGTCACTGGCGGTCTGGGGGAAGAGGCCAACCCCCAACCGGTGACAACCTCCTGTCAGGGAGTTGTAGAGAGTGACCAGGCTATGTGAATTTTAAGCAGTGTCAGGAGCCAGCCATGATAACACTGCAACTGGCAGAAATTCTGGGCACACACAAGTCTCCTTTAATTTTACGGATTGCTTCATTGCTTGAAACAGACTACTGAGGTTGAAAAACAGATGAGTGAAGGCAAACAGCAGCCTGAGATACCACAGGACGTAAGTGGTGGTATCTCTTTCATGTTAAATTTTGCTGTGCTCTCCCCCAGGCCTGATGCTGAGGAGGCAGGATCAGGCCAAAGTGCCAACTCCAGCATCACAGACATCCAGGAGGCAATCAGGCACTATGAAAGAGCTGCAACAAACAGCTGGTTTCAGCAATTTTCCAACTTGACTTTCATTTCAAGGTGAAAGTGAAGAGCTGGGCTCTGTCAGAACTAACTTCTGTTTGGTTTCACAACCATGTGGGGACGGATGTGTCAACAGTAATGGTAGCAGTAAAACTGGTAAAACATTCAAGGGTTTCTAACATTGCTACAGTTTGCATCTAGAGCCCAAATTAATTTTTACTGAAAAGCTGATCAGAAAACGCTCTGATTTTTTATTAGGCTTGGATAATATCAAAACAGACTGTAAATGTGCACTATCAGTTGAGCAGACCTCAGATGGATGCACCTGACCCCCTTAATCAAACAAGGTAGTTTGGTACACACTCCAAAGGAGGTAAAGTCTGAGCCACAACCAGGCCAATAACCCTAATAAATTCACAAAAGAACAGAGAGATCCAGACAGCATGGATGTATATGAGCTTGGAGCACGGATCCTGAGATTAACACATGAACAGCAGGAGCAGCCCTCATCTATCAAAGAACAAAGACAGTTGTGGGTACAAGGAATCCCATGGATAACTTTCCATTGTATGTAGTTTGAGTACAACCCAACCACTTTATTCCATAAATACAACAGCCTTCACAAAGGCAGCAAACTAACCCTAGGAAAGCTCAGAATTTTAATCAATGGATGGAATTTGCCTATGGCAAGAGAAGGAATCAGTGTCAAAGCTGGCATAAAAGCATATATGTGGAAAAAAGTGTTCAGAACTCCTTTCAACAGAAATTTGCCATAGAAAGTGTCAGAGAACTCAGCAGGAAACTTTGAATGGGTTACTTTCTCGGCAGAGCGGGACATAAATGGTACAACAATGTTGCCATAAGATTGCCTTAATTCATTCCATAGACCTTGTGGTCCTTTCTCTCCACACACAAGTACATTTATTTTTCTTGTGTTTTTTTATATCACTGTTGCCCTTGTGCTCTTGAGGCTTCAAATCATTATTTGTGTGACATTTTTCAATTTAAAATTAAAATTTACAGAGCAAATTATACACTGGATGAATACTTTCTGCTTCCAGAAAGACCTTCAATAGATACATACATATGTGTGCACTTCCAGGTGGTAGGAATTAACCTGGCCTCTGCTAAACTGGTTAATTTAAAATGCATAGAACATTTCAGAAGCTCAGAAGAGAGCAACCTAATGAATGTGGTGTTATATGCTCAGTTCCATTCTTTTTAGTGCTTACAGTTTCAGGATTGCAAAAATTCTCTCCTGTCCTGGAAAAGACTTCCATGGCAGAGTGAAATTTCAAACAGAAAACAATTTTCAGACTCCTCTCCATTCAATGTTCCATAGCATCCAGAAAAAAAAGGTAGAACATTAACATTTGTCACTATTATCAGAGCATTTATAAATTGGCTTTTCTGATAAGGTTACCTAATGGTTACAGCCACCTTATAATGAAGGTGTCAGCTCTTCCACTATGGAGAGCAGCCATAAAGCCTTTTGAAGGCCTCTTGGTGGATGAAGAGGGACAGTTTGACAGACCTTCACTCCAGGTAAGTTCAGATTTATAAAAGGAGAGGTCACCCAGAGTCCTCCAAGGACTGAACTGAAATTAAAGCTCTGGGATGCTGTCGCTCTGAATTAACCAAATTGTCTCAAGCAAAATCACACCATGATGTGTATCATGGAGGGGAAAACAGAGACAATTCAACATAGAAATAAACTTCAGACCTTATCCTTATTTCATAGGTATTGGTTTCAAGTTTTCCATCTTCTGTCCATTTTCAGAAGCTTAAGAGAAAACAGCTTCACAAAAAAGGGCATAATTCTCTCTCTAAAAGATAAGGATTTTTCCACTGTTAAAATATTAAATAATTAACTGATGACATAAAAACCCTGATTAATTTCTCCCATAGTAGCTGTTGTACAGCAATTTCTGGAAAAAGTTTGAAGTACACCAAGAAAAAAATGAAAGAAAGGAAATTTAAATTACATTGAATGAAAAAATCAAATTACTTTTCTTCTAGGAAAATTCTCCTTTACTCTTCTCACAGGCACAGCAATAGACAGAAGTCTATTGTGTAATGAGTCACTTGCCAGCACCAGCAATCTCTCTCAACACAGGAAAAAAAAAATCAATCCCCTCTGGGATTTTAGGTCAAGAAACTTCTATTTTCTCTTTTTAACGATTCCTAGGATTTCTTTGAAAACAAAGCAATGAAAGGGTAAAAAAAGTAAAAGAGAAGCCAGGCAAACTCTTGTCTCATCCTCACCAGTACACTTGTTCCTCATCTTAGCCTGATACCTCCCTGCAATGCCTTGGTGATGGTGCTGGCACCAGCCTGTTTGCTTCTGGGTGCCTTCCCAAGCACATTCTGCCAGGTTTTCCCTTTAATTGGATTGCTTCCAAAGACAGATGAGATGGAGCCTGGAAATTGTCTGACACCTGTAAGCTGGAGCCCTTCTTCATGGGTTTTCTTTCCAGTTACTAAGGCTGGTAACATTCAGCTGCATTAACTCCTCTGTCTTGTTTGTTTCTCAACTATATCCAGAGCCCTTCAGCGATGTTTTACAATTTCAAGAAGGTGGGAAAAAGGAAAAATCTTCTTGTCTCCCATCTAGGGCTCATAAATCTTCAGGTAATATTTAAATGCCCAAGAATGTCAATTTTGACTGAGTTTATCACATGATTTTTGAAGGTCACAGTAACATCCTTCTCCATCCATGGTGTCCCCAAGCACTCCAAAAAAGAACAATCATCTCAGGTATTCACACTGGGAGGATTATATAGGAGCAAAAGCCTCAGAGGGACTGAAACAGCTGCTGATCCTTTCATTGCAAATCTGCAGCTGCAGGATATAGTTAAAAACATACTTCCTGGTCAGAGCTGCTCCTGAAGGTTGGTGTCACCCAAACTGGTGTTCCCAAACTAGAGTACAGGTACACCCAGACCCTCTCTGTGTACATCACCATCACGTTACAAGTGGGGAGGAGAGGCCAACAGGTCTGAGTGAGCGACAACTCTGCCATTTCCTCTCTTTGCTTCAGGTGCACTAAACCTGCACTGCCCCACTACCCTCTTCCACCATGGAATCAGTCTGTATAACCTGGTCTATCATTTTTTTCCCCTGGAAAAAATCACTGATCATGTTCCCCAACAGGAATTTCACTGGTTTTCAAACTAGTCCCAGGTGTTATTTTTATGACAGAGAACTAGTGTGGTGGAGGAAGAACAAAGAAATCTGAGCCATTGATAAGACAATTTTTGCTTCCAGAAATGAAACCTAGTGAGCAGACTGCAGTCACCAAAAGGACAGCCTTTCTTCCAGATTTCTGAAAAGAGATGACATACTGGAGTCTGCAGCTCCCTTCAGAGCACTGTAAAACAAGCCATTTATTCTATAACATTCTCAAACTTTAATTCCTTTAATAACCAAATTGCCAACAAAATTAATTATGACAGGTCCGTTTCCAACCCCTTTAATGATCCTCCTCTTTTGCCATCCAGCGTTGCCTGCCTTCTCCCTTGAACCTTGGCTCTGACACCTACAAGCCTCAAAGGCTTTATTTATGTTAATTATGAAGGAAGTTTCATTCTAAGTGAATAGCTGGATTATCTGGCTCTTGATTTAATGGCAGAGTCAGCTTTATACGCTGTGATTTACTGTTAAAAAATATCATACAAGAGAAAACTGGTGTTCTGAAGTGCATGACCTGACAGCAGTGCCACTCTGAGCTGGTGTTTTTCAGTGCTGGCTGATGCCACACACTTGAAGCAGGTACTGCAGCTTTGCAGCCACCCATTATCTTTTTCCATTTACTTCCAGATTTCCTCTGCAGTCCCAGCTCTCTTTGTGGCATTGCTCATTTTTTATCTCAGTGAGTAACTTAAGGATGCAACTTGCCCCAGAGAAACAATGCAAAATACAGCTGATGCAGTTGTGTTTGGAACAAAGCAAAAAGAGAAATGAGCTTGACAAAGTCTCACTTACTCTGAATTTTATTGAGGGATGTATTGCAGATTTAACCAAGCTTGCCCCTCTCATGGCCCAGGGTGTTTCCTGCATGCTATTTGCATGTACTTCAGAGTTCATGCTAGAGGTAGAGGGAGGATCTGAATAGTCAAAGGAGAGGCTCAGAAGTAGGTTGAAAGCTGAAGGCACATATTAAAGGTCTCCACAAAGACTCAACATGCATAAATCCAGACACTGTAATTAAGCCAGCATGCAGTTACTCATGCATTAGTCACTCACTGGATTTTCCAAATATATCGTTGCTGAAAGTCCCTCCATTCCTCTTGTATAGGAAACTATGCACTACTGATGTATGTTCAAGGTTTATCTGCTGCCTTCTACAACTCAGCCATACTAAACAACTCAGCCCTGTTTCTTAGGCAGGCCAGTGAAGGTAGAGGTCCTTATTTACCTGGACCCATTTAAGCTGTGAGACCCATCTTACTCTTGGTCGTATGTACAACCCTGACATTTCCTTCTCATCCCTCCATGTCCCCCACACAGCCAGCTGGCCCTGAACAACAGCCCACTGAATCATCTGTAGAAGCAGCATCAATTAACACCAACACCTGGAAGTAAAGCTCTATCAAATTAGTTAAGAACATTGTGAAGGTTGATGTACGTGACCGCTTGTGTGCCCACCTCCCTCGTCTTCCACCCAGGACCAAAACCATCCTGATGAATTTTCAGCACAACACTAGGACATGGTAGCCAGGTTCTCTGGCAATGAACACTGGTCAGATGTCCAGTACATTCCTCCAAGTCTCCTTTTCATGGTGCTGTTACAGACAGTGTCGTTGCTCTGTTTCCCTCGCTCCGCTTGCATTCCTACATATATATCTGGGGATTGCAATGAGGGAGATGTCATTGGTGTACAGGAGCCACTACAACGGAGGCCCCAGTAAGTGCTTACCAGAAAAGGGATGGTGCAAGAACGCAGGATGTCTCCAGGAAATTCCAGCACACACCTGCAATGCCGATTGGGTGTGGGTGGAAAGGATAAAATATCAGAGATATGGTCACCCTGAACATTTCTTGCTTAACTAACAAATAACATTGTCTTCATTCATCACACTACCAAGCAACAGCAGAGATTCCAGCTTCTCCTAGCGGTATATCTCAGCACAAACTGTGCTTTTCTGAGCCTCTCACAGAGAGGTCATTGCCAGTGGACAGAAAATGGGCATTAGTGATTCTGAACATTTTACCAGCCCCTCACAGAAGTGCTGCATAAGTCAAACAATGACCTGTTTAGCTGTGCTGTGCCCCTGCATGAGAAGAGCACCAACAAACTGGAACATCAGAGCTTGGAATAACAGAATAACTATTTAATGATTTATGATTTCAGCTAGGAAACTTGCTAGCCAGATGGATCTGCAACTGAGAAAACCAAGGCTGACCTGAGGCTACAGAACCTGTGTCAGCACACTGCAGAGGTTTTGTTGGAGATTGCCTGGACTATTTAATTGCCACAAAATCATCTGGTTAATTCGTGAGTTGTTTTTTTTTTTAATTATTATCACTCAATCCAGACATTCCCTGTTCACTTTCTTATCTGGTGCTGATATATCAGCTCTTGGAGCTCAGTACTTCTAATAACTTGCCACAAGATATTAAGATTTATTAGGTATTTTTTCTTTTGAGAACAGCAGGTAACATTTGCAAAATTATGGGAGACAGGTAGCAGACTAAAAATACCAGTCATAGGGTCACAGAATCATAGAATGCATTATGTTGGGAAAAAACTTAAGGAACATTTAGTCCAATCATTGAGCGAGCTCTACCAATCCCACCACCAAACCATGTCCCTGAGAGCCACACCTACACATCTTTTACATACCATGAGCAATGGTAACTGGGCAGCTGCCTCCAGTGGTTGAAAACCCTTTCAGGGAAGGAATTTTCTCTAATATCTAAACCTCTCTGGGCACAACTTGAGGCCATGTCCTCTTGTCCTTGAATGTGTGGGCAAAAGGGCTCATATCCTTCCTCACTAGCATGTTCCCTGATAAATATGACTTTTTTTTCTTATTGCATCCTTCAAATCAATGATTTTATTTCAGCATTACTCTATTTACTCTTACTCTGCTTGTAAATTGTACCATTTTGTGTCTAAGTAATGAAAACTTCAGATGAAAAAGTGTCAAATGGCAAACCCAATACAATTTTCTGACTTTCTGGGCAAAGACCCTGCTCTACTTACAAATCCTATTTTATTTTCCTGAATATGGTCATCTAAATTAAGACCCATTTAATTATTATTCACAAGAATTTTGCATTATAAGACCGTGCTTTTAGGTAAACTGAGATTCATTGGAAAATTTACAATCATTTTTCTGGCAAATTCAGGGTGTGGAATCCCAGATACTCCTGTCTGGTAAACACTGGACCATGATGTGTGTTCACATCTTCTTTGCTAGACATAGGTTAAGCTGTTTGGTTTCTGGTGGATTGTAACACATCACCAAATTTTCAGGAACTTTTCTCTTACTTCAGATGCTCAGTTTTCATCACGTAAACCTCTCCTACCATGAAGTCCTAACCAAGCAGAATTTCCTCCTACTTGCTTTCCATTCCCTGATGTCCATCTAGGCTGTCCTTATCAAGGTCAACTTTAATTAGTGAACTGAAGATTGAGTACTTTCATTAATCATCTAGAAAAGGGAGCAAACATCATATTAATGCAGTGAATTGTTGATACTAGGATGGAAGAGGTCAGACCCAAGGGAGAAGGAGTATTAAATGCTAAGAAGAACAAAGGCATCATTTTTCTTCATAAAAAATATCCCTTTTTAACTCTTCTCCAACCTTTTCTATCTACTTTATTTCTTAGCTTTATTTTCTAAATCAAAAATGTCTTGTTAGGCGCCAGTCACACTTTACTTTTTATCCTGAAATACAATATTTATAATCCTAAACTCTAATTTGGATGCATTATGAATTTTTTAAGAACAGGGAAGCCACTGTCATGGTACTTCCTGTAACGAAGTAACCTCTCCTGGAGGGAAGTTAAAATGCAATTTGGTCTCATTTTACCTCATCTTTTAAGCAGGTGCAAGGACAGATCAGGTCATGGAAAAATGGGCTCAAACCAGAATGGCGAGACAAGTTGAAACCAAAGCTTTTGTAGCCTATCTTTGTTTCCCTAGTAGTGAACTCGTTGATAACATTTTAAACCAGATGTAACAATTTATCACACAGGTTTGTAGCTTTTCACACAGACCTTACAGAGAAGAAGATACAAACTCAAGAACAAAGAAGAATTGAATCTAACATATTTCACATATCACCTGGAAATTCAACCAATCTTCCCTTGGAATGAAAAACTGCATGAAAAATATTGCTGCTGCTACTACATTTATTCCTGCCTGTATTGCAATTTCAGCACCCAATTTCTATGTGGACTATCATAACTAATTATATTCTATCAAGCCAAAGGGAAACAAATAAATTACCTCTTTAGTCTTCAAAAGAGGGCATCTTTGGAGACCTTCTAGACAACAAAGCACGGAGGAGGATGAAAGGAGTGTTTTACATTTGTAAATGAATGTGCAAGAACAGGTTAGGATTTTTTTAATGGTCTGCTTTGTACAGTTACTCTTCAATAATGTTTTCCAGGTCTCAGCTGTGAGTCAATGGGTAAACACACGGGTATCATATCAGGGTACAAGTGAGACTAAGGGGAAACATTACCAGATAACTAATTGCTTGGTGGGTAGGAAATTCAGTGTAAATGTGTATGAAGCTGCAATTTATTGCTGTAGCCAAGCCGATATTTTAAGATGCATCTCTTTCATACATTCCTTCGAGAGAAATTTATAAAAGACTGGTTTTCAAAAGACTAGAGAAAAGAAAGCCCTGAGATCCTTGACACATTGTGACACATGGTTTTTATTTTGCAGCCAGGCCTTCATTTTCCTTCTACCCTTCCCACACCACAGCACATGCATTGCAAAGGGGTCTTGGGGACAAGAGAGGAACAGATATGATAACAACTACTAAATTTCAGGTTTATATTAATAAGATTAGAGACAAGCAGGCTTTCCATTCATCCATTCAAAAGGCTCCTTTTCATGTCAGAAGTAGATTATCTGTGTATTACACTGCTAAGTATTTCACAGATTCACCAAACAACCACAACAACATTATGACTGATGCTGTCCCACTTCTTCTCCCTGTCCATCCCTGCTTGGTGTAGTTAGAATTGCTTTCTGGTAGCAACATCCCTAATATTTCAGAGGACACTCAGTATTTTCATGGCATCTCCAGAGATCTTCCCTTTCGTGCTTAGCTTAGACTTCCCAGCAACTCCTCCTGGGAATGTATCCATGTATCTTACTTCAGTAAAAGCTGTTGTGTAACTCGATAGTTTGAAAGATCTTTTCATTGATCCCATGTACTCCTTGTTTATCCAATTTTCTGCTCAATACAATGACTGGTGTGTGCTCTATCAGACTCACTCTAGTGAGGTGCCTAAAGATTTGTTGAACCCTGCAGCACTCCCAGCTGGAGGTAAATTTCGTTTGGAATGAATGGCAATTAGAGAAGAGAGTTCCACCCAGCTTTACGACAGGTGGTTGGATAAAGAAAAAAATGCCATTAAAAAGTGTTGCTTGTTTGTATTTTTCTTGTTCATCACAATAAACTAATGAAAGAAATGTTCCTCATCCTATTTACATAAAAATTAATTGGTGCAAGCCCACAGCCCCCCACAGAGTGGCTCATGAGCTGTCTCAGGGAGCAACTGGGCAGAGAGAATCTGTTCCACCACAAATTACTTAGACAGCAATACAGCTGAAATCCCTGACATGCAGCAACCCTGAGTATTTTTCATGGAAACACCCCAAAAATCTATTGAGAGGACTTTCCTTCAATGCCCAACTCCTAAACAAACACCGTCCTTTTCACACCATTCTTCTTAACTGTGAGAAGTTTGGAATAGGCATTTCCCGTTTGTTTGTTTGTTTGTTTTTCCATTTGTGTTGGTTTTGTTTTATTCCCATGTGTCTTTGAAATGTCTTGGAACCTATGCTTATTCAATATACACTTTTGGCTGATGCCAGAAATGACAGATCAGAGCATTCTGGAGAAAGTCCATGACCATGTGGTATCCTAATAGTGACCTGAAAATGTGAAGGCCAAGACTCGTATTTGGCTCCAGAGGCAGAAAGGAACTTTGTAATGCTCCTCCTGCCTTTTACAATACCTTTTATAAGGTATAAAACATTATACCTTATAAAAGGTATTATATTTTATTAGAACATAAAATGCAACAAGCATTTGTAGATAAAGGAGGCCTAGTCATGATATTTCAGTAGTATTTTAAGCCAGACCCACAGAACCATCCTGCATGCAGTGAATCAACTTTTGCTGGAGTGAAAACCAGAAAGGAATGTGTATCACAAGCTCACAAGGGAGAAGATGAACATCTAAAATCAAGCTTGAAAGATTCATCTCAGGCTTCACATGATTTATGGGGAATTTCAATAGATACTTTTATGGCCTTGTAGAAACTTTGAAAACCCTTGTGCTTGAAGATGATAGTTTTCCAAGTTACTTGGTTTTGAGCATTATCAGATACGACCAAGTCCTTAAAGCAAGAGCTAGTACTGTCTGAACTTTTAATTTGATACTGTTGTTATTGCAGTTTAAAATTATGAACTGAGTGTAAATTAAAATAACATCCTCTATTTGCTAACTGGCACAGGATAAAAGCCAAACACTTTCCAGCATGAGTCTTTGGAGATTCCCTTTAATTTTTCCTGGATGCTAAAAATCTTTATTCCTCTTTAGTTTTTTATTTTCATTGGCAAGATAAAATGCATTTTTTGATGTGCAACTAGGCAGTACAGAGACCAAGCACTTTTTGCTTTCCTGACATAAAATAAGTTTGTGGCTCATTTCATGTTTGCTCTGTTTAGAAAGCACAATCTGGCAACTGAGGCACAGCCTTGGATGTCTGGTGGCAACCAGATCTCCAGAACAGGCACCTGCCCTTACTTACCATAGTCCTAATGGCAAAAAATGGGTGTCAGTATTTCCTATTTTATCATCCTCACCTGTTTCAAACCCTAATGAAGGACTGATTTACACAAAAGTAGGAGAATATTACACCTACTCACTGCTTTTGTTGTCTTGTATCTCTTGTCCTTTGGAAATCTTTGGATGCTCTATTGACAGAAGAAAACAGCTTAGGATCAAGATATGCCAAAGTGAAAGAGAATCAGCATCCAGATACACAAATTATCTTTTATTTTTAATTAGATCATGAATTGTTGTAAATCTTAAACTGAATGCCTATGAGGAATCATAGAATCACAGAATCGTTTGGGTTAAAAGGGACCTTAAAGGTCATCTCATTCTAAGCCCCTGCCTTGGGCAGGGATACCTTCCACTATCCCAGGTTGCTCCAAGCCTCATCCAACCTGGCCTTGAACACTTCCAGGGATGGGGCATCCACAGCTTCTGTGGGCAACCTGTGCCAGGCCTCCCCACCTTTACGGGGAAGGATTTCTTCCTAATAACCAATCTAAACCTACTCTCAGTTTAAACCCATTCCCCTTTGTCCTGTCACTCCAAGCCTTTGTCAAAAGTCCCTCTCCACCCTTCAGAGCCAAGCAGAGGGGCTCACCTGCTCACTGCTTTGGATGCAGCTCAGGACATGGCTGGATTTCTGGGCTGCAGCATGACTTACTTTGCTGATGATGACCTCAGTCCTGAAAGTGATCTATTTGGAACATTTAAAAGAACTTCCTGGGTTTTTTACCCTCTCACATAACCACTTCCAGACCCTAAATCTATAGGACATAGGACTTCTTGCTTTAATTTTTCCCATTTTCCAGCATCCCAGTGGCTCTCTTCCTTCAATCAAGAGGGGATGTATTCAACAGAAAAGTTCTTGTATGTACAAATCACTTAATTGGAGTTCCCAACACATAGGGAAATAGGCAAACTACAAAAGCATAACTGTCCTTTCTAGGCTTAAAAATTGAGAACAAATAAGTTTGTGAACACCTGGTAAAATTCATAGTTATGGCTGCTTTGGGGAGTCACAATACTTTAATTGCAATATTGGAATAAATGTTGTGCCTAATATTTCAAATTTTCCTCTTCTCCAGCTGAGTACTAATCTTTCTCACCTGTAGTGATGGGTAGGAATTGAACATGTTTGTGGATAATGAGATCTTTGATCATGCAGACAAATATTATAGACTAAAGTCTGTAGTTGGACTACCAAGCTAGGCTGAGACCCACAATTTAAATACAGAAAGATTGGAATAACAATTATAGAGGATTCTAAAGCACTTACAGCAAATTCACAGTGACCTGGAATCTATATTATCTTCTTCTAATGCAGATAAATTCAGGGAGGTCCATAGGTGTGTACTACACCACAGGGAGGTCCATAGGTGTGTACTACACCACAGGTCAGGCTGCCTGAACATAATAATGGTTCCTTTGGATGTTTTTATCCTGGAATCTGTGAGCCTGCAGTTGATCCTGTTCCTCATAATAAGGTGTAAATGCATAAGTTTAGCTCCTTGTGCACAACAGTTCATGCTTATATCAGAAATGTCAGTTATGCTGCACACAGCTGAGGTACTGGAAGGGGAGAAAACTCAGCCTGTGAGATTTGAAGCGTGGTAAAAGAAAGAGATGTTCTCCATTGCCAGGAAAATCAATAATTGGAATTTACTCTGAATCCTTCATTGATTACTACGTAACTTAAATCACTTTCTAAGAACACAAATGTGAATGGGGAAAAATTGAGTTAGGACTCCTCTAGAAAGTGTTATGTTGTCCTGCTCCCCTGCCTTGGTAAATGGATCTGATTCCGTTTTGCTCTTGTATATTTGAAATCTCTTTCTATCCTGAAGGATAAAGCCAATCTGGATGACTACTGAACAGAAATGTTACAAGAATGGCATGAATTTCTCTTCCACTGAGTATGAGAGACTGAAAAAAATGAGCTGCCATTTATAGGAAGGATGTTACTTAATTTGAAATACAAGTGATTATAATTGGTTAGACTATGATGTTATTACTTCTACAACAACCCTCTGAAGTGTTAAAATTCCTTTTTTTCATCCAGTCTGATGAATCTGTTGGAAGAGGAACTTCTAGGACACAGACTCATACAATTAATAACTCTGATATACCGTGTTAGGAGGAACTGCTCATTAGTGTTGTTCTCCAAGCATTTCTAGGCAGTGCTTATCAACATGGTCCCATGAAGGACACAAAACTTCAAGTTGAAGGAAGTGTCACCTTCACCCCAGATACTCAGTCTCTCCGAAGAATAATTCTATTACACCAATGCCAAGGTGGTCTCCACAGTCAGACTGAAATCCTTTCAGGAAGGAGAAATAAATGTTTTCCCTAACAATTGCTTTGAAACCACCATGAGTGGAACATCCCTAAACAGTGTACATTGCTCTCCTTTCCAACAATGAAAACATGGTGGACACCAAGCAGCAGCTAGACACATTGTGCACTGTGCCTGACACTTTTAAGGTCATGTAGAGACAGTGACTCATTAGAAGCTCATCTATTAGTCCTCTTTAACTCTGTTTTTCAGCAAGTGCAAAGTCATTTACCATGAGGAAAAAAGATGTCATTAGTGACAACTGAAGCAGGACAAGTGACCTATCCTTGGCCTTTTGTCCTTGTAAGCATAGGTGCCCCAAACAGCTTCCAATTGTTTTCAAAATATTTGTGAACAAGTAACCATTCCAGAGTCTATTTTTGAAATCTTAGGCTTCACAAAAAAAATTAGCTGTGTCCTGGTTTCAGAGCCTTTGTAGCTGAGGCTAATGGTGTGTTATGAAATGAAGGTTGTTGTCAGTTTTGGGGAGCTTCCAGATGACAATCTCTACAGTCAGTAAGGGGTATGAACAAGTTCATTTCCAAACAGCATATTTTATGCTCTTTGTTTCTGAATAGATATAAAAGGAAGGAGGGAATTTTGTAGAATGGGAAAGATATATAAAATATAAGATATTAAATATTCCAGGGTAGCTGATGTGTAAACTATTAATATAAAAAATTACAGTAATAGACATGTAAATCCTTTCAACTAGGATATGAATTACTGTTGGAGAGAAGGATAGAATTACAGAAAACTTCCCATCATCAAAAATAAGCTATTATAGCTAAAACAATATAGAATATTGTTTGGAATTACATTAAATTATACTGAAATCTTTAAATCACATTCCTTTTACATTAAATTTATATCTTAGATGTTCCAATATGTAATTTTTGGAAGTACAGCTTTTTAGAAAAGAAGATATTGCAAACTGAACAGGACTAAATTTTAAAAGGCACGATATGTGCAGGTATTTCATTTTAACTGGTGGCAGCTGTTTTGGGAAGTGAAAGGCTGATCAAGCTTGCAATGGAAATAAAATAGTCATGAAATGCTCAGTGCCATGGCAAGGAGAGGAGCAAGGCAAAAGACTCTGAGTCAGATGAGCCTTAAGTGGCCCCTGCTGTAAACATAGATTTAACTAAGCTGTATGAAATGGGGAGCTACTCACTCCTCTCACCAAAGCAAGAATTAAGTGAACCAAAAGTGTGTTTAAGTTTGCAGAACTTTTCAGACTCCCCATTGCGCTGGCCTGCATCCAATCACTGTATCTTTTGTTAGGACATTAACCTGCAGTTTCTGCCTTATTCATACATGACTTGTTTCAGGAATCAGGAAGGACCTGGTGTGAGCAAACCTGTTCCTTCCACCAAGAGGCAGTGCCTGAAGACCACCACGCTTTTTCCACTTCCTCTGACCCCAATGTGCAAAAACAAAGTTAGCAAGGCTCCAGGTCAGAACCCAGTGTGAGACTTTCCTACACAACACACAATACAGATTAAACCTAAAAGTTAAGGCAGGGACCAGAACTGAAGACACTGGTAGCTTTTGTGAAGACGTGAATTCTGTTTCATTCAGGCCTTAACTGAAACATTAATCACAGTTCATTAAATGTCTTTGAACTGATATTTGTCAAACATTCCAGTTCTCTGAATTTTCCACTTGTCATTGTTAAAAAATTTTCATTTCTTTTTCGACTGCTTGCCACAGAGGAAGATAAATGACTAGCCCTGGAGAAGGACCCCATGGTGCACTGCATGCTGGGACTCTCACAGCAAGTTTCTGCTCCAGGGATCATGGCAGACACAGTGAGCTGTAGTTATTGATGACATGTCTCTGCCTCCCCTTATGTGTTCCCTCTACAGAGTTATCGACAGATATTTGGCACTCTCCATCCCCCAACCTCCCTGTTCTGTATCAACACAAAGGGCTTTCCACCCCTACAAAGATGATTGTCATGCTTGGCACCTGCTCCACACTGCCATGAACCCACCACATTTGCACATTCTGAAATCTAATTAAATCTCTTACTGCCTTATTGGGATGAATCATTTCATTTTTTAGTGACATGTCTTAACTTTCCTGCAGATCCTTCTAATCCAGAGAGAAAAATAAACCAACAAACAAAAAAGCATGGAAACCAAAGTACTGGGACTGAAGTTTTGGGGTCAGTTTGAGCAAGTGTCTTGTAGTCTGACCTTAGGAACATGGTAAGAAATCTGCCATTCCCTCAGCCTCGTCCCATGATCCAACAGTGAAGTTGATCCCAAATCCCTTTTTCATGACATTGAAAGTATTACTTAAAATCTGTCAAACTCATACAAATGTTCAGTTTCAATTTTCATGCTTTGGGATTGGGCGCAAAGGCATCATGGAACAACTAGATGAAGACCAACCAGGAAAAAAATCCCAAAGACAGTAACATAGTTTCAGTATAATTCCCACTGAAGTCTGGAATGTGTTGGGCTTTTATTTTGTTGGTCTTTTGGGGTGGTCTTTTGGGTTTTTTTGGGGCTTGTTGGGGTTTTTTTATATCCTAAGTTAGAAGGCACACACAAGATTCATCAAGTTCAACTTCTTGCCCTGCACAGCATCATTCGCAAGAATCCCACCATGTGCACTGTCCAAACACTACTTGCACTCTGTCAGGATTGATGCAGTGACCACTTCCCCGGGGAGCCTGTCCAAGTGCCCATCCACCCTCTGGGTGAAAAATCTCTTCCTAGTAACCAACTGAAATCTTCTCTGATGATGCTTCTTGGCATTCCTTCATGTCCTTTCACTGGTCACCAGAGAGAAGAGGTGAGTACCCACAATGAGATCTCCCCTCAGTCTTCTCTTTTCCAGCCTGAGCTGACCAAGTGACCTCAAGTGCTACTCATTTGGCTTCTTTACTCTTCAGCACAGTACTGCCATGAGAAAAACATGGAACCAGACATCTGAGAACAGCCCACCTTGGAAGAGCCGATCTTTCCTTGTAATTGTCACGTAGATGGGTTATTTGGAAATTGCCAACCATATTGACTTGGGTTCAACCATGTGCAAAAAAAACCCTATAAACAGACTAATTCCATATCATCCAGAATTACTATGGAATTTGCATTGTCTACTCATGCTATGTATTTTTAAGGGGTTTTTTTTTCACATCTTTTAAGTCTAGAATTATGTATTTTCCTCAAAATTTACAATCATACTGATCTTCGTTTTTTGGGGGTTTGTTGCTGTTGGTTTGGTTTGTTTTGTTTTTTATTTCCTTGCACCTCTCCATATCATATCATTAAGACCTTCCCTGTAACTGGGCATTTCCATCTCAATCATTTCTTTATAGAATTTCAATCATCCACTTGAAGAACTCAGCAGTTCTTTCACTCAGAGCCTTTCCTCCTCACTACCACTATTCCCTCTGGAATACAGTAGCTCTTCCATGGCAGCAACCTGAACTCCCTGTGGAGGTGCATCCCCTGCTTCTCCTCCCCAGGGCACACTGTGGTCTGAGAAATGCTTGTTAGGCCTCAGCCTCAAAAAACAGCACTTCCCTAGGCCCAGCTCTTCCCGAGCATATCAGGAACACCCAGAATCTGCTGCTATCTAACCAGCATTGTTTTCTTTATGAATAGCCTCGGAAAATATTTTTCTTGCCTGAATGGCACAACATTTCTGTTCTCACACTTTCAAAGAAAGTGCCAACCCAAACTGGGGACAGGGTGAAAAGTTATTATGACTCAAGCCCACTTTCTTGTGACCCTGTGGAGAGTGGTCCAAAATGAGACCCTTTGAGTTCTCCTGGGCTGTGACCAGCAACCTCCCTCTGAGTGAGGTCTCTCAGCCAGCAAGCTCTCAAGTTTGCTACACTTGGAGGATCTCCAAAAATCAGTGAGTCCTGGGCCTATACCTCACCTCTCAAGGCCAGACCTTTTGCCAGTGAGAAGATGCAATTTATCTGAAGTGAGTATTTCACTGACCTCCAAGGGGAATTTTTCACGGGTACCTTGCTTGCACTGACTCTTTATGTCTGTGTGCATAAACTTGTGCATATGTTATAACAAATCTGGGAGAAATTCTGCTTTCTTAGCTGTTTAAGTACCTTGGATGTTGAAGTAAGTTAGGCCGGTGAGAAAGCTTATGACTGATGACTTTACCTTACTTAAATGCTGCTAAGTGTTGTTCTTTTGCTAAGTTGTTAGGTTCAACATAAGTTGTAAGTTAAGTGCTGCTAAGTGTTGTTCTTTTGTTAAATACTAAGTTTAACTTCGAAGTCTTAAGTTAGGTTAAGTGCTGTTAAGTGCTATTCATTTGTTAAATTGTTAAGTAATACGGTAGGTACAAGTATAGTGTTGTTTCTTTGCAGAATTGCTAGGTTTAAGGTATAAGTTAATGTAGAAGGCAGTTTCCCCAGGAAAAAAGAGAACCCTGGAAAAAGTGCCTTGGGAAACCCCATTCTTAGTGCCATAAGCAAAAAGGCTGATTGACATGCTCTCTATGCAAACAGTTACCAGAAAGTTCTCCGTTCTCTGTGTTATCATAGGTTGATTTTTGGTGCAAGAATTTTAACATTCCTAATCGTTGTTACCCCATTGGACCCTTCCCTCAGACCCCCCCTTTACTCCCCACCCACACCGGGATGCATAAGTACTCCTGTCTGAGCCTAAACTCCACCTTTGGCCTCGTGCCTTTTGCCCCTTGTACTGCCTTGATCCAGTTCGCTCCAATACAGTGGATGCCTTATTGTTTGTTATTTTTGTGTTATTAAAATTACTTTTTGGACAACGGATCAAAGTTGTCTCTCTCCATTTAAGTTGCCAATCGGGCTGAGTGCTGAGGAAACACAAAGGGGTCTCATAGTCTGGGACAGACCCCAGGAAGTTTCAAGTTAAGTTAAAGTACTGTTGAGTGTTGTTAAGCTTTTAGGCCACATTCCTTTTTATCCTTGTTCTCACTCTCCTTTTGTCACAGGCACCTAAACACACACACACACACACACAGAGAGAGATATGGGTATATATACACATCCCTAGATAATTCTCTGTTTTGGTTGCCTGAATTTTATTTGGTTTTCTTGTTCCTTGTTTTTCCTTAGTGTGCCTTAACTGTGCTGTAAGCTGAATGAATCTTGTCAATGAACTTTGTTGGGCTGTTGCTTAATATTAAATCTGATTTTTTCTCATATCCTTGCCAATGATTTTTTAAGTGATCTCAAACACTCAGTTATGCTCCCATTCCATATAAACCTCCATGTGTCCCCTGTGACCTCTCACCTCAAATCTTAGCAACAAATACTTTCGACCACTACTCTAAATTTCCCTATTTTTTGCTTTTTTCTTTTTCAATATCAGGTGTCTTCCCTTAAAGCAGTAAAGCATTATGGAATATCATTTGTATAAAAGCCAAAAGTTCCTTTAAAGTTATGCCCAATTTTTGCTTTTTTGAGGATGAGGGTGGTTTATGCCCAGAAGCTCATGATTTGAGGATGGATGTAGTTTAAAAGAGATAAAGAGAGCCAGGCACATAGCTAGTTATAGCCTATTTTTGAGAGCAGACACTAGTACTTAATGCCAAGTTTTTGGACTAAATATGAACAGGATCAGACTTTTTAACACAGCAAATTTCAATGAGTTATATTTGCTACTAAATAATGAATACTTGCTGCACCTAATATCTGTTAGAAATCATCTACTTTATCAAATTTTGAAGACTTTGCCTGGGCAAAGCATATTCAAATCATTTGATAGTAGTAATACAACCAAAAGGAGTTTTAAGGTGTGGGCGGAAGTTAGGCCATTTGTATAGAGGGCCTATATTTGGTAGGGCTCACGGACAACAGTTGAAGTTTTGACTGACAACCTGACAAGACCAGAAGCATTGGCAGAGGGAGAGTGGTCGTGGGGGTAAGAAAGAGTCAGAGTCCAGCAATGGGGGACTTTTAGGGAAGCAAAAAGTTCTGCAGAGTTTTGAAGAGAATGACAAGAAGGTTTAACATGCAGCGCTGCTGATTCAGGAGTTGACAGCCATCTCTGTTGAACAGGTTGTATTGTACTTTCTCTTCATTTTCAGCAACAGTTGTCACAGTTCATCCCTACCACTGCAGTGCTATAAAAAGTTAAATATTGTTATCTAAACACAGAGGGAGGGAGGGAACTCTGACAGGTTTAGACATCCTCTGTTATAAAACCAGAAGATGCAGTGCTGGAGAGAGAGCCTAAAGGGGAGATTGTTCCCAACTGTACAAAAAGCTCCACCTGTGTCACCCCATCCCACTTGTATTCTTTCTTCCCAGTTTAAACAGAGCCATTATAGGGCTATATATAACTCCAGTGCCTGCATGAAATGTTCATTTTGGTAGCCCTGCACCATCATCTTCATAGCTATTTAGCAGCACAGGGTATCAGTCAAACATAACACAGGAAAGGAGATGATTTGAGGATAATGCATTAAATGGATAATACAATTGCAAAGCTGTTGGGACTTAATTATGGGATGCAAGCAACCACTGCATCTGCACCACAGCCACCTGGGAACACAGTGAAATGAATTATTTTCCATGTGTATGTCATATTGATGACTCTTTTCTATTGACACTCTTGATACTGGCAGCAAATTAGATTTTTCCCATTCCAGTACATGCTAACTGAAAGATAATTTCAAGTCTGTGCATATTCACAGACTAAACTACAATCTGGAAGCTTCAAACAAAGGAAGGAGAGAAGAACAAAGCTTTTGGCTTTTTTTAAATGCTACTGGCTTCCTTGTGCAACAGACTGTTAAATCCTATTAGTAAAGTTTCCCCAGGAGTAGCTACAATAATTGAGGAATGTGGCACTCTTGATTGCCATCATGCCTAAATATCCAAACATTCTGTTTCAGGACAATTTTTTAACTTTTTTTGGATAAAATCAGTGAGAAGACAAACTGTACCACCCTTGGGGCCTCTGAAGACACCGAGTCAGACCAAACTCTTTGGCAGAGTTTGGATGCTCTTGTGATCACAGAGCCTGATCCAGACATCAGAGATGTCAACGGGGAGTGTCTCCTGACAGCCTTTCAGCAAAGCTTCTCCACGTTTGGGTTCCCTCATTATTTAACCTCCTGGGAGATGGCAAGTCCCTGACAGAGGAACCAGGTAAAGAGAGACTCTATGCAAAGAGTTATCTTTCTTTTGTTGGTATGTGAGCAAAGAGAATCCCTTCTCACTGGTGATTGCTTTTGTAGAATTGACATATGCCTATGTTTTGGAGGTCCTTTTAGTTGTAAACAATGAATCACACAAGGAAACTCTATTCAGCGCTTAACTTGTTTCAACTATGACCTGAGCTCTTCTGTTTTAGTACAAAAAAATTCAGCATTTTTTAAAGGAGTGGTTTGGCTTTAGCTCCATTACTAGGAAAAAAAAAAAAAAAAAAAGGAAAACAAAACAAAAGTTGTCCATTAAAAAAAAAAAAAAAATCATACTGACCAATTCAGTTCTTCAGCACCAGAAAAAATATGACTCTAAATAAGGTTTTCATATGTGCTCAAGCTGAAGTCAACTCTCTGCTTGTTAATTCTATTTCTCTAAGACGGGAGATATTCATAATAGATTAAGTAAGAGATGGTACATAAAAATCACTGTAGACATAAAAACTCCACTTCAGCGTCATAGTGACATTAACAGCTACTCATTGAACTGGGTATATTGAAGCAGTTCTTAACGTTCCTGAATCTAAAAGTCTTCCTTGTATAAAAATAAACACAAACATAAGGCAACAAGGAATCGAGCATGACTATTTTCCAATGGCTATTCATTCAAAAAAACATAACATCTAAATGACATTGTGTTGGAAGAGCTGGACTAAAACTTGCTTGAAAACTAAAACTAAAACTTGCTTGAAAAGATGAAGTGCTGTTTAGTGAGTCAAGGGTTTTTTGGTGGTCTATCATTTTGTACTTGTTTAGTTCAACTTTGCTTAGTTTAGAGAGCTACCAAAACTCAGTTTGGCAGTGATGTAGCCATGTTTGACGAGTTCTTCTTTTTCTCTTTTTTGATTTTCTGTAACTCACTGATCATTTCTACCAATGTGGCAAGCTTAAAAATTAATCCAGTAATGCATATGAAAGAAAAAAAAATAAAATACTGATTACTTGCAAATATAAAATAAAGAGTAGTCAGGCAAGGGAATGAGGAAGAGGAGAGAGCAAGTGTTCTGTTGTATTAGAAGAAACCTGTATAATTTATCTAAACTGTATTTCATGGAAATGGTTTGGATTGGAAGGGACCTTTAAAGTTTATCTCATTCCAACTATCCTGGCACGGGCAGGGACATTTTTCATTAGATCAAGATGCTCAGAGCCCCAGTGAATCTGGCCTTGACCACTGGCAGGTATGGGACATCCACAGCTTCTCTGGACAACCTGTGCCAGGCCCTCAGCCACCTGATGGTAGCAAGTTTGTCAAATATCACCTCTTTCAATATGTTTAAAATATCCTAGAACCCTATGGTATAATCTGAGTTAGAAGTGATCCACAATAATCATCAAATCCAACTTCTGGCACCGCACAGGAAACCCCAGGAACCCCACCATGTGCCCGGGAGCATTGTCCAGACTCTCTTTGAGCTCTGTCAGGTTCTGGGCTGTGACCATTCCCTGGGGAGCCTGTTCAGGGCTCAGCCACCCTGTGAGTGAAGAACCTTTCTCTAATATTCAACCTAGACACCTCCTGACACAACTGCAGGCCAGTGAGTGTTCACCCCTCTGCAAAGTCATATTTAGCTTCTGTAGTGTACAGTTGTAACCAAAATAACCACTTGCAGACATTTTTTTCCTACGTATGCTTTCATAAGTGTGTTTCTCAGTTGATGTTCTCAACTTTTCAGTATTTTTTCAGACACTTTTCAATATTTTATAGAACCTCACTGCACATTCCAAGTTTTTTCACAAAGTACATTACTGGTAGCTGTAATTAGTAAATTTTGTTTAGTCTTCCAGAAGATCCATCTACCTGGATATCTATACCCAAAATACACCAGCACTTCTGAAGGCAGATGTGCAGGAAAGACCCATCAAAAGGCAAGTGAATATGTAATATCTCCATTAAATATTATTTTTATGAATTATAGAAAGTGCTCAAGGGGCAAGCTTTGAACTTCAGCAGAATCCCAAGTACAAAATGAGTTTCTAAGGAAATGTTTTCCTCCAAAGACAAAGAAGATCAAGACCTCAATCAATGAAGGCAATTTGGAATACTACAGCCTTGCTGTGGGTTTTTATCATAGCTGGGAGACCTGAGCAAGTGTGCTGAAACAGTGTGAATCTCTTCAAGGTGAATAAATATATGCACAGTCGTAGAAGGACACCTTCATTTCCTACATTATTACTCTGTAAATTATGAATTCCATCAGTACATATATCCTCAATTTTTACTGGAATAGCTGTCTGGGTCTGAGGGTTTGCAAGAACCAAGGTGGGCAGAGAAAGTTTTCCAAAGAGATCTGCAAAAATAGAAACAGGGATGAATCCTTCACCCCATACCGGATCAAGAGATGTCAGAGGTGTGCTCCTCAACTGGGAGTGTAGGCTGGGTCCCAATGAGACATTATTAGCCAGGGCACGGGAAAACTGAATCCCTCTGAATGTTGTGGCACTCCCTTTGTTTAAACAGGTATCATTCAAATGTGTCTTTGTACACTCTTCAGCTTAGCCTGGAGATGTTGCTCGGTTTTTTTGTGTATGCCTCAGTTAAGTGTTGATACTAGAAGACAGAGATAGTGAGAAAGAAAAATATCTGCATTTTAACCTGTCTGACAGCCCTCTGCGTTATTACAGCTCTCAGGAATTTCTGATCATTGCAACACATCATTTTCTGATGATTTTTTAACACTGGCAAATGCTGATCAAAGACATGCTTCAGACAGTGAATGTCTAGTAAATTAAGGCAGATATGAAACATGTTCTCTAGACCTCATAGGTTAGGATTTTTTATTTTAAAAGTACTATATGCTTCATTGCAGCCCTTCAATAACACACACACACAAATAAATCAGGCAAATCAATCTCTAATGTGGTGGGATTATGCCAGTAATTAATCTGTTTAACTACTGGGACTGAAAGAACAGTTGGGAAAATGCATTCCTTTTCACCTGAAACAGCAGTGTTGTAACTTAAGTTCATAAGGCTATAAAGGCTCAGTAAATATTATTTTGTAATTTAGTCATGACAGCTGTAATTCTAGTCTCTGTACCTGACCTCTTCCATAACATGGGATGATTCATTGTACTTAAGTCCTTTTGATGCTTTTATCCAAAAAAAAAAAGAAAATGCAAATGAAGACAATAGAAGAAGAGGCAGCTGTGACTGTTTAACCTGGAGAAGAGAAGGCTTCCTATTAATATACATAAATACCTGAAGCAAGGGTGCTAAAAAGGATTTAGCCAGACTCTTTTCAATGGTGCCCAGTGTCTGACCCAGGAACAATTGGCACAAATTGAAACACAGAAGGTTCTCTCTGAACATAAGAATATATGGCTCTTACTGTGAGGGTGACCAAGCACTGGCATAAGATGCCCAGGCAGATTGTGGAGTCTCCATCCTTGGAGATATTCAAAAGTTGACGGGACATTTGCCATTCTGGGCAACTAGGTCTTGGGGGACCTGTTTGATCTATGGAGTTGGACCACATGATAGTCAAAGACCCCTTCCAACCTCCATGATTCTGTGAGAAAAGAGAGAAAGGAGGAAAAAAAGAGAGCGAGAGAGAGAGAGGGAGGGACAGGAGAAGGAGAAGGAGAAGGAGAAGGAGAAGGAGAAGGAGAAGGAGAAGGAGAAGGAGAAGGAGAAGGAGAAGGAGAAGGAGCAGGAGAAGGAGAAGGAGAAGGAGAAGGAGAAGGAGAAGGAGAAGGAGAAGGAGAAGGAGAAGGAGAAGGAGAAGGAGAAGGAGAAGGAGAAGGAGAAGGAGAAGGAGAAGGAGAAGGAGAAGGAGAAGGAGAAGGAGAAGGAGAAGGAGAAGGAGAAGGAGAAGGAGAAGGAGAAGGAGAAGGAGAAGGAGAAGGAGAAGGAGAAGGAGAAGGAGAAGGAGAAGGAGAAGGAGAAGGAGAAGGAGAAGGAGAAGGAGAAGGAGAAGGAGAAGGAGAAGGAGAAGGAGAAGGAGAAGGAGAAGGAGAAGGAGAAGGAGAAGGAGAAGGAGAAGGAGAAGGAGAAGGAGAAGGAGAAGGAGAAGGAGAAGGAGAAGGAGAAGGAGAAGGAGAAGGAGAAGGAGAAGGAGAAGGAGAAGGAGAAGGAGAAGGAGAAGGAGAAGGAGAAGGAGAAGGAGAAGGAGAAGGAGAAGGAGAAGGAGAAGGAGAAGGAGAAGGAGAAGGAGAAGGAGAAGGAGAAGGAGAAGGAGAAGGAAGGATAGTTTGTGAAGACACAATCAAGGGCAAATGCTCGGTTGGTCTAAATCAATCAGAGGAACTTGACTAATAGTGCCTATTTATTTTCTCCTCAGCAAACACATTCCCTGTCACATCATGTGTGAGCTCCCACGCAGTTCCACATTTCTCCTGTTCTGATCAAGGATGTATCTCTCTTTGCTTATACAAGGCACTGACTGTCTTCAAGATACTAAGCAACCAAAGAAAAAACAAATGATTAAATGGATCTGCTGAAGTAAAAAAAGAAATATTACATTTAGGAGTATCTGACCCTCCATCTCCTAGCAGTTAGGACACACAAACTATTAAAAACTCAGGCTAGTGCCTAGACCAGCTGATCTCTGTTCTCCATGTTCTCTCAGAAATTAAAGTCTATATCCTGTAAACCAGACATTCATCACCTACCATTTAAAACCCTATTACTTTGTTCTGATTTAGAATGGATCAATAAAATAAAAAGTACATTAACAATGAAAAAACATATAAATGTCTATTAATTAACTATTAACCCACAGCTGTAAGAATGTACATCAAACTGCAGGCTATTCCTTATGAACAAAGCATTAGGAATACAAAAGAAATATAGCAGAACACCTGATCATTAAACCATGATGATTACAAACTACTAATGCCATAATAACCTATCTTCCTTGGCATTAAAGAGTGATATGTATGTTAATTCATCTATCCAAAGAGACTATACTTAAAAGCTATGAATGGTCAAGTTATCCATATACGTAGAAGCATTATTGGTTTGGGTGGATTTTTGGAATGTGAGCTACAAAATTAAAACATTTTCAATCTGTTGGTTCATATTTGTTGCCTCCAACCTTCTTAATAGAGCTGTTTGGCCAAGCATTGTTCTATTTACATTCAAAAATATTTTAGAATACAGGGAAAATCCCAATAAACTAGAGTAAAGTTATTATGATCCAATATTTTAAAAGAAAAATGTAAGTAACAGTAACTGCAGCACTAAGTTTTTTTGTCTGACATCAAGCCTGGGGGAAAAAATATAGCCTGAACAATATGTGAATTGATTAATCAGGAATTCAAATGACAATATGTAAATCGGAGTTCCATCATAGAATCATAGTATAATCTGAGTTGGAAGGGACCCACAAGGTCATCAAATCCAGTCCCTAGCCCTGCACAGAACAGCCCCAAGAGTCTCATGTGCCTGAGACAATTGTCCAAACTCTCCTTGAACTCCCTGGGGAGCCTGTTCCAGTGCTCAACCACCCTCTGGGGGAAGAACCTTTTTCTAAGTGTGATAATAGATCTTTTAAAAGATCTAGTGTATTTTTTCTTAAGACAACAGGCTTCGATGAAAGACAATAATGTCAAAACAGTAGACATCACTATGGTATTTGACTTTACACCAGAAACAACGTGTACAAGAACTAGGAGGATATGAAACGAATATGTAGATGTTGAACTTCTAACAACCCGTTGACTGATAGTTTTTGACATGCAATTGCAAACAGAGTGTATATTTAGTTGGGTTCCTAAGCAGAAAATACTGAAAAGAGAGGTTACTGAGACACACAAAAAGTGTGCTTTTATCAACTGTCAAGCTATTTATGAAAGAATAAAGAATAATGTATTGGCCCCTTTCCTCTTGGAAGTTAGTGACTTTGGAAAAATTCATGACTTTTGAATGTAACATAGTCAGAAATGATAATATGACTGATGGATACATAAATTTGAGGATTTTTTAGTGCATGAACAGAAAATACACAGGCTCTTGATTTGATAAAGTATCACAGCTGTAGGATTGCTCCTTTTAGTTCAGGTCTCTACTCATCCATTTCAGGATGGCTATCAAAATATTTGAAAGGTCACATGGGTAACTTACACTGCCCACTAGTTATCACATACAGATCTGAAAAGTGAATTAAAGATTCTTCTATCTTTCAATTAATCACACAGAAAGATCTAACCTAGACTAAAAAGCTCAGACAAGAAACAAGTCACGAACTGTCAACAGGCAAGGTACTTAACTGTTAAAACAACTTACCAACAGCTATGATGGATTTTCTATCCCTGGAAAATTTTAAATAAATATTGAATGTTTTTCTGAAAGCTTCATCACAATTCAAGGAGAGTTAATGGTCTTGAAAAAGGAACCAGTTAAAGCATGTCCTATGGCCTGGTTTATGCATTTTACACTGGATAATTACTATAGTTTCTCCTGTCTTTAAAAGCTGCTACAGTAGGAAAAAAGCGCAAGATATTCAAGAGCTGTAACTAGGATTTGAGGGCTAGAATTTATAATTTTCCTATTTAACATTTGAGTGGATGACTTGGGTGTCCATGATGAGACAGTGACTTGTGAATTCTGTCATAGTTACTCTTTCCAGTATGTTTAGATAGGAAAATCTATCACTGTTCAAGCTTATTTTACATTAGTAATCTGATGCTGAATTTTTTTTTTTTTGAAGGCTAGAAACTAGAATCCTTAGTTTCACAGAGAATCTTGAAGTCATGGTCCTGCAGCTTCCCATTGAAAGTTCTGAACATGGTCAAGGGAAAGCTTAACCATCTGCTGAAGGCATATGTGCTTTTCCAAAACTGCTCCCCGCTGTCCAGTCATTACCACTCCAAGCCAACTATACCTTGTGAAATCTGGTTGCTTAACTCATCCTTACCATACAATTTGGATTTTTTTCCCAAGTAACCACTTCTGGTTTCCACAAATATCCTCTGAGATAATGAGGAAAAGGTAACTATATTCTCTGCTACAAACACCCAGCTGTTTATCCAAACTCATTTCACACAGCTTCTACCTGCTTATCTTTACTATTGGAATGGTAGTGTCTTGGCTGTAAAGATAAGTTAATCAATCAACCAATGCAGGATATCTTGCTGTGAGGATCCTGATTTAATTCATAGACTCATAACATTGTTTGAGTTGGAGGGGACATTAAAGATCATTTCATTCCAAGCCTTCTACCATGGGCAGGGACATCTTCCACTAGACCAGGCTGCTTTAAGCCTCCTCCAGCCTAGCCTTGAACTCTTCCAGGGATGGGGCATCCACATCTTTGGGCAGCCTGTGCCACTGCCTCACCACTCTCACAGGGAAGAATTTCCTCCTTATATCCAATCTAATCTATCCTCTTTCAGTTTAAAACCATTCTCTCTTTTCCTATCATTACGTTCTCTTGCCAAAAGTCTCTCCAGAAATCTTGTAGGCCTCATTTAAGTACTGACAGGCTGCAAAAAGGTCTTCCTGGAGCCTTGTTTTCTCCAGACTGAATAACCCCAGCTCTCTCAGCCTGTCTTTGCAGGAGAAGTTCTCCAGTCCTCTGATAATCTCATGGCCTCCTCTGGACTCGCCCCAGCAGGTCAATGTCATTCCTATGCTGAGGACCCAGGTGGAGTCTCACTGGGACAGAATACTGGGGGAGAATCGCTTCCCACAACCTGCTGGTCACCCTTCTTTTGCTGCAGCCCAGCATTCAGTTGGCTTTCTGGGCTGCAAGTCCACATTGTTGTTTGGTTGTATTGTCATGCAACAGTAACTTAACAAAGATCTCAGGAAGTTCACGGAACTCACACTGTGAGAAATAATGCAGAGCACATTAATGCATATTTTCTCCCTCATATATTCATTTAAATCAAATAAATCCACTCTAAAGCCTAATTTTGACTCTGTCAGACATCTTTTATTATGTTATTATGATCACATGTAGCAGCATGAAATCAGTGATGTAAATCTATACATAACACATGTTAGTTAATGGTTTTCTAAGTGTATTGAAAACTCAATCTGCTTCCAGAGGTTTACAGCGCCTCAACATTTAAATCTATATCAAAGCATCCTTCCCACAAGCAGTTTCATGATGACCAATTTAGTCAAACTTTGCTGTAAATCTCCTCTACAGTGCTTAACGTATTCTAATAAGCCAAGAATATGGCAAACAGGAATTATTAAATATCACCAGCCTAGGTGCAAAAAAACCTTTACAGAGATTAATAAAACTACAAGGGTAATAAAGCAAAACATTTCAACTCATGGGAAAATAATAATCCCTTTTACAACATTTCTGATATTTAGGGTTATTGAGGCTGGAATTACTTTGTCTTAGTTATTGATTTCCAAGTCTTCATGATTACTATTCTTTAAACATTGCAGAGTCATACTGTGCTTTGCTGAAGGCTTTAAACCAACAAGCAGCACTGGAGTCCCAAAAACACAACATTCCATGTGAGATCTTTTTTCCATCTTCAACTGACATATGAAACCTCTGTTTAGGCAACCTTTCTTTATCAAAAAAAAAAAAAAAAATTCCACCTACCTCCCTTCCTCCTTCCCTCCAGCTTGCTATTAAGTGGTTAACAACAGTCTTTGTAGATAATTATTTCTTCCTTTACATTAATCAGTAGGAGAAGAGTGACTCACTCCACCAACAAACATGAAAATGCTGCTAGGTCATCTGCCCTTCCCTCCACTGGAGCAGAAGGTTTAAGCCTATGCTCAATTGGCTCAATTCTTGATGCTCAAATATCTCTAGCTCCTCTTTTTTCAGTCAAATAGGCGAGTTATCAGTGAATTTTCTCCTTAACTGGTGATTTGGAAGCTCTCATTTTCGCTTCTAGAAATTGATAAATGAGCATTTCAGAGAATCATGGTTTCAAGTAGATGAAAACTACACTGATGAAAGGCCCTTCTATATTGCCAGGGTAGTCTCAGAGACAGTTTTGGTCTGTCTTTTTAGCACAGAAAGAGTCAGGCTCAGAAATCCAAAACCATCATGGCATCCATTAGGACCTGGTACTCATAAAGCCGGAGGGCCCAGCCTGGCATGTACTGGGACCATGATGCCCATTTTGAGCAGGGAGCTTCACCAACATCCTACACACACATAGACATGGAGAATATGGCACAGGGAATAAAAGCTGCAGAACAGCATCCAACTCTGTTTCTTGTACAGAAAGCAAGAGTTTGCCATCTCCAAGGCAAATAATGCATGAAATTCCAGCTGTGTTGTACTCTGCACATCAATTCTTCCCATTGCCCTTCAAACTGGAGAAAAAGGAGATTTTTGTTTGTTCTCCGTGAAGAGCTATGCTCTTGATTAGGCAGCTCCTTCACCTGCCCTGAATGAGACTGCACTTGGACAGCAGGTAAAGGGAGACAGATTTTACATGAAGCCTGTGACAAGGAGATCCTTGGCCATAAGGGGCATAGAAAGATCATAATTATTATTATTATGGTCTTTTCAGTGGTCATTACACATATAGAAGAGAAGAGAGGAAACTATGGTATATCTAACATGGTAGAAAGGAAACTGAAGCCATTACAGATATCTTAATTTCTGCTCAGTATTTAGCAGAAGAATCTTACCACGCTTCAGCCTCTCAGTCAGGAGAAATTACAATGCCCTATGAATAATAGATGAAGTGCTATTTTGATGATGTAAATTAGTATTAATGCAGAAGATTATTTTAATAGTGTGCATAAATGGAATTTTCAGTGCTGAAAGGAACCCTAATTAAATCTGATTCTTTCAACCATTCGCTGCTATGCCACTCAGCATTTTGGCAGGGGGGAGGCTGTTTGTTTTCTCTAACACTTATTTCTGTCTCCTCTTTAAATCATTTATTGTTATATTTAGTCACTACAATCAAAAAGTAAAATAAAACCCTAATGATAAAGTCAAACAAGAAGCCTTTATTAATGCAGAGCACACCATACCAGAAGGAAAACATGCCAGTACCTAGGGAGAGTCATCCTGGGGACAGGCATGCTTTAATGCTAGGAAGCTGCAGAAACTACTTTTCATTCCTCTTTCTTGTTTGTAACAAAACTTTGGAATTTCATCAGCACAGAACAGCCAAGAGCTGTTCCTGCAGAAAGCCCAAGGGATTTTGCTGCCTTGACCTTTGCTTTGCCCCTTGCACACAACATATACAATGTGTACTGCTCGGTGATATACATTCACCATTACCACATAATTGGAGCACTGCATTAGATCTGGCTTGGGAAAAACAGGCAGCCACGTCACATCTTTCAAAGGTTTTTTTGTCCCACAGGAATTTCCCATTCAGCAGGCATCTACCCAAAGCCCTGCTCACATAAGAGTGACTTCCCTATTTGGACTGACCTTCTGCAAGCTCAAGTACCTCTAAATAATGTTTTCTAATCCATGTGCAGGAAAAGAATTATATCAATGAGATTACTGTACAACCTGTCACATGCTGTGCTAGTCTTTTGAGCAATATTTATGACCATGTATTGTGCTATAAAGCATAATGGACAATGACAAAATATCAATGGCATATTCATCTGAAGAATTATTATTTTTATGTTTTATGACAGGCTGTTCCATAATTTATTGTAAAGATGCTTGCTGTTGTAAATACATTGTGTAATAGTTTCTAATATGTGTTCACAATATGTTAGTCCAGCGCTGAGATTAAAATCAGGTGTTTATTACTGAGGCATTTTTAATTTGGTACAAATGATGAAGGAGAAGCCAGGGGTGACTCACCAGCTTGGTAGAAATTTGAGTTAATGAAATACTTACATGAGAACAATAGTTGCTGTCAAACTGGAAGGCCGTTGACAACAGACTGCAGAGCTTCTGTACTCAGGACACCGTGTGAGGCTTATTTCAAGTTCATTTCATTTGCTTTTGTTCTGGTGATGTTGATACAGATATAAATGCCTGCTTACAGATAAAAAAATAGTTTCTTGAATCACTCCTCTGGAAAAGAAAGCCAGGAGGATTTTGAGTTTTTGTTGTTCTCCTGCAACCTTCAATAACACCTCTCTCAGGTAGGGATAGAGTTATCACCCTGCATGCCCAGGCGTTCCTCCTCCATAGATGCCACTGGCTCCTCAAACCTGTCAGCAGAGCAGACGGCATCAGTGCACCTCAACCAAGTCCTGGAGAATTGAGAGAACTACACACCCAGGCCATGGAAAAAAAAGCAAAGAGGGGAAAAAACCCCACTGTGATCAAGGCAGAGGTATTTTGCTGTACACATCTACCCTCCAATCAAGTCATACTTGTTTCTCCTCCTGAATCACATTTTTCTACTAAAGAGAACAATATTTCAAAGTGTGCAGTCACCACTTGTGTCTCCTCCAGTTCCATCCCACCTTTTCAAGGATGCTCACAAAATGCACCCCCTGACCTCTTGATGGCCAGCTCAGCTTGCTCTGGGAAGGCAGCACTGCTCACTTGACTGACTCTCCACAGCACAGGTTTTTGGGGGTTCTCTCCACCATCCCCTTGATGGCATCTAACCACAGAACTAGACTAGGAGAATAAACAAATTAATTGACCAAGTGACACCTGGGTTTGACTTGGGTGTAAACACAACATAAAATGTTTCCTGAGTACACCAGTTAAATTCACAAACCCCAGTGGGCTTGGGGAAATATCAGTTCAGGTCCATCACCAATAAATCTATTTCAACACTAATATCTGTGGTCACATTTAATTTTCTTTTATGACTGGTGTTGTGTGACTGGGTTGTGCTTCCTCTGTGCTGCTCTTCAAGGGCTAGCACCAGGGCAAAATTTTCAGTAAGACCTGCACCTTGCACAAAAATGGGAGGTTAAAATAACTGTGGCTAATAATTTACTGATCTTCTCATAATTTTAAATTCCTCATAACACTATATTAAAAAAATATAGTGCAGTCATAGACCGAAAGGTATATCATTGCCATCAGTGGCATAAAAATTGCTCTCAGAGAAGCAATAATGAGGATTCCAGCACTGCATATTCTCAGCCAACTTTCAGGGTTTGTAATGTGTCACTGCTACTTGTCTGCAGTCATTAAGGAGGTCATCTGACAAGACAGACCTGAACTTGGACTTCAATATTTTCATCATGGAAATTTAAGCTTCACTCAGATGTGCTGACCTGAAAGAGGCACTTAATCAAAAGGGATCTCTGCTCAGAAAGGGAAAGCTGAGGTTTTTCCAGTAATGGCTAAAAATATAGTTGTCATAGCTGTGCATTTAATTGCACATCTGTTTGCAGGGTTATGATTTCCATTCCAGTTCACTGACACTTATTTTCAAGACACTTCCAGTTTGATTAGAAATTCTGCATATGCATCTAGCAGCCACAAAGCTAGGAAAGAGGTGTATTGTAGCTGAAGATAAAAAGTGACATCTTAAAATGCTCCTTAAAATTTTCCAAATACTTTGAGTACATCATCTTAGGAAAGTTTGTTTCTTCTTTGACTTTCTTTTGAAATGTAGAGAAAATAAATTTTTTTTGAACTAGGCTAAGTTTGAGCTTCATTCTTAAAGCAGTTTCTGATTAAATAATTTGTGTCTGTTTTACTTTCACCTTGAATCTCAAGATTAAGGTCTTTACATTTGGATGTCAGCTCAAAAATTAAAGCCAAAAAACAGACATGTGGAGGACCACTGAATTCTTTGTACTGCTCACCTCTCTCATCCAAGTAGTGGCATATTTCTGGAAGAAGATTTTGAAATCTAGTCAGTGTTTTTTGTTGCCGTATGATGTGGAGAAGGTGGGCAGCTGTAATGTGCACTATTAAAAGATAATTTTGAAAATGTAAGTAATGTAATCTGACAGGGATGAAATTTTTTGTCCTTAGGATGGTCTGTGGTATCAAAGGAGTGCTGTTAACCTCAGCAGGGAATTAGGGGCCCTGGGAAGATAACGCTTTCCCACTGCAGTATCTTCATCACACAGGCAAGGGAAAACCACCAGCTGCTGCTATTGAAACAAGCTAAGGAATAAGCACTTTCATCTACCTTGTGAATAGCAAGAAAATGTTTCCTTCCAGTGGTTTCTTTTGTTAGAGTTTTAACCCAATTCCATGGACATCATTCAAGTGGCTTCTGGGCTGTGTTGCCAGCAGGTGCTGACTTGTCCAAGAGGAAGACATGGGGCTTCCAACTTTTTTCAATTTCTCCTCAAATTTTCCTCTTACAGCTTCAATTTACATTGCTGTCATACTCCTAGAAAACTGACTACCATGCATAAAAGAATATATATTTATAGTTTTCAGACGATAAGTTTGCTGTTGCAAGGTGACCCTCTTCAATCAACTCAACATCTTCATTACATTTCTTTTTGGAGAAGATTTCTGGTGGAAATGTTGCAGCTTCAGGTTAGATCCATAAACATGATTGGGAGTAACACCAGCCTCAGATCAGGGGATATAGCAGTCCTTCCACATTGGCTGACCTCCTGGCTAAAGAACCTTCCTCTCAACACATTTTGGTCTTCCAAACAGCTCAGAATGATGCCACCTGCTTCCTTTCACTCATCATGCAAAGTGGCAGGGCAGGGGGCACAGATATCCAGTTTTTCATTCCCTGACACCTAAATCTGAAATGCTTACTGTGTTTTTCCAGATCTCTTTATTTGGCCTTATTTGTGCACCTTCTGTCAAAAGAATGCTGAACAAGCCTCTGAAAACCCAAAAGGTAGGTATCCTGAAGTAGGCACGTTGATGGTGGATACTTCAGAAATTACTTGTCCTTAGCTATCTGCATTTCTAAAATTCAAATAATGATTGTTACTTACCTTTAGGGCATAGTGGGAAGATAAATTTATTAACTGTGTTCAGAAAGCAGAACACTATATTTTGGCTCCTAATTTAAATTCAGTGCCAATGTTAAGTTCCTAAATCAATATGTAAAGATGTGAACAAAAAAGATTTGTCTTTCAAAGGAGTTTGTGTCTATTCATCTCTCAGCAAGAACTCTCCTACTCTCTCTACTTTTAATTGATTCAGTTGAGAATTGGGAACCAAACATCTGACCATTATGATCTATATTTGTGTTTGTCAGAGGAAAAATCCAGCCTAAATAATGTGGTTATTATAGTCTCCACAGCAGCAGCTATCCATGATTAAAGTGTTATTCTCATTAACTTCAATATAAGCCTCTGCAATCAGAAGATGCTTCACTAATGAGAACTTTCTGAGACTGCCTCTACTCTGATTAAATGTCTTTTGTGCAGATTTGCAATTGCAAACATACATACATATATATAAACATTTCAAATGTCCATGCCATACTCATACCTCTGTAGAACCATGGAGTAATTTTATCTCCTCATAAAACAGACAGTATGTCGTCTTTTCCTTCCTTTTATTTCCTCCCTATTTCATGAATCATCTGACCATAGTATTTTCAAATTATAGGAGGAGTGGAGGGGATGTAGACCTGCATGTCAAATGTAGCTTTCCCCACTCCTCTAATCCTCTAATTTCTGTTTATAGGTCAACTTCATTCCTTTCAACTTCCTCTGAAATACCTGATACTGTCAGGTGATGTCATTGGTATAGCATGAAGACTAAATTGTTAAACATAATATCATTATCATTCTTCAGGGTTTCTGCCAGTTGCCTAGAGGTGTGATGAAAGAAATCTTTCCTTCTTAGGTATAATTTGTCCCTGGGGATGTTTTAGGGGAAGATTTTGCCTCTCTCTGAATCACTCCAGATTGCTGCAGACAGACATAGGTGATAAGTGATCACAGAATCACAGAATCAATTAGGTTGGAAAAGATCTCTAAGATCAACAAGTCCAAACTTTGACTGAACACCACCATGCCACAAGTGGCACTAAGTGCCACATCCAGTGATAGAAACTCCACCAGCTCTCTGAGCAGCCCATTCAAATGTTTGATAACCCTTTCTGTGAAGAAATTCCTCCTGATGTCCAACCTGAACCTCCCCAGATGCAGCCTGAGGCCATTTTCTCTGGTCCTGTCACTGGGTGCCTGGGAGAAGAGACTGACCCCCCCAGCTCCTGTCAGGGAGTTGTAGAGAGTGATAAGGTCTCCCTTGATTATCCTTCTCTCCAGGCTGAGCCCTCCCAGCTCCCTCAGCTTCTTCTCAGCAGACTTGTTCTCCAGACCCTTCCCCAGCTCTGTTGCCCTTCTCTGGACATGTTCCAGCACCTCAATGTCCTTCCTGAATTGAGGGGCCCAGAACTGGACACAGGATTAGAGCTATGGCCTCCCCAGTGCCCAGCACAGAGGGTCAATCACTGCCCTGGTCCTGCTGGCCACACTCTTGCTGACACAGAAGGCCACAAGGCCACCGGTCTCCTTGCCCACCTGGGCACACACCGGCTCATGTTCAGAATGCCCCGTATATTAGAGTGGTGCAGAGTGCTGGAGTGGGATTTTTGCTTTTGTCTGTAACATGAGGTCTGTGGGGGAGACAGATGCACAACACAGACCTCTTCTGAGTCCTGGGCAACAGCCAATTGCCCCTTTATTATTCCAAGCTCCTTTTTGTAGCCTGTTGGAATTTCCTGGGCTTGGGAAACCTATTGGTTGGGAATCTCTGCACCGCCCAGAGCTCTGGCCAGTGGTGTGTCTGCATCCAAGGCTTAGGTGGGGACACTGAGCTCTTTGTTCCCCTAGGGGCTTCTAGAACAGGCCTGGTCAGCCAAATTAGGTCTGTTACGGTCAGCCATTATATCTAGCTGTAAACCAGTTGTATATGGCTATATCTCCCCCCTTTGGTTTTATTAAATATGCAAATTGTTTCCTATTATGCCATTTGCAAGGGCAGGATAACAGAAGACAGCATGGGTTTAATTTGAATGAGGTTTTGACAAACTTAATTCTCCTCAGCCGGTGGTGTGTCCCATGTACCACTGGAGTTGCAGCACTCACTTCCAGGGGCTGTCAGGAGAGATCACAATCTTTTAGGCTAGCCTCCACACAGGTTAACTGCTTATGGTTACAAATTACAACTTAACACTAAAACAAGGAAACATTCAACTTTTAGAACTGTGAGGGGAAAAAAAATAACTGAAAAACAATTTGTGAACAGAAAGGACACTTTGTAACCAGAACAACGTTTGTAAACAAATAGATTCTTTAAGTGAATTGTCACTTTAAGACTCCCAGATCTCCACGAGGTAGATGAAGCAGATGTTTTCATCACTGTTCTACACATGGCTCCACAAAGTCTATTGAAGGGCCGAGTAGTGAGCCATTTTAAGGCTAATGTGGGATTCTTTGCGCCCTCTAATACAGCGGCCCCCGTCAAAACTTTTCCCGCATGGATTCCCCATGCAGATAGGTCATCCCTGCCCCAGAGGATAAGTGGGGCAGCAGTGATGTATGGCTGAATTGTAGCTGTTTGTCCTTCAAGATTTTTTACCAAAACTGGTTTGCTGCTCAGATGGTTTTGTGTGGTCCCTCCAAGGCCTGCAACAGCAGATGCAGCAGGCTCGGTGGGCCATGATGGAAGCCAAGTGTGGGCAGAGATAATGGTGACATCTGTCCATATAACTTTATGCTCCCTGTCCCCTGTGAGTACTGGAGGATGTCATGGCAAAGCCTTTGGTCTTCTTCGCATGCCATACTATAGCACTGGCCATTGATGTTTTATTATAAATCTTATCACAGACCGTTATAAATGCTTTATTGGCCTGTGAAGGCATGTGGAATAAATTTTTATAGACTTTTCTGTACTACACATTTATTATACAATTGTTAATAATTGTAAGGAATTGAATTTGTTGAACCAACTAAGCTAGTCCAGCATTTGCATGTTCACTTGGGTGTGACTGGTTCTTTAATCAGCTAAACACTTTCAATAGATTCTTAACTCTCCTGCAGTTGATTTGTGTGCAAATACAACAATCTGGACAAGTCCAAGTGGTAACAACTTGTTGAAGTGGTGAACTTGCAGTACAGTCTGTGCTTAGCCAAGCCACTTGAGTCCAGCTGTGGAAGCAGTCGCATTTCAGTAAAGCATTTAAACACACAGAATAATTGCTTGAGATGACTGGGATTATGATGGATTGCAAAGATATCCAAGACAAACAGGACACCAGGATAATGCAGTCAAGGCCTCCCATGTTTACAGTTAATGGAGCACCAAGGACCAAAACCTCTCAGATACATCAGAACGTAGGGAACTCATTAAGCAACCAGGCATAGATTTTCTAGGTGGAAAAGGAAAAGCACTACCTTAGAAAGCAATTATACTCCTGGCTGCGGTGTACTGCTAGCTGATCATCTGAGTTGATGAATTTACAGCACAGATGGATCTGGCTTCACCCCTTGGTCACTTCCAGCTGTGTTGGGGTTTTCCAGATTCATCCTGAAAGAAGATATCTTAATTTCTATGGGTTCCATAATGCCGAAGGTCCAGCAGCTTGGAGGATGGTCTTATTTTTCCCCACTGTGTGATACCATGGCAATTCTCTTAGCTTCTTTCAGTCCTAATTTTCTACACTATGAAATAGCAACAAAACTCTACCCACCAACAAGCTGTAATTAAAAAAAAAAAAAGAGCAGTTTGTAAGAGTAAAAGTCACTTTTGTTTCTAAATACTCCCACACTTTATGTATTGTGGAGGGGAAATGGAAATTAATATACCAAGGGGTTTTTTTCTGGTTTCTGCTAAGATTTTTATAGTGGTTTTAACCCTTTAAGATACTGAATTAATACCTGGGCAATGTCTGGAGTCTCCAGTGGGAGGTTTGGATCCACAGCATTATTAGAATGAGCTGTATCTCACTTTACCAGAAAACAGAAATTATTAAGGAACAGACAGGGCACAAGCCAGACTAACCTTTTTGTACTCCTTTAGTGCCAAAACATTGTTCTTGTAACATCTTTCTCATGTTCCTCTTTATTTTCTCATGGGTGGTCAACAGCAGTAGCCCAGTGTGCAAGTCAGGTGATAAGAAAATTTCTCAGCAGGGTCTGAAGTCAAAAAAGATCCAGAATCACTGGTGCCAAAGCTGTGAAGATCTGCCAAATCTGTGCTTAGCCTACCTCTGCTGCAGGAAATTATTACCTGCCCTTACACCCTGCTTTCCATCTGGTTTCCCTTTGGTTCCTTAAGCAAAAGAAAAATCATAGTTCTTCATTTATAATTGTATAAGCGAGATGTCAATGGCACTTTGAGAATTATACTGTATTAAGTAGTCCACACACTCTTCAACAAAGTGGCTGAGAGAAAAGATCTTGAAAGGCTTTGTATTAAATAAGTGAAGACAAGAGGAACACATCACACTAGAGGCACTGATAAACAAAGGCCTTATCTGAACATATGTCTTTAGCCATGGTTAAAGAATGATTAAAGAATGATTAAAGAATCATCTTTTTTTTTACTTTGGAAGAATGGATAAATAAGTGAGGTTTAAAGCTTTAAACAGTAAAGAGCTGTGGTCTCACCTTTTATTGATTCAGGTGCTATTTATCTCCATGTATATTTCCCTGCAACTAAACAAAAATGTTTCTTATTATGCTCTATTCCTTTCAGAGAAAAAAAATCAAACATATCCTGCCAGGGAGGAAAGCCAAAATGTTGAAAAGATATTATGAATGAGTGTAGACATTAGCTGAAGCAGGAACACTGAACAAAAATGTCAGGCATGGGCATGATGCTGTTTTCATTGTCACTAGAGAATCTGAAGGTTGCCACTTGTTAAAAGATCATTGTTGTTTTGGGGTTTTTTTAATTCTTAATTCTGCATAGACTGTATGCTGGCTACTTTTAATTACATGTCTATCTCTGTCACACCAGTCCCCACACAAACAGGCCGGAAACCATAAAAGATACAGGAACTGTTGTTGGTTGGTTCCTAAGATGCACAAGGGATTTGCTCCATGCTGGCTCCTAGAATAAGAAGCCAATGTTTTCTTCTTCCCCATGCAAGCTGAAATCTGCAGTCAAGAGAGGGTAATGGAAACCTTTTCCTCACTGGAGAATTTTCCTGGGTCACAAATCCCTTAGTCATTCAAAACTTGGCTCCAAACCACAGCAGAGTTTTTTGGTGATGTTTCCATAGAACTTCAGGGGTTTTTTCAGTTCTGCAAACATTGAGAAATACCCCACCACATCCTTGACATCCAGAGATGACACGGGTCCTGGGGGAGACTCACAAGCCAATAGAGACCGGGTGGAATGTGCCAAAAAGTTTGAGATGGTGCTAAGTACTGAAGTTTAAGCCGTGAGCACTAAGTGAATTATGAGCAGAATTTTCACACTGCCCATTCCAAATAAAAAGTAATTCCTTCCAACATATAGCAGTAAACAAAATTCACTCCTTCCTGCTCACATTTACCTTGTAACAAATCTGTTGTAAGGCAAAGATGCGCAGCTGTGCTGGTACAGTGCTACAACAGGAATATCGGTCTCCCAATAAATCCATTAACATGCTCATAGATCCTGAATGTGACACACATGGGGCCAGTTTGATGTCCAGCCAGTGTCAGCTGGGCTCTCCCTGTATATCACTCCCTGGTATTAACAGCAGAATTTTGTGTAAGAGCTGCCTGCCTGGAGCAGAGAATAAATTCCTGCTCACCTTTAATCTCAGAACTTCAAGTCTGAGCCTGGGTGATACCTGTTAATATCAAGGCTTCTGGAAGAACTTAGGTGGATCTGTAGGCACACAAATGTCTCAAGCTTGCTGTCTCAGCAGCCTCTGTATCTCCATGTCAACTACAACTGTACCTGGGTGGCCTGGGTACTTTTCCTTGTTCTTGCCTTCCTCCAGCTCCTCCAAGGAGTCACTCATTGCTATAAATTCATTTATCTGCTCATTATGCAGATAAGAGACGTGTTTTGCAGAAGGGTGAATTGTTCCCCCTTTTTAAAGGAGTGCCTTAACAGTACTATGTTTAGACAGGTTTCCATAGGAAGGATGTCCCCCCACAATGAAGTGTGAGAAATAGAAAAGCTAATGAGACTAAACTAGAGAGTTTTTAAAGTGCCTCTGTTCAGAATAAAAGACTGTAGCTATAAACAGAGCTCCTCCTGAGCTAGTGCAGAGCTCAGGGCAGATCTGACTCCTCTGCAGTTCCTTCAAAAGACATGGCAGCAGATCTATCTGCCCAAAGTGTCCTACTCAATTAGAAAGGGGGTAAATCCCAGCATCAAGGGGATAAATTGATTTTGTATTGGTCTATATTTTGTTTTTATCAGCACTATCTGAAAAAAATCCAAAACACCAGGTTGCAGAGCTTCCCTTAGGATTTAAACCAGTAATGCATGGAGCTAAACACAAGCCAGAAAGAAAAAAAACAGAGAAACTTTAAGATCCCTGGCTCCACTGAAAGTCAAGGAGCTGCTCCTGCATACCTGTGCAGGGTTATTAATAAGGCAAACATGTCCAGAGCCATTTTGGCTGATGGCTGAACTGCAGAATCACCATTTGTCAGCTCCATGACCAATGTGGCCCCTGATAGCAGACTCAGCTCAGGCACACTTAGCTCACTGTCTGGGATGCATTTAGGCTCTTTGTTTTCTTTATGAGATGAGGATTTGCCAGCCCTAGTACTTCTATATACTGACAGCTTAACTGCTGATGTCAGATTTTGCTGAGAAATGAGTTAATTTATGATTGCATGAAATGTTTGTCAAAAAGACAAAACACTCGGATCTGTTGGCAGTATATAAAACTATAAATACTAGAGAACATAGTGACAGGAGCCAACATTTATTAAATTTATGGCCTGTAATGTTTTCAATAACCCCTTTCATTTGATTATTATTATTATTTCACATTGGGAGGTTTCTAAAAGTATATGATCCAGGCAGGCAGGGCATGCCTAGAATACAGGTGGGCAGCAAGTTCCAGCATGAAAGACTCAGAAAAAGGACCAAGTAGAGATGAGAGAGAAACCTGTGATAACACCTAGTCAGACTTCTCCGCAGGTAAGTTCCACCACTCCTTCTGATAGAGGCGCTGTTCCTTATCCAGTGACTTTCTGATGCCTTTACTGCAGATTCCTGGATAGTAATCATGTTGGAGTAGCACTAGGCAAGTGAAGAGTAAGCCGTCTTCCTCCTGACCTTCTGAAGCTACTCTGCAGAACTGAACCCCTCTGGGTTTTTGCCAAGGGTCACAGATGCATTTGCCAGCCCCAGACAACTCCTGATCCGTGAAGTCATAAGGGATCTTGGTGCACTGAACAAGGTAGGGACTCTTTATAAGCTGTTCTTCTTCACTCCCACCCTCCTCCTGCTCATTTTGGATGCCAGATCTCTCCAAGAAATAGGCTTCCCTTCAGCTGTGCTCTGTCCTTGCTATTTGAGTCACTGATCAGGACTCTGATGGGCCAGTCCTCAGACAGCTACACAAGAGAGACCCTGCTGCAATGAATCTCACACCTAAAGGCCCTTAAATAAGGGGCAGAAAAGGACTTAGATGTCCAGAGAAAGCAAGTCATTTACTTCAAAGGAAATTATGGCTGAACTGGTGATAGATCTTAGGTGTCCCGACAAAAAACTTAGCTCCATGCCCACTAGTCCTGCCACTTAGTCTTTTCTTCCCTGACTTTCATATTCATTCCTATTGTATACTATTCCCTTTTTACCTGGGCCTTTCTCTCACTCCTAGGGAAATTTCATGGACTTCATGCTCTTCTTCCTTGTTCTTTGCTTCACTATTTTCCTGCTACTGGCCCCCAGTGAAAATAATACTTTGGATTTCATTTCCTCACATTTTCTTTAAAGTTTGCATGTCTCAAGCTGCTCTTGACCATTCCTGTCCAGAGCACAACCAAGGAAAGAACCACCAGTATGAGACTGGCAAAATTCCAGACAGCATAGCACAGACACTCCCCTGTCAATATACGAGCCTTTCCACAGTATTTGCTCCAATTCTCTGTTTATCTTGATTTCTAATAGATTGCCCAATCATTCCTTTGAGGGACTATAGCATATTGCTCAGCACTAGACCTTTGTCATCTATGGATACAATGTTCTTTCCATGAAATATGGAACTCCAGTCAGGCTCCTCTCAAATCACATCCATGGCAATGTCATGAAGATATTTCAAGTACTGAGATTGCTGTGAATTTGTATATTGAACAGTACTAACCTCCTCTGCTGATCTCAACGTTAGCAAAAGCTTAGACAATCACTTCATTTACACTAAAATTTTGATGTGGAAGCATGAGTTCTGGGGAAAGCATGAGTGGAAATATAAGTTTCTTTTTTACATTTTGAATTTTTAGGCTCAGTTCCATTGCCCAAGAAGTGTGTAGCAACTTTTAAGAAGCCACTGACATCCAGGATTGCTGCACAGGTATGCTCTAGGAGCTACAGGACATGCAGGATGGGTTAGGAACTCCGAAGTGGTCCTAGATGCCTTTCATCAGGCATGGTGGCCCCTTTCCTGCTGAGTCTAAAACAGGAGTGCAGCAGGGCACAATTTCAAGCTTAGCTTATCACATTTCCCAGGCTGTTATCTCCTGCATAGCTGGCAGGGAACAAACTGGAACATCACTGAGACCCCTCTGCCCCTTAGATGCTCAGCTGCCCTTAGCTTCTGCTGCAGAAGAGGAGCAACAACTCAGCATCAGAAAACATCTTTAATCCATACAGCCAGCTGGGGTAGAGACCTGAGCAAGAAAAATGTGTTCTGACGGAATGTTATCTAGGCTTTTCAGGAGAAATTCTGGCCATCACAGATCCTTTTCTGGCTTGTAGGGAAAAATAAGTAAGATAAATGGCCAGTATAATGATGTGGTTCCTTGATCTTGAAAGCATGAGCAGTCAGGTAAAGAAATTGCATTAGCATGAAACAGAGAGAGTTGCAGAAGTTCCAGTCCTTAGCAGGTCACAGTAATGCTAAATATGCTCTCCTATTGGGAATATTGTCATGAAAGGGCACTCTAAAGACAGCATAGAGTTTGTAAGACTTCCCAGAGACAGTCAGACCAGTCAGGTCCACAGGGGTGTGTCAGTCACTCATGTTTTCAAAAGCATTTGTGGTGCTAAACATTTCTCAAGAGGTCTGAGTGTCTCTCTACACAAGCTGCTTTACCAGCAAACTTTCACTTTTCCTGAGGCTTTTCCCTTAATACAACAACGATCTCCAGTCACTATCTCACAGCACTGAGGAGATGGGGTTTTGCTGCCAACAGAAGAGCCAACGCTGAGCAATTCTGCACTGAGTTGTGCACACGCAATCATAAAGAAAGATATTGCCTAAGAAGCAAAGACATTCTTTTAATGACATGATAGATTTCTCATGATGCATCATATTAGCCCTGGCTAAGGGCTGAAATTCCACCCTGTTGCTCACTCCTGCTCTGCCCCTGCTGTCTTTGGCCCTTTCCAGAACTTGTCCCCCTAGACTGGCTGAGGTGGAACCACTGGAGCCCCCTGGGACCATTTGTGTCTGATACAAGGCAGCCCTGAACTCCTCAGAGAGACTCCCCTGCAGCCCCAGCACCTGGGCATGTGCACCTGGTATACATGAGAAGAAAAATCTTAAAATAGAGCTAAGGCATTTCAAGTTTAAGGAGAGCTACATGTCTGGTTGAGCTTAAAAATTGATTACAAGAATATGATGGTAGCAGAACAAATTGAAGGAAAATTATATAAGTAGAGGAAATATACATTTTGTGGGTCTTACAGGATATTCATAACTTTGTTGTTTACTGACAGGACTGTGGAGTAGGTTCAACTTCATCTCTTCAAACTGTGGTCTCACAGAGATGAACTCCAGAGGTGCCTTGTGGAGTAGGAAGGGCAGTGGCAGAGCTCTGATCATCTTCCACAGGTGAAGGTCAGGAAAAATCCATGTGATTTTTAGGCAAACACAAATAAGTATAAGGGTTTTTCCTCTGGGAAATGAGCGTGCTGCCCTTGGCTAACCCTGTGAAGCCCGGCATCAGAGTATGGCAATGAGACAAGGCAGGCAACCACAGCACAGCAAGTCCTTCTCCTTATGGGGACAAAGACTGCTTGAACCAAGTCACAAGCATCAGTCATAACCTCTCAGCTTGCTCCTTGGAGCAACTGTGAGTCAGAACCTCAATTTGGTTTGCCCAATGTTTGGTTCCTGCTGTGTTGCTGGGGCTCACTTGAGTCGGATGCATAGCAAGTGGCTGAAGCAGTTCTCAAGTGGAGAAAAAGCAAGTTTAAAACAGCAGAGTGTTTTAAACTTTTGACAGTAGATCTGTGGTTCTCCTTCCACTTGGAAGCCCTATCTGATGAGAGGTAACAGATTGGCAGAACACTTCAATATCACAGTTAAACAAGCTGGGTGTCATCAAGAAAGATTCCAGATGCTGAAAGCAGAAGGAAGGAAAATGTAGCAGTGAAGTAAATAGCCCAGCAGTGTCTCCTTCCTCCTGCACAGTTTTGACAACAAGGAAATTAGCTCTGAAGGTTTTCAATACCATAATTCGACTGAAACTCAAAGAAAACAACTCTCCTCTGAAATTTATCACAGTGCTAGCAAATTCCCTGCCCTGGATAGGGCAGGCTTCATCTGCCTGCTCTTTTATTTGTCTCCCATACAACTGTGGATATAAATTCTGCTTAAAAAAAATTATAAGTGTTTTAGAAGTTGTACTTCAGCCAAGATTCAATGTACTTTTCAACGTCAGCAAATTGGAAAATCTCAGTGTAAGTTGAAAGTTGAAATAAATGAGCTCTGAGATCTCTGCTTTGGTGGGAGGATTTGTTTTGCCTTTTCTTTTTCTTGGCTGCTTGTATTTTTTTTCCCTAAGATTTCTTGCCTCTTTCCTTACCATGTCATAAGCAAAAAAAAAATAAAACATTTGATGATGCAGTCTGTTTAGGAAGTTGGGGAAGAGGTCAAACTGACTGCCCAGGTAAAGACATCACAGATCGGCACTTTCTAGTGAAAAAAGTGGGAAAGATCAAGCTGCCTCTGCAGGTGCCAGGTCCAAAGACTCATTTCCAGACATAGGAGCCTGGACTGCTTGCAGAGACTGCATTGTGAAGAGAAGGCATTAAATTCTATGAGGCAGCCCATAGGAAAAACACATTACTCCCCTCACCCTCTGCACTGACCCTCTGTCTCCAGCCAAGACCTCCCAAAGGTCCATTCAGCCACTGTGAGATTCAGAATGGCAAATCCTATTTTGGTGGGTGGTTTTATAGTAGAAACCTTGCACTTGGGAAAGTGCTCAGGGTGTCAGCACAGGGAAAGGATTTTTCTGGAAGGGATCGATGAAAGCCACACATGAAAGACAAGAGCACACATGCTAGGAGATGGGAAATGCCAAAGGCAGATTAATCCCTCTCATCTTCAGGATCTAAGAGTCTATGTGTAATATTGACATAACCACCCTGCTTAAGATAGGAGGCACCTTTCAAAGAGACTGCTGAAAGTGCAAGGCTCAGCCTGGAATGCAGATGTGGAACCACATGTATGAAACCTCTGGGAATGCCATCCAAAGTGGATCCCAATAATTCTATTTTCCTGTGAGCCATTTTTTCTCAGTATTGTCTTGTCCCATACTGTTTCCCTTTTATGAAAGGTGAAGAGCCCTGACTGGGCCCAGGATTATGGAGTTAACACCAGGGTGAGCACTGTCAAAATGTTATCAACTATTCCAACAATAAGAGGATGTTATTTTGAAACTGTGAGGGGAAACACACACAGAAAATCAAGTGATGGTAATGAATTTCAAGATGTAACTTAAATGCTACTTATAACAGGGGAGCACAACCATGCAGACTAATGAACATAAATTAAGAGTAATTTATGAATAATAATTCCATCTAAATGGCCTGTGTGCATGTTTGTGTGTGTTCGTGCAAATAGAGAACCTGCCTTGGCTCTTGGTAATCCTGTGACTGCTCTGGCAAGGGGGCTAATAAACCATGAAGTACAGAGATCCAGTTGTCTGACAATGCTTCATAATAAGAACAGGAAACAAAGTGTAAAAAAGGGACAGGATATTAACTCATTAATGCATTAAATTTTGCTTGTTTTTCTGCACTCATATGAAAAGAGTGAGCCTCCAATGAGTGGAATTGTACCTAGCACACCAGAGGTGTTTCAGATGCATTCTTTGATCAGTCATGCTCCTGAAGCAGAGAAGGTTTTATCTTGCCTTAGTTTTAAGGATCACACACCAAATTCCTTGTTGCAAGATTATTAAAAATATTTTTATCTGTCATAGCAAAAGCTATGAATTCCCTGAGAGGAGAAATACAGAGAAACAAATCCCTCCTATGATTTGTTGTAAAGCAGTGGTTGCAGACCTAGCATCAAATTTTTATATATTTTTGTTCCTGGCTCTTATCTCTTAAACAAGTGTTTCTAAGGAGTATTAGATTTATAGTGCTGATAATGTGTAGAGCAATGCTTCTTGGAAAATTGCATAAGGAAACAAAGGAAGAAAACATAGTAGGTTTCATTTCTTTCTTTCTTTGCAAGGAACACTCATTAAGAACTTGGCTGAGAGATTACAATGGTTTGGTCGGTGTATCTTTTTTTTCCCCACTCAGATATAAGATGTAGTCATATGAGAACATAAATAGCAGTAGAAGTGAAGAATTGCGTATTTTTTACTAACACTGGAGGAGCCACTACTGCAGTGCTGAGTGCAGTTTTCTTATCTGCATTCTAGTGTAACTAGAACTGGGGCTGAGAGTTATGACATGGAGAAACACCACAAAGAACATCTAGGGTGGGCTTGGAAGTCAGGAGAGGCTTCTGTACAGGTTACATAAAGACTCATCCCACCTTCTTTTACCTTTGCTTCATATCAACATCTCCCACCTCCTTTTTCTAGTAGCTTGGGAACATCATGTTCCACTTTCTTTCACACAAACAACTTGCACCCTCTGGTTGCTCCGCACCTTCTGTCCTTCAGCCATTTATCTTCTTGTGACCATGTGATTTGTCTGTTTCCTCCCCAAAAAGACTTTCAGCCCAGCTTCTTACAAAATAGCCTCTGGTAACACACTCACAGCCACACTCAAGTTCCAGTGCAACATCCAGCAAGGATTCCTGTGGCCCTTCACACCTCTTACAGCTGTCCAACCTTTCTTCACTTCCCACGTTCTGAGCCATCAGAGCACTTTTGCCAAGCTGAACTTGCTCAGCTGCATAGGGAAAAAGAACACAGAAATGGGAAGAATATCTTGGGTTAACCCCAGTAGGCATCTGAACACCACAGAGACACTCAGCCACTCCCTTCCAGTGGGATGGGGGAGAGAATCAGAAGGGTGAAGTAAGAAAATTTGTGGGTTAAGATAAAGACAGCTTAACAGACAGACAAAAACTGTGTGCACAGGCAGAGCAAAATAAGGATTTTGTTCACTACGTCCCATCAGTAGACAGATTTTTGAATTTCAGAATCACAGAATATTCTGAGTGGGAAGGGACCCATAAGGAACATTGAGTCCAAATCTTAAGTGAAAGGTCCACACAGGGATCAAACCCACAACCTTGGTGTTATGAGCATCGGGTTCTGGCCAACTGAGTTCATCTCAGCCAGTTCTAGGACAGCACAGCTTCATCTCACATAATGGTGACTGAGGAAGATAAATGTCATCACTCCAAACATCTCTTCCTTCCTCCTTCCTCTTTCCAGCTATATATGCGGAGCACGATGCCATAAGGTATGGAATATTCCTTTGGACAATTCATAAAATCATGGAATCATTCAGGTTGGAAAATATCTTCAAGGTCATCAAGTCCAAACTTTGCCTAAACACCACCTCACCAACCAGAGCAGAGAATTGAGTGCCACATCTAGTCTTTCCTTAAAAACCTCCAGGGACAGTGACTCCACCACCTCCCTGAGCAGCCCATTCCAATGTTTGACCACCCTTTCAGTGAAAAAATTCTTCCTGATGTCCAGCCTGAACCTTTCCTGCAGCAATTTGAAGCTATTTCTCATCCTCTCAATTGCTACCTGGGAGAAGAGCCCACCCCACCTCCTTTCAGGTGGTTGTAAAAAGTGATAGGTGGGTTCATCTGTCCTGGAATTTTAATGTCTTATACATCACTGTGTAATCTACACTCTTGGCACTGCAAATCACAACCATGACACCGAATCAGCTACTCTGAAGAAAACTAACTCCATAACAGCACAGAGCAGAATAATAAGGTTTCAGCCTATCTTCCCAATAAAGTGGCACTGATGTTACATGGGTGTGGAAGAGGAAGAAGTTTTGAGGGAGGCAGACAGAAAAAAAAGTGCAGTAAAAGTGCAAAACCCACATGGACTTTCATCACCAAAGGCCTCTACACATTACATAGAGCATAAGAGGAACAGGTTCTTTGCTTGTAACTTAATGCTTGAGAATCATTAGGCTAAAGAAACATCTACTAGACTTTCTTTTCTTCAAAGGTGTAATTAGGTAGCTTCTCAGGACCTTTTTTGGGCATTGTTTTCAATTATTTTGCTTGGGTTTGCTTTTGTTTTTTTCAGTGTCTAAGACTCAGGCAGCTCTGTAAAGAGATACAGACAAATACAATAATAAATCTGACTTCTCTCCACTTAGCCCTCTATCTAGAGTTACTTTCCTGTATAAAATCAATCAAAAAATTTTTGGAAAACTGATTGACTCTACCAAGTAATCTTAATGTGAGTAACACAGATTTATTTCAAGCCACATTCTTCTTTACAGCTGCAGTAGAAGACGAGAAACTAGGAAAGGCAATATACATCAACCTGTTCACATGCAGTAGCTCATGGTACTCAGCAGTGGCATCTAAAAATAGCCCACAGGATGGGGAGATATAAATATATAGATATACAGATTCATAGATATATCTAAAGCTTCAGAAAAAAAAATATTCTGTTATTTCAAATAAGGCGTCTGGGAGGGAGAAAAAAAAAAAAAAAGGATGCACCTATATGATTTCTGGATTCAGACTTCCCAAAAGTGGAGAACAGCTGAGTTTTGAAGTGCTCATTTTTTAAGGGAAGTGAGAAATAGAAGTGGTATGATGAGAAGATGTCATAGAAAGAGGCTTCAGTGGCTGGGTACCAGCTTGGAATTGTGTTGGATAAAGTGAGAGACAGCTCATACCACACTGACCCCAGAACAGAAGATATCCAGGGAATGCTGAGTATTAGCAGTGCCCTGGTGCTCTGCTTTCCCTAAAGGTCTGCTGGCATTAGTGGGATGATAAAGCAGTTTACAGAATGAAAATTCTTCTGGGAAAATATTGATCAAAAGCATCTGCTGCTCTCATTGCTTATTGCTGAAAATAACCGCCTGCTTTGTAACCAAGCAAAGGAATTTGGTGAATACAGGATTGCATAAGGTCTACAAAGGCATATTAAATGTGGGATAGGTACTCAGTATGATCTACAAAAGAAGCTAAAAAGAGAATTGTAAAGGATTAGGCACCCATCCTTCTTTGGTCCTTTTGCAAGTGCTGTGTGGCACACTTACTCATCTCTGTATGCAGAAATCCCTTAAGAAACACCCCCAGCTTTAATCACAATCCTTTAAATGACATTTGAACCTTGGATTTCAAGTTTCGAACACAGAAATGAATCATGAGCAGAATTTTCCCTTCACATCTCAGCTCCTCTACAAACCTTCCCTTCCCCCAGCTCAGCATCTTCAGTGAGACACAGGCTGTACTTGCAGAGCAGAAAAAGGCACCTTTTGTTTTCTGGAGGAAAGCAGGCAAAAGTGAGCCATCGAGGCAGGACAGAATGTGTTCAGTGATCTTACACATTTTGACTGATCTCTCCTCTTAGGCCCTTGTGTTTCTGCCACAGCCTTCTCTGTTTGCCCTCAGCTTCCACTGAGATCAACAGAAAGTCTCTTATCACACCCTGTTATTTGCAAACAGCAAGCTTGGAATGTTTAAACATTTTCCCTTAAATGTATGCTCTGATTGTGGAAAAGCAGGGTCTTTAGGAAATTTCAGCAAAATTGCTTCTGCTTGTTTGAAGGAATAACACAAAAGGAAGAAGCAGATATGAAGTAATTTAAAGTAAATCTAGGGAAGTAAATCTTTCATAGACTTAAATTATTTCACTGTTTTCGTGGCAATTCTCTAGCACTCTCATGCTGACCTCCACGCTTCACTTACCAGCAATGTCCTGTCCATTCTCCTTGTGCCTGGTGAGCTGCAGTTTCAGCAGAGTATACTGAACAGTTTTTTGGTCCTTCTAGAACTTCCAGTCTAGCAAGGACGCTCCATCCCAGATTTTGAGCCAAATTTTTCTTGAGGTTGCTTCTTTTGGCTGGTAGGGACAATTATGGGACTGAAAATAGGTTGGCGCCCAGGCAGCCAAGAGGAGCAGAAGAGCCCAGAACCCAGCTAGGAGTGAAAATGTGATGAGGAGCCAGAGCACTGTAAGGAGGGAGAAGGGAAAAGCACTGGGATAAGCAGAAGATTGATTTCAGGCAGTGCCACAGTCCCCAGAATGGCAAACATAATTCCCTGAGCTATGGGATTGCCCTGGGATCCTGCAGCTTGCTGTCATAGTCCCACGGAAAATGGGACAGAAGGGAAAACACACAGCCCACCTACCACATCATCACCAGCTCCTGCAGAACCCTCAGAGGAGGATGGGGGCTGGTTCTCTGCCATCCCACACAGCTAAAGGTGAATCTCTCTTCTTCTGTGAGACAGAGGGTAGACTACTGCAAGAAATATGCCCTGAGGGCTTCTGGCAAATTACAGATGAAGTTTTCAGATTGACAAGTCTGTAAGAGACACAGACACAATCTTGTGCTGGGAGAGAATGGCAATAAAAAGCAATCGTGCTTTTATACTGCTGAGCAGAGGCAAGTAGGCATTAAAAAAAATGCTCAGCCAGCAAACTGAAACAGCAATGGCAAAACACCACATTTTTTGTCAAAATTCAAACCATCTCAAGGATTAAATTAACACTAACCAGTCCTGAGCTCCTCACCTAATCAGAAATGGCAGTGTTGCCATATTTATTGTTTCAGTAAGCTTCAAATGCTGGAATAAGGACCCCTTAAAAAGAAACCAGAGAATTTCAAGATGTGGTTGTAAGTGCATTAGTTGTATAGATGGGAGTTTCTTGCCTAAGCTATTTTAAAGACCATCAGAATTACTCATCTATAGTTAGCACTGCTAGAAATATTATTTCTCCAGTATATTTCAGACATAAAGTCTAAAAAGGAAACTGAGCACCATGGAGAAAGTAATGAGTGCTATTTTGTACTCCACTCTGTATTTCAATCTAATATTTGATTCCACCTAGTTCAGTGACCAGTGAGAATTAAGATTTCTTAGTTACACTTGGAAATCTCAAGACTTGAGACGGGTAAGTTATGATTGCACACACCATGGAGAAGGGTAAAAAGAACCCCTGAGGAATCACATCGCCAATTCCAGAACTGAGAATAAAGATTGATGTCCAAGTGTTCTGCCTGTGGGTGAACCTCAATAACTCTGCCTTCAATATGCACTTCAATAAGCCAAAAGAGTTGGTTTATTCTTATTATCCCAAGAAGCACATGCTTGACCAAGTGCAGGTTTTGTGAAAGAGCATTATGTTGAAAACTGATATCACCAAGCAGCCAGAGCTACTGCAGGAAGAGCAAGTGTGTGCCAAAGTCCTCCTTTCACCTTCTTATGTGAATTGAATGGAGGTTCCTGCTTCTTTCCTTGAAACACATCAGCTTAGCATTCCTCTTTTCTCACTTGTTATGGATCATTACTATGACTACCAGTGTAGAAAGAGATCTGGGGCGTTTTTTAGTTGACATATAAAATTCAAGTTCCTTAACGAGTATGTTGATTTGGGCTACGATAGAGTTAATTTTCTTCGTAGTAGCTCATGTGGTGATACATTTATGATGAAAACTGTGTCAATAACACAGGGATATTTCAGCTATTGCTGAGTAGTGATTATACAACATCAAGGGTTTTTTCTGCTTCCCTTTTTTTCCTGCCAGCAAGTAGGCTGGAGCGCACAGGAAGCTGGGATGGGACACAGCCAGGACAGTGGACAACAGCTGACCAAAGGAGTGTCCCACACCATATGGCTTCATGCTTAGCAAGTAGCACCAGACAGAAGAAGAGTCTTAGAGCCATGGAATCACAGAATATGCTGAGCTGGAAGGGACCCATCAGGATCATCAAGTCCAACTCCTGGCCCTATGCAGGATAGCCCTGGGAACGCACCATGTCCCTGAGAGTATTGTCCAAACACTTCTCAGATTCTGTCAGGCTTGGGGCTGACATTTCTCTGGGAAGTTTGTTCCAGTGTCCAACCCTCTGGGTGAAAATCTTCCTGCCATCCAACCTAATCTCCCCTGACTCAGCTTCATGCTGTTCCCTCCAGTCTTGTCACTGGTCAAGAGAGTGAGGTAATCAATCCCTGCCCCTCCACTCCCTCTCGTGAGGATGCTGAAGACCATAATGGAGCTTCCCCTCAGTCTCCTCTTCTCCAGGCTGAACAGACCAAGCAACCTCAGACACTCCTCATATGGCTTCTCTTCCAGACCCTTCACCATCCTCCTTTGGACACTCTCTAAAGGCCTAATTTTTTTATATATTTTGGTGCCCAAAACTGCATACAGGACTTGAGGTGAGGCCACACCTCGCAGAAGAAGGAAGAGAATTTGGCCATCAGGTTAAAATTTATAGAGGTTAGGGAAAACTGACTAACAGTCAGTGTGCCCACACAGCCATCTTTCCTACTCATTTCAGTAAAATTTCAGACTAAAAATTAAAAAATGGTGTTACAATTTCTATCCATTTTCCTCATTCTAATTTAGAGAAACTATTTTTGTCAGTACACAGAAGCTATCATCACTAATATCCAAGATCCCCAGAGTATCTTTTAGAGAAGAGTGACTGCAAACATCTGTATTTGGCATCCCTGGAGGTTTAGAGTCCCACAGAAGTCAATACCCAGCTATTAACCTGTGTGATCATATTATTCATTAGAAGCTAACCAAAAAGGCAAGCTATGGACCTAATGAGCCATGAATACTGTTCCAGATTGTGTGGGAAGAACAGTCATAGGACAGACACTTCTGGTTTTGTTTACACATTTCTTCTAGCTTAGGAGCATTTTGCTTTATAGCAAAAAAAAAAAAAAACCCAAAAAACCCCAACACCCCCCCCAAAAAAACCAAAACCCACAAACAAAAAAATCCCAAACAAAACAAAAAAACCAGCAAATTTAGTTTACTTGGTATGCATAGACCAGTGGAATAAGGAAAGCACTAGGAAGCATCTACCCTACTAGCAGAGCTGCTCACAAAGAAATGACTGTTCTCAGAAGATTATGAGCTTGGCTTTTAATAACAGCTTTTACGAAGTGCAGGCCCCTCTTCCCACAGGAAGGGACCTCCATTCATGTAAGCTTTACCTCACAACAGCATGTGCTAGGACTATTTGATTTCATCTTCTTGTTTGCCTTTTCAAATCAAGGCTGAGGGTGTCAAGTCTTTGCTGTTGATTCTGTCAGCCGGGAGTTGTTTCAAGTCAACTAATAAGTGACTCACAACTATGCGACAAAACTTCACAGGAATACCAGTGCCACCCTTCCAGCCTGCTTTGTCCAAGTAGACAGACCTTTTTTGAAGACATTGGGAAGATCTGTTTTCTTCCTGTGCCTCCATTTACCCTAAATCAGACCAGACAAGGACCAGATCATGCCATTCTACATCCAGTCTTTGCTATACGGTCACCTGGTTACCCCATGCCTGAAGCACATTTTATTACCAAGGAAGACACAGCTCCTTGACCCAAACACAGAAAATACTCAAGAAGTGACTGTTTGTTAGCTCTGCTGAAGCTTTTGACTCGGCAATTCATGATGTTCTTAGCAAAAAGACCCATCATTGTGTTCCTGTCAAAGAGCTGCCAGTTCAAATCCTTGCTTTCATAGTCCTCTTGCAGGTCTTGAAAGCTTTCTGTCGTACCACTGCATTAGAATTCACAAGATCTTTCTAGATTTAAAAACTGTATTAGTACTAATCTCTCTCTTTCCCTTTCAGTCTCTCTCTTTCCCCTCACCTGTGCAGTTAGCCAGATGGTAACTAAGGCAACCTGGATTTATAGTGGGATGTGCAGACCATAAAGTCTTTTATAATTCTCTAACTCATAATATTTCTGTAAGAATCTGTACATAAACAAACCAGGAGGATAAGAGCCATTCACGAATAGTACAGCTAGCCTGAACTTCTCCATGAAACCTTCACTGGGTTAAATGGAATCTCCAAATATTCCTCCAGATATAGAATTCACATTTCCCATCTCCAGAGACAGCCTTACTTCAGGTTTGATAATTTCACCTCATTCTGCCTTTAAACAATGAGTTAATCTCTAGCTAATTTATTTCCAAAATTCTATTCTATCATTGTCAAGCAAATATCTTTGGAGGAATCAAATCTGCTTGCTGTAAAAATTGAACTCCACAATATTTGGCATTTCATCCCACGTGTCCTATTATTGGACAAGACTTTCTCCAAGAGGTAGTCTTGCACAGCATTTACACTAGAAGACAGAAGTGGGATCTGCAGGAGGTAGGGAAGTCATCCTTGCAGGGATTCATACAGTTGTGGATAATATGAATAAAATGGGTCTCACAAGCAGAATACATCACTCACATGTCCTGAAGCAGTGAAGAATAAACACCCCGTGAGTGCAACAAGGGCAGTGCCCAAAGCAAGGGAAGACAAATTCATGTCAGGAGCACACTTGAGGCTAAAAATTTTTCGTTCTGTTCTTCTCCTCCTCAATGCAGCTTCTTTTGAGACCTGTTTCAATAGATCTTATGAGCCACAACCAGAGGAGCAGAAACAAAGCACATGGTTACCATTATGCATCTGGACAGTGTCAGCCTAGAACTAGAAACTCTTGTCTTCTTTTCAGATTGCAAAATGAAAAGACTCAAAAGCAGGCAGAGAGCAGCCTGGGAAAGGTTATTGAAGGTTGTCTAGCTTTGGAGAAGGAGGTTGTTTATGCAAAATATTGCAATGTCCTCAGCAACCAATCCAGCGTCTATCTGAAGCCTAGGCACTCACTGAACTCAGCTCAGCAGTGTCTGCAGGTGACTGCACTCAGAAATGTGAGGGGGCCCTGAACTGCAAGGCCTCATACAATCCTAGGATTCCTGAGTGTAGCAAAGCTCACATTCAACCCAAATCTCCAGAACAGCCTCAGTCATTCTTCATCCGCCTGCTCCTGCCTCATATGGCTCTACCCCTGCTTTATAGTCACAAAGTCTTTATAGCCAAATACATTTGGTGCTGCCTTGCAGATGTAAGCATTACTTCCTGTATATACAATACAGATTTTGGATTTCCTTGCTCTGGACAAAATTCTTTTGAGAACTGAAAAATGTGTGCAGTGCCAGGGCACTCCTGTAGACAGACTTAGCCAAAATTTATCTGCTGCCCTTCCAGATTGTTCCCAGAGTCATTGTTACCACAGGAGCTTGTAGAGCAGCAAGGGTCATAGACTCATAGAACCATAGAATGGTTTAGGTTGGAAGGGACCTTAAGGATCATCTTGTTCCAACCCTCTTGCCATGGGCAGGAACACCTTCCACTAGATGAGGTTCCCTAGACCCTCATCCAGCCTGGTCTTGCTTCTCAGTTACCAGAAACTCTCCACCAGCAACGTATTTCCTCCCAGGCACTGCATCATCCCCTTGCAGACAACAAGAGACAGTGCAGGTCAACACCAGCACGCTGAGACTGTCTTCCAGATGTTTGACCACTGTGCTAACAAGTGTGTGTATGGATGCCTGAATGATTCCCATTAATGGATGAGAACAACGCTTTGCAGGGAATACTGAAACAAAAACCCTGTGGTCAAGAAGCCTCCTGTTTTTATAAATGTGACAATATCCTTTCTATTCAAAAAAAAACTTGGCTGCATTTTGTTTGCAGAGATACCAGAGCTGGACAGAGCTTTGAACTCTGAGATGCCAATTGACGTCAGCAAATGTTTGATGACGAAGAGTGCAGCTGTGATGCTCTGTGAACCAGGGAAATAAACCTCCTGGGATCAGGCATAGAAATGAAGCTAAGAAGTTGCTTGAGAAGTGGAGCAGTCAGTAGTGTAATGATTTGAAAGCCTAGGGATCATGCAAGTGATGATGTCTGTGCTTCACACAAGGAATTCAATCCCCTCTCCCAAATAAGGGCCCTTGACTGTAACATTGCATTGTGGACAGAGAGATATTGTGCATCTGATGCCTTCTTTTTTATTGAAGTCCAGGATTATGAACTGCAAGTCATTTAGCCCACTTTAGATAAGCATCACTTTAAAATCGGATTATAATTTGCAGAGGCACAACATGTTCAGGATAAAACCGTGTCAGACACCAAGATAAGTATTCCAGGAGGCTCTGCTGCATGGTAGCTTTGCAGACAAGGAACCAGGGTACTGGGAACATTGTAATAACACATGAACAGACAACTGCCCTTTTTAATTCAGCTTGAGACAAAGGCGAACTACCAGGCCTCCCAAGGCAATTGCCACAGAGAACTAGGGAAAGCTGTGCAACATGCAGCTCTTCATGGTTGCTCATGCTGCTTTGCCACACATATACATTACTAATGCTGCTGGCTTTGAGTTTTATTTTCCCTTGTGCTGTGTGGAAAGCTACGCCATTCTCCACTGTGCCAGTGACTGTCCTTTGAACACATTTTAATTTCCCATTTTCCCACATGAAGCATTTGCCTATGTCCAGCAGAACAAATCAAGAGAAGAGCTGCCAGCTCTGACTCAGAGGGGTGGGGGATGCCACAGGCAGCTTCCCACAGGAAGCAAAGGTGAATGTTTCTCTTGCACAACATGCAGGCGGTCTCAGGCATTCCTCATCAGCTTCACAGAAATTCTGGAATATTAATGAAAGAAATGCAGGTCTCCCTCCTGCCCCTGCTTCTCTCAGAGACGTCGATGAATGAGTCAGTGATGAGCTGCTGCTGCGTCATCACTGTAATCACTGGGGAGAATCCCGAGTCACAGGGAGAGGCTTAAGCCATGGAGTTACTCCTCACCAGAGTGCTGAGGCGGGTAGTGCAGGATGACATTCAGCACTGGGCTCAGAAGCAATTCCCTGGTAGGATTAAGCTGCTTTGAAGAGGAGGTCTCCCCTTTCCCTGTAGGCCTTCCCTTGCCAAGCTTTGCATCCACAGCCTGATAAGAGAGGAGAGTTTTGACTGTGGCATTTAAACCTCTGATGCCATTGTAAAAGAAGGATGAAGGTGCGCAGACTCCCAACCCTGGTTCAGCTTTATGTTCAGCCAGATGTGCAAACACAGGAAGATATTGGGAGATTTGGATCCAGTTATTGGCTCTGCCAGAGCTTTGACTGACTTGGTTAAACCAATGGCACTGGTTTCTTCTTAGAATGAGAATCACAGAATCATTAAAATTGAAAAAGACCTTGTCAATTAAACCATGGCACTGAGTACAACATTCAGTCATTTCTTGAACACCTGCAGGGTTGGTGACTTCACCACTACCCTGGGCAGCCCGTTCCAATGCTTGACAATTCTTTCCATAAAGAAATTCTTCCTGATGTCCAGCATGAAACTCTCATGGTGCACCTTGAGGCCATGTCCTCTTGTCCTGTCACTAATTTTCTGGGAGAAGAGGCCAGTACCACATGGCCACAAACTCCTTTCAGGTGGTTGTACAGAGTGATAAGGTCTCCCTTGAGTCTCCTTTCCTCCAGGCTATTGAATGTATTTACAGAGGTCTGCATGCCTCCCATTAATGGATGAGAGCACCATTTTGCAGAAAATACTGAAAAAAAACCTGCCATAGAGAAGCCTCCTGTTTTTATGACTGTGACAATATCCTTACTATTCAAAACCCCCCTTGGCTAAATATTGTTTGCAGAGACACCAGAGCTGGGTGGAGCTTTAGATGTTGATATCAGCAATGATTTGATGACGAAGACTGCAGCTGTGATGCTCTGTGAACCAGGGAAATAAACCTCCTGGGATCAGGCATAGAAACAAAGCTGTAGAAGGTAGGAGATATTTCCCCTTATCCTTGCAACCACTTTTAATTATCATTCAGCCATCAGCATACTGAAAACCACTGATCAGGCTTCATCTAACCTATGTGCCTTGGGAACATAAGTTTCCTCCAGTGACATGATCCAAAAAACCCAGTATTTGTCCATCAGCTTCAGCTGGTGAGCTATCCAGAGAACAAGGCCCAAGCAAGACTATGGAACTGGTGTCTGAAACCAGATTTGTCCTGTTCATCTTATCAGTAGGTTTGACGTCTAGGTATGGTATTATCTTTTTGAAAGTCTTATGGCACAGGAACACTGGTGAATGTTTAGGGCTCTTTGTAGGTACGAAGCAGATGAGAAAAGGAGCATCATTGGCATCATCTGCATCTCTCTAAACTCCATGGAGTTATTCTGTGGAGCAGGAGACTCCTCCTTCTGGTATTCTGGTGTCTTGTATTCCTAAGAGGAAATGCTCAAGGGCTTATTATCTGATTAAGATTTTTTATTATTATTTGAGCCAGGATTTTTTTCCTTGACCTGAGTCCTATTTCACTTTGGCACCTGCACTTCACTATTGAATTTTTCAAGGATCCTCCATTTCTCTTGATTTATGAGATGAGAGGGAGTGACAAGCCTGACTAATCACTGTGTATCTCTGTCTATGACATCAAACTTTCAGAAAGGTCAAGGAGGCCACGAGAGTCATGGTCCCTTAAGAATGATTTTGAAATGGAAACTGAATTTGAATTAGCCAGCCCCACTTACAGAAGCTTGAATTCCTGCCTGTTTTGGTTTCTGGCCCACCAACAAGCACAGATCCACTGTACTCGGTGTTTCTTCAAATTGTTCCTGAATGAAAAAACTTTCAGTTCATTGCCTAAAGCCAGTTTCTTCTACAGGGGCATCAGAGTCCTGAAGTTTCCTGGGCCATCATAAGCAGAAAGAAGACAGGATGGAGTTTGCTGTCGCCCCATCTCCCACTCCGTGTGAGGGAAATACTAATCCTTAGCCTTAGGGTAGCATGAGAGTTCATTAACTCATGTTTACATAGTGCTAGGCATTAATTATTAAGTCAAGCTGCCATTGAAGGGAACAAAAGGCCTTGGCTTTCTGAATAATAGGGCAAGCATTTCTTGGAAGACTCCCACTGCCTCTTTGACAGATGCACAGTGTGACATGGCATGTGGGAAACTGCAACCATGTTTTCCTTTAAGTCACATAACTAATTAAACTCATGAGATAGCTCAAGCTCCACTGAGTGGTGTGGTGTTTTGGAAGGAATAATGCAAAGCTTTGTGAATAGCTGAAACTCTGAAGGTGAGGATTGACTGATGAAGAGTAGAAAGACAACATCTCTAGGAAGCAAATGGTGAGTATTTCTCTTCCAGCAATTTTTTTTAGTGTCAGAAAGAGGAGATGCAAAGAAGTCCACATTTCCCTTTCATGAAAAAAAAACCTAAATAAAATTAGGACTCCACTGAAGAATTTACTAAGCAATAAAAAAGCCCCAAGCCCCTTTTCAGTAGAAAGTCAGTACCTTCACTGTGCAGCTGAGGAGAGCATGGCTGAAGATTTCCATTTGCCTCACAGATACCTGGTAACTTCACTGGTGGATGAAACCCTCTCATGACCAAGAACACCTCATTAGCCTAAAATTTTCTGAATACTTTCCTAACTAACAGAAACAACTAGGACTGTGCCATACCAGTAGCTACCATTACTGTCCAGTTCTGAGGTTATCTCCTTTAAAGTGAAAACAATCATTGTCAGAGGCCAGAAAAGATCCTGACCTGGCTCTTCTACGTATGCACAATGCCTCAGCACAACAGTTGATTCATAATACTGTAAAGGCTAATGTTTTACAAAACAGGACTATATTTCAACTTGAAAACACAAGGAGCTACCAAGTAATTGCATATATGGGCACCATTTCTGCTCTGAAAATTTTAAGTGATCTTCAGAGACATATTCCACATCATTGTGAACATGGCTATGGTCACAATTTTATCATGAACTCTAAAGCTTTGATGCAATTGCTTACAGCCCCAGCACCATCTGTCCCATCAGGTGATTTATCTTCACACACTCCTCTCTCTACCCTCTTCAACCTCATTTTAAAGGCAACCCCACAGCAAACCCCCAAAGTGACACCCCCAGAAACCCCTGAATGGATAAACCACAGCCATCAAAGGTCAGATGGTGCTGGGCAGCCAGTGTCATTTTTATTATTCTTGTCAGGAGAATGTGGGAAATGTCTTTACTGTGATTATTCCTCGTTGCTTTTACCACTAGCGGTACTGGTTATGCTGTATCACCTGTAGTAGTGGTAGTACTGGCAGTAGTAGAAGCAATAGTAAAAGGAGCATTATTCTTGGTAGCCAGAGTCATGACTTCAGCTTTTATCTGAAAAATAAATCTCTTAAGGGATCTCAGTTTAGTTGCACCAGCAAAGCCAGTTCAGTCTGGGGAGCGGGACTTGCTGGTGATGCATGTCTGCTTGAAACTATGGTGGCATCCCTGCTACATTTCTGACAGGCACCAGGACACTATCAAACAGCAACAGTGCTTAGTCAGAGCTAACCCAGCAACATCAGAAATGGAAAAACAAAATGCACTCCAAGGAGTTAGGGAGGAGCACAAGGAGATCCTCATTTGAAGCGTACAGACTCTGCTCAGATTTACTGTCACCAGTTAACTGGTTCTGTAAGGCAACCACTTATGTGTAACTGATAGGTAGTAAAAAGAATTATTTGATGATTATCCCATTGCCTTTCCATTACTGGCCTGACCTGATAAGAAGCAGCTCCCCTATCCATCACAGCTGTGACCGTTCTAACTGAACTCATTTTTCAGACCACTATCAGTCAGCCTCAGCTATTTTTACTCCTAGATTTATGGGGCAAATTCATCCCCTAAATTCAATTTTCTTTGATGAAAGCTCTTCAGAACTTTTTTTCATCCTTTCTCCATTGTCTGTGAGTTATGCTTTACCTTCTCTGTCCCAGGTGTAAGTCCCAGAAGGTTATCTGCACCTGCAGGGATATTGCATTGCCTTCCTATATTTCTTTTTAACTACTGAAGTTATTATTTTCAGAAATAATATTTTTCATTCAAATGCCACTGTAAGCTCGAGGAAGCCCTAAAACAAGGCAGAATCTATGTTTGTGTATGTAGGTGGGTTTTCCTCCTCCCTAGTAGACCTTGGACCAGCTGGTGATCTGTGAGTTTCTGTAGAATTGAGGACATCAGTCAATTACATGCTGGAGGATGCTCCCATTCACTAGCATTACTGCTTCAATTATCCATTAATACTTGCAGCAGGCTTGGATACTGATATCTATGTTAGGCACTTTGCATCCGTTTAAATAGCAAGTGATAAAATAACTTCCACTGAAAGGAAGGTAGTGCTTAGGGAAAAGAAACTAAATTCCCCAATAACTCAAACACCTTCTCAGCCAGAAAGGTCCCATTCTCCCCACCCCTGTCAGCCCTATGCAGGGATGTTGCTGCAAGCCTATTTCCCAGAGCTGAGTTTGGCTCTTTGGGGAAAATTTATCCACCTACTAGTGCAAAAGCTGAAAATTTATCTTGCACAAGGGAGATAAGGTAAAAATGCACAGGTCTGGGTGAGGCATATGACACTCCTTGGATAACCTGTATTGCACTTAACAAACTAGACCAAATCCTGGCTGGGTGAAAAATAATTTTGAGGCAGAAAACCCAGGCCTACCCATAAAATACTCACTGAGGGAACAAAATCCAACATAGTTCAGAATTCTACATGCCCAGACACCCAAAATTCGGGTTTGGCTATGAGGTCTTATTTTTAGCTCCCCTCTGCTGAAAGTGCTGCTCAAATTATTAAGTTAAAGTGCTTTAATGATTTGGAGTGTTGCATTTTTCCTCTCTCAGGCAGCTAAACCTCAGCTGCTTCAGTAGTTTGACAAGCATTGAAGGTAAAACACCTCTCTAACCCCCCTTTGCACCACCTAATAAAGTGGGGAAACTGAGGACGGATAGTATCCAGTGCTGCCAATCCTGGCATTCAACAGTTTGGAGCCAGGCCCGACTCCAGGGAACAGTCTGCTGAATCTCCTCTGCTATTTGCATGAGTGCAGGTGACTTGAAACATAGATCAGGAGGCATTAGTCCCTGTAGAGACCGACAAAAATCATGTCAGACCTAGAATTTGTGACTTGGAAGTTCCCTGACACCAAGGAATGCCTCTGTCCATTGACTCTGCAGCTGGTGTTTGGGGTGGATGGAGACCCTGGGCTCAGCAGTGCTGGGTAATGTGTGAGGGAACACAAGCATTGCTTGAGCCTCGGGAGATCTGGCTTTGCCTTTTGTCTTTAGCAGAGTACAGACATTCAAAACCAAAAGACTAGGGTCCCATGTGGTTTCAGGGGAAGCCTGTAAGGTAGAGATTTATCCCCTCAGTTCTGAGTTTTAAACTAGTTTATTTTATCTAGCCTTTTTTTCCCACAAAGGAGTAGCTTTTGTCTTCATTTTAAACACCACAACTGCTTTTAAAGGAACAAATCTCAAAAAACCCCCACAGAGTAATATTTCTCTTCGGTGGCCAGATACTTCCTACTTCTGTAATAGATCTTAACTCTTTATAGAATTCATTATCCAGCCCTGAGTGGTGGCAGAAGACAGCAGCAGACCACCACCCCAAGCAGTCACTCATGATACTGTGTCATTATAACTTACTGCTGTGCTGAAAAACAATAAACCCCCCCAAATCCTCCCCCCAACAAGATGTGGCCACAGCATAGACCTGACTTAAAACATTTACAAGACCTGCCTTATAACATTTACATGTTATGCTGATTCCCCTCCTCCACATGGCAGCAATTTGGTGGGAAAGGCAGTGACTTGGAAAGCAGCTGGTAGGTGTGGGATGTGGGGAGAAGAGCAGGAACCATTTTGCTAGAGGGCAGAGGCAAGTGTTAATTGATACTGCACACTAAGAAAAGGCTTGAAATAAAGGCTTTTCAGTGATGAATGGTGCCCTTGCACAAAGGGTCCTCTCCCCTGCTCCTTCTCTTTCCATCCCAGCAGTGCAGAGCAAGGCCAGGTTGTCCACCAAGGAGCTTCCTGAGCAGAGCCCACCCAGCTGCACTGGCAGGGAGCTGCTCCTCACCCTGAAAGGGGATGTTCTGGGTCTGGTACATCCCTCCCTTCTCCCACCCCCACTCATCACCCTCTGTGCTGAGTGCCACCCACCCTGCCCTGTATGAGGACAGACAGACATGCAGCCAGCTCATAACCTCTCCAGTGCTCCATTTCCCTGGGGAATACTGCTCAAGGGAATTATTCTCTGTATCAGGACATTTGGTTCACTACAGGGACAGTTATCTGCACATCTCCTGAAGACCATGGGAGCTGCTTTCTCTATTCTGCAGAGCTGTGGACCTTTGCTGGGACTAATCCTCTGCACTGCACTGATCTGTTTCGCACTGAATTGGCTTTGGCTGATAAGGATGTAACTCCTTCTCACACTATCCTCAACCTTCTTAACCTTGGCACCAAGAAATGTACAGAGACACTCAGGGAAAGAGCTAAAAGTCTCATAGCATATGCATCCATAATCAGGCCTGATGTATCCAACTACTTTTGTTTTACTGGTAACAGAATCTCCAAAACTGCCTTATGGAAAAGCCGGACTGTCTCTGGCAGGTGCTGCACTCTCTAACATTTTTTCCCAGGCAAACTGCAATAAATGAACTGCAGCCTCCTGAAACCCAGACTATTCATGGGATGCTCCTGCTCCTTGGGCTCTGGGCCAAGCTACTCTGTCCAGGGGAGGACCATGTTCTCAGGACACTGTCTTAGTGCAAGGAGCCTCTTCCTGCTGTATCAGCCTGTTTCCTGTCTCTGCAGTGTTACCTGTCAGGCCTTGCAGACTCAGTGGTCCCAACACAAAGCTCCTGGGTCTGCTGCACATCAAAGACCTGGCTCACTCGGGGCCATAAGAAGATTCTCCTTTCTCCCACGTACAATGCTGACAGGCAGCCTGTGGCAGTGAGGGGGGCTTCATTCCCATTTTCTTGGGATTTTCCATGAATTGAGTACTGTTAGACCATCTCAGTATCTTTATTTTAAGGCCTGGCATGACAAAAGGATGGAAAGTCTTGGTACTAGCCCACTATCTCTAAATCTCTTCATTTCAAGCTGCGCTAAGGTAAGAACAAATAGTAGCAATGCCAGACATCGTGTGCAGTGCAGGAATAGATAATGCAGTTCACAGAGATGTTTCTATAAATATGCTACTTTCTAGTCTAGCAGGTTTCAAAGTTTCTTTCACACTCTGTGATTCAGCTAATAAGCTGAAAGATGCTTCTCAGGCTTCTTATTCAAGGACTTGCACAACCCATTCACCATCTGGCTGCCTCACAAAAGGCAACCCATGCATAGATCCCTTTGCTCTTTCATAATTTAAGTTTGCAGTTTCTTCAGATCCAACAGTTTCTTACTCCATCAAGAAGAGCGTTGCAGCATGGCCTGGCCCACACCATGGCCTGGCCCAGCTAGTATTTGATAGAGTAATGTCTTTTGGATATAGGCTGGTGTGACTCCTGTCTGCCCAGATGGACAATACAGTTATTTAATGAATATTCCTCTGGTCAGGGGATAAATTATTAAATCACTGTAAAAGAAAATTATCTCCCCCCCACAACAGCTATAGTCAAATGCCAGAGTGAAGCCTCATCATTCCTCTCCAGATCCCACAGGGCCATGTAAATTGATGACCACATTTTATCCCGCTAAATACCTCTCCCCCCAGTCACATTGCAGCCCAGCTGGTGACATTCTTTATGGCAAAAATATGAGAATGTCATCAGAAATACTGTGTCTGAAGAGAACCTCTGACCAGGACTCTCACTGGACAGGCATTCAGTCCTTTGAACACTGAGTGTAGAGTAGCCCATTACTGTCTCTGTGGGCATTACTCCTTCTTTTGGCATATATTTTGCAAACGGACAGCTTATATCTCACTTCTTTCAAAGTGTATTCTCTAAAATCTTGGGCTTCATTGTCTATTTGCATTTTCAAAAGCTCATTTCTCTAAGTCCATAAGATTGTGCATCATGATGCTAGAGGGACTTGTTCAGGGCCATGTCCCTTCAGATCTTGAATGCCTCCAAGGATGGAGACTCTACGGACCCACTGGGTGACCTGTTCCAGTGTCTGTGCTCCCTCAACTTCCCTCCTTCCAAGAGAAATGTTTTATCTTACATTTAAATGGAATTTCCTCTATTTCAGTTCCTGTCATTTCCATTTGTCCTGTCACTATACACCGCTCAGGACACCTTGGACACTGCAAGATGGCTCCATCTTCTTTACTTCACCTCATCAAATATTTATACACATGAGCAAGACTCCCCTGAACCTTCTCTTCTCAAGGATGAATATGTCTCTCAGTTTCTGCTCATATGACAGGTGCTCCAACACCTGACCCATCATTGTGGCCCTTCACTGGACTCGCTCCAGCATGTCCCCATCTCTGCTCTGCTGAGGAGCCCAGCACTGACACAGCTCTCCTGGAGGCTCCCACCAGTGCTGGATGGAGGCGAAGAACCACCTCCCTGGATCTGCTGGCACTGCTAGCGGACAAGACGTGAAAGCAGCTCCATCTGGACCCACTGGGATCCTTCCACACCAAACAAAACTATAAGAGGTCTCTTAACACCTAACTTGGTGCTAAAACAAACCCAAATACCGCTTTTATTCAGTTACTCACATGCCTCTGTGCCAGATCCGGGGATTCTTGGGCTCTGATACCCTCTGGACCCCAGCTGGGGCCCCCTGGGAGTGTTGGTGAGAGTGGGGGGACCAGGAGCTGGGTACTCCTCTGGTCCAGGGGTTTTCCAGATGCCTTGCCATCTCAGCAGAGTCGCCAAAAACTGATGCCTGAGAGGCTACCTAGAACAGAGGCTAGACAGTGTTAAAGGAATAAAGTAGATATTTATTAAAAGGCCTTCAAACGATACACCTTGGGCAGAGCCTGGCCAAGGCTCCACCCAAGATGGACAATGGGTCACAAGTTTTCACACTTTTATAAGTTTTGGTCCATTTGCACGTTGGGGTTAATTGTCCAACTACAGCTTCAGGTTATGAAGTCCCATCCTCCCAGACTGCTCTCCTCAATTCCCTGTTGATACTTTTTGGGACTGAACCTGCAATGGTTTCCTTGGTTCTGGGGCTGGAAAAGGATTGTTTTATCTAACCAAAGTGTGAAGAGAACTTGCTAATATATGAAGGTCAGAGTTATATACTAATGCAGTACAGAATCTGGAAAATATGAAAGCTAAAACTTAAGGTATCAGCAACACTGCCTAATGCAGCACTGGAGGCTGTTGGCCTTTTCTTTTTGCTGTAAGGGCACATTTCCAGCTCCTGTGCAACTTGTGCACCAGGACCTCTGTGTTTTTTTCTGCAAAGCTGCTTTCCAGCCACTTGCTCCTGATGCCTGGGGTTATTCCTCCCCAAGGGGTAGGACTTGGTGTTCCCTTTGTTGAAATTCATGAAGCTCTGTCAGTCCATTTCTTCAGCCTGCTGAGGTCACTCTAAAAGGCAGTAGAATCCTCTGTTGTCTCAAATATAACTCACAATTTTGTGTACATAATGTAGGACACCTGTATATCTCAAGCAGGACTTCTCAGTTCTACTCCTTGAGCCAGAAGAGTGAAAATTAGATATCCCACAAGGTAACTTCAGGGGTCTAAATTCCATATTAGTTGTGGTTCTGAGAACTGCTCTCCCTGTCACATCTCATTATCCTCCACTGCTCACTGAGAAGACCATATTTAAATATCAAAGTCCTGGTGCATATATTTTATTTCAGCCTCTGTGTGTGTAATAGTATTGAAATTCTCAGATCTCAGCAGAGATGGCAAAGGTGTCTCTCTGCTTCACACTCTCTGCACAGCCCTCTACTCATAGGTCATTGCTTCTGCAAATATGAAAGCTCCATCCCAGCCCTCCACATGCCACAAAAAAATGTACCAACAATGAACTTTGAAAACAAGCCACCTTGCCGCTCAGGTCTTTTTGAAAAAATTTTTTTGGTTTTGTAATTGTCTAATTGGCTTGGCTCACTGAATGAGATTAATCTCTGCAAGGAGGAAGTGAGATTCTGCTTCTCCCGTTACAGCTGGAGGACGGCATGAGGACATATGAGCACTTTTGTGAATATAGGACACATTTCTCTCCCTCCTCTGCCCTTTGCACGGGCTCCTCTGGAAGGACCCCATTAGCAATTCTTACTCGTGGCAGCTTCAAGCCATCTGTTGCTACAGAAGAAAAGTGTTTGCTGCAAGCATTTATTTTCCTAAATAGGTACAGAACAGTTGGTGCTGTCTGGTGTTTGGGGTTCTCCTGGAGGGTGGTCAGTGTTCAAACAGGACCTGTCTAGCCAGATACTTCCAGACTTTTTGCTAAAACACACTCAGCTTCCAGATCTGGATGGATCACAGTGAATGTCAGCTGAATCTACAGATGCGTTTCTGAAATCAGAACAAGGCTTGGGCTCTTTCTAAGTTTCTTCTCAACAACTAAAGTGCTCTCAACCAAATAATTTGCAGAACTCAGATATTGCCAGAGACATGGATCACTGCCCACTTCAAAAGCTGTGCTTTTCTTTTGCACTGGAGATGAAGACACAGTTCCTTTATCATGAGATGGAGCTATGCCAAGTGGGTTTCATTCTCACTTTTCTGATGGGTCATTCTGCAGGCCAAAAATTTGTTTTGCCTTCCCTGAGCTTTAGACCCATGGGGATCCTTTAGTGCTTCCTGTGATGGGTTAAAAGTCTTAGCAGGACTTCAGACTCCAGCTAGTGCCTTCCTCTCTGGAAAAGTAAGCTCAGATTATACTTAAACTACTCACAATAATCAATGCCATCATTTCTTTTAAGATCCCCTCACAAAAGGAAGTATTCCCAGCCTGTGTCACCCCTTAGACAGAAGCACAGGGAAGGTGGGAGCATCTCAACCAGCTCTCTTCCAGGAAGGAAGAAGGAAACAAGCTCAGTGATCAGAGTCACAACAGAGCAGAAAGCAGTGGCTGTTCCATGAGGGACTGATGGGAATACAGAAATGAAAACATGAAAGTAATAAATTAAGTCCAGTAAGAACAAGAACAAAGGGAATGTACTAGACTTCTTGGGACCCATAGCAGGACAGACTTTGACTTGTAAAATTCAGACAATCAGCTACTTTTCCTCTTGGTAGTCAGTTCAGTTACTATAAAAGGTGGCCTATCATCATAGGTGAACTTGTAAGGGCTGAGTAAGGTCTGATCCAAGGACTTTAATGTGAGGAGAGAGCTACAGATGGCTTCACATTATGCTGTGGAGATTTTTCAATCATTTATTTGCCCCCACATTAACAGCAGGGACAACGTAACTGAAGTCTTGGCCACTTGAAATCTTGGCCCAACTTGAAAGTTGGAAAAAAAATACATATTCATGGGTTTGACCCACTTAAAGAATAACCTTCAGGTTTCCCACATGCAACAAGTTAAAAAGAGATCTCAATTTCTTTCCCAAGTCACAGGCAAAATCCTCTTTTTATCATCTTCCCCACTGAAGGATCCTAAACTTTTGTGAATGCTGCCGGGGCAAACCTGCCCCTCAGAGAACAAAAACTATCATTAGAGAGAAGAGTGGTCTTAGGTGTAAGGAACTGGCCTGGGATTGAGGGCAGTGTGAATGTTTTCCAGCTGTGTGATCAGGATGCATCTTTCAGAAATGTCATGTAATTTGTGATTTTGTAAAATTATTATTCCAATATACTTCCTTTAATGTCCATTTTGTTTATTTCCCCACCTAGATCATAACAAGGAAATATTTTTCTATCTAAAGGCTTAGGACTTCAATGCATACTACTACTACTACCACCACCAACAGATCACTACATATATTTTCAGTGTTATTAGAGAAAACAATTCAATGCCTGTTATAACTGATTCTCTGATTCATTGATTCTACTCCACACCCTTCCGTAAATCTATGAGTCTGTATAAATCAGCTTTCACCATGTCCTGTTCCAGGCACAAGGCTGGACTGGGTGATCTCCTAAGGTCCCTTCCAAAGTGAATTATCATATGATCCTGTTATATTGCTCAACTGGCTAACGATGCTTGGGTGACACATTTTATCTGAAGAGGTGACACATCCCTGGTTGTTGTGATATCAAAGGCCTCCAATTACTGAAGTAAACAGTAAATACAGAGCTCAGTCAGGTGCATTCTGATGTGTCAGCCAAGGGCAACATTAAATCTGAGGAGAAGGGAGAAGTGGAGAAATTTGACTTTCCTACTCATTATAAACAAAATCTATGAAACAGAATGATCTGCAAAAGGATGCAACAAAAGTAGGATCTTTTGATTTACCTTTCCTACAGACTAGACTAAATATACTGTGTGAAAGGAAAAAGGAAGATTCTTGAAGTGCCCATGACAGGGAAACATAAAATAATGGAACAATTTAGAGTGGAAATGGAACTTATTCATCTAATCTCTGAATAAAGCAGAGCCAACTTCAAAATTAGATCAAGCTGCTGAAGAGCTTTTCCAGTCAGACTTTGATTATTTCAAGGTTAGCAGTGGGGCAACCTGTTCCAGGATTTGGCCATTCTCCTTGTGATGCCTTTTTCCTTGGATCTTACTGTCTGCTGTTCTTGTCTGTTGCTGCTCATCCTTTTGCTGCGCAGCTCCAGCTGGAGTCTGGCTCCATCCCACCACCCATGCCACATGGGAATGGTCCCATCTTTGTAGTGCTGGTACAGCTCTACTGAAAATCAATTGAATTGCCCTGGGCTAAAACAAAGGGACAAATCTACCTTCTCCTTCTGTGGAAATTTTGAAATTGTCTCCTCCTCTGTATAATAATTCTACAGTGTCCCCATATCATTCCCAACTCACTTTTCTTTATGCATGGATCTCAGCATTGCCTTTCATGATGCAGAGAGAAAGAACTGTTTAATACCTCATATCCCAGCATCTACTCTTGGTACCTCACTGGGATATTGCCATGGAAACAGGGGAAGTTTGAAATAAAAGCAAATACACTCGCTTTTCTTATTTTTCTGTAGGGACTTCAAAATTTACTGCAGTATAAAAAAAGCTGTGTGCCATCTGCTTATTGAAAATTGAATGCAAATATTTCTTTTCTTTCTTCTGGAGCAATAAATCACTGCCATGGTGTATCCCCTCAGAAGCATCCCTAGAGGTGGTGCATGAGTTTTTGTGTAGCTTCCTGTCCAGAAGTTAAGGTGATAAGAAACGTCCTTCAGCCAGGGATGGCACAGATAAAGAACAGACTGAACCCAAATGGAAGACAATGCGTACTGGAGACAAGCAGAACTGTGAAAACAGCTGCTGGAACAGAATTTAGGCTCTGTAAGTCACACAACCTCCCAGCTGTTTTTGGGGAAAGGTAATTTTTTACATATGATATGACTATGTAGGAAAGTCTTCACAAACACACCAATATATTTTTTCCCTCTGTGGTTATTTTTTCTGCGGATCCATTGAGTTAAGCACCACTGAAATGGAGGGCTGCAGCGTGAGGCTCTCAGCTCTTGTGATTGTGATTTATTCACACTGCCTTCTAATAAGGAGCACAGAGTATGGTTCTTGATAAAGTCAATGGAGATAAGGAGCTGTAACATCTAACTTAGCTAGCTGGAGGAGATGATGGGTCTGTGTAAGGCACCATTTCTTCCTACTGAGATCTGTACAGGATCTTTGTGCCATGTGCCACAGCAGAGACCTAAATCCATGTTAGGAGGTGGCTAGAAGGAAGATCATCTCTTTTCACATTCTTGAGCTCTCTCACTATATTGAGATTTCTACTGAAGTAAACATCTGTCATAATTTTGCATATTGGTTTTATGACCCAGACACTTGCCTGTCAACAACCTGTCTCTCTGAGGTGGGGTTTTCCTCTCCGCACAGGCATCAGTGTTTTAAAAGTCAAGGAAATTTCCTGTAACCAGGGGAGATAGTCCAGACACACCACTGAACCTCTGACAGCTTTCCAGGGGAGAGAAAAGATGTGGCAATGCTGATGAGTACAGCTGTTTCTTTGCTCCTGATCTCAACAGCCTTTCCCCAGTCAGTGGTTAAAGAACTTATATCTCTGTGTGAATTTCCACAGGCTCAGGTTGGCCAGGACAGGCTGACTTACAACTTTTCTTTAGGTACAGGGTCACCACTTCCTCTAGAAGCAGAGGGAGCAGCACAGCTTCCCAGGTCTTGCACTCTGCAAATAACTCTGCTTCACAAGCAGCTCACGGGGCTGCAGCCTTTGCAGGGCCATCCATCTCCTGTCTGCCTTTGCCTCTCCCAGAGCTGTTGCAGGGAAAAGGTGCTCAGGAAGCAGTTGCAACCAGATTGTGTCTTCTGTTGCTGTTTCTCTGGTAATCAGGCAGCTACACCAATAATCATGTCCTTACAACCCTGGCTCCTGCTTATCACAGGCTTGTCTGGGAAGGAAAGCCTGCTGTGCCCGGTTCACTTAGCCATCCGTCACTTGGCTGTCCTCAGTGATTAATGTCTCCCTACCTGAGCCTGCACAGCTTTCCCTGGGAGGCACTGAAGCTGTTGCATGTGCAATGTTCTGGGCCCACTGGAAGATGGGTATGAACAATCATTACTAGGTAAGTCCAGGGTGCTATGAAAATGTCCATGAGTGACTAAGATTTACACAAGATTTATTTTAAGTGTGCTTAGATTATGCTTCATTTAAGCTTCCTCCTCATTTACAGACACCAGGTCAAATCTTCCACTGTGTCCATCTGGAGAGACAGATCCGTTTTGTCTGGAGAAGTGTTCTTGATACTGAGAGACTATATTTCAGTCACTGCTATTATGTCTATGGGGTAAGTCTTGATTGCAGGGGTCTGCTTTGTGTTACACTGATTCAAACAAAGAATCACAGTCCTGTTCAGGCTGGGAGGTACTTCAGGATGTCTCTAGCCTAGATTCCTGTTTAAAATTGGAACAACGCTAAAGTCAGACCAAGCTGTTTACAGCTGTTTCCAGGTGTGTGGTGTGGTGTGTTAACTTTGGCTAAGAGACAAACTCCCACTCAGCTGCTCTTCCACTTCTCAACACAATGGGGGGAAAAATAAAAAGCCAAAACCAAAGACCAGAAGTCTTGTGGATTGAGATAAAGACAGGGAGATCACTTATCTGTTACTGTCATGGGCAAAGTAGACTCAAACCAAGGTAACTAATTTATTGCAAGTTAAAGTAAATTTGGATTATGAGAAACAAACTGAAACAGCACCTTCCCCCCATACCTTTCCCAGTTCTGCCTTCACCTCTTCATTCCCAGCTCATGAGGAAAGGAATGGGAATGAGGCTGAGATCAGTCCATCACAGCCTCTTGTGAGCCCTTCACTCCTCACATCTCCGTGCTAGGAACTTGTTGGTTTGGTAAAACTGTCCTTGGGTTTTGAACCTGTGGAAGGATTGACCCTGTGAAAAGGTCTTTGAAGGAATATAATTTCCTATACACCAATTTCCTACAGATGATTTGCTGGAGTAGAGCAGGCCATGTAGCTCCCCAGTAAATTGGAGGGAGAATAAATTGCCTCTATGTATTTGTCCAGAAACACACATCAGGACAGACAAGAAACGCCACACACCATGGCCGTGGGCTGAGGACAGATCTGAGATCTGGTTTTACAGCTCATCTGCTACACCATAGCTCAGTAAGACCCTGACCTCATGATGGACGTGAACCCTTGTGCTCTTTGGCTGTGGGATGCCTGGAGGGAGCTCAGAAACATCTCCAGAACATCTTCCTTCAGCTGTTCCACTAAAAGCCAAGATATACAAAATATAGATTTTTTTTTTTGCTACAAGATAACTGAATCCTTCTGTCTTTACAACTCATTTGGCCCTGGAGCATGTCAGATTATCTAGTGTAGCACAGGGAAGAAATGGCAAATTTGAAAATTCATCTGCTAAAAGAAATTACATGGTCACTCAGTGGTGAGACCCTTGCTCCCACTATCAACATGGGATGGACTCTGGTCACCTCTTGATCTTATTGTTAGCAGATCTGCCAGACTTGATTGACTTGTTTGCATTAGGACTCCTGACAAGATCAAGGCTGGCAAAGCCCTTTTGGCCTACAGGCTGTGTCAAGGAGGTGGAGAATGTCCAAAGGACAACAAACAGGGTTATGATTTGCTGTGATTTGCATTCTAGATTCCTTGCTCTCTCTCTCCATCCCTCTCCCTCAGGGGAGCAGACACTAATCATTGCCTGCAGCACTGGGTGATTAATTTAAATGATTTAGCACCTGGGGATTAACCTTCACACAGAGATCGATGTTTTGGCTGTTTCCTACATTATTACCCTTACAGCAATTACCTCCCACAGATTCTTGCTCTTGTACTAATGAGCCAGAAGCTATTAGCATCCACATCCTCTAGCTACATGTTTTATAGTTGCAGGAGGGTTCTTCCTTGATGACCACAACTTCTGGACAGGTAAATTTACAACATGTGTAGAAAAGACTCTTCTGAAGACATTTCTGGAAGGAAAAAATAATAGGGAAAATCGTATTAGCATTATGAAGAGAAATGTGTCATGAGCATGAAATCAGAGCCAAAGAGAAGAGAATCAGACAGTTAATTGCTGCCCTACACTCCTCGTTCTTTTTCGCCACATCTGTACTCAGCTGAGTCCTATCTCAGTGCTGTTGGCTTTTACACCACCACCCATTGGTTTGTCCCATAGCACCCAACGGGCCCTTGCACCAAAATACGGATTATTTTAACCCATCAGTCTAAATATTCCTCTTGTTTACAGTGAGTTCAGTGAGTTGCTACCAGAATAACTGTGAAATGCAGAGTCCATGCCATGTTAGTCAGAGCCCATGCACAGCACAGAGACAGAATAACACACAAACTGGGATCACCTCTACTGTGCAGTGTTTCACAATGGCAACATGAATCTAGAATTGTGGAACACTGTCTTCCTGCTTCATCTCTGCTCCTTGTCTCCTTTCATCTCTTCGTAAAATTATTTCAACTGTCTTAGCATCTCCCTTTTTATACGTGGAATTTCTTACATTTTATGAAGTAGAAATAACAAAAGAAAACCACAGCAATAGTTGTGCTCACTAAAAATGAGCTATCCAGAGGCATAACTCAATTTGAGATCAAAGTCACTTGCGTCATGCATTGGCCTTTTCCCCCTCTCATTTCTGTGCATAACACAGCAAACCTCTGTCCTAAAACTCCACAGATGTCTGCATCTTGCAGTTTGTCTGTGCATCCAACTATTTAAAATGCAGCTGGTAGCATTCATCAGACACTACAACAGAGAAACAGGTAAAAGCTTTTGCTCGTGATCCACTGGGCAGCACAGGACACCAGAGGATGGAGTAAACTCTCCTTCCTTGAAAAATCAGCTGCTGCCTTTTGTGGAGAGAAGGACCACAACATACCATACGTTCTCCTTTTATTCAAACCTAAGCTTGAATATCACAGCTGTTGGTTGCTCCCTTTGGAAATACTAAGTTCATTCATATGGCCTGACCTTCCAGGGTGAAATTGGGGTCGATTTGTGACACGAGACCATTCCTGTATAGAGGAGGTATGTAGGAGGAAAACTGATATTAGAGGTTTTTTTCCTGCTTCTCAAACTTGACTAGAAGGTAGAAGGGAAAGAATAACTCAGTATAGACTGGGGTGGTATAGGTTAGTAGTTTTTACCTCTAGCATTTCCAGCTTCTTAGAAACCAAGTGACACATTCCCACCTTAGCCAGTCCTGGGAGAAATAACCCTAGACCTAAGTCAGGGCATAATCTGAATCTATGAGTGTTTAAGCCAAGAGTTTGCATCAACAGCCACTATGAAAGTGGCCCAGTGCATTGGCTTCATCTACAAGAATATTTTCTTCCTGTTCTTCAGCAGTCAGCATTTCCCACCAGTAAAATGCAGGAGGCCAGGATAGCCTGAATATAATCATAAAATCATGAAATGGTTGGGTTTGAAGGCACCCTAAAGATCATCTAATTACAGCCCACCCTGCCATGGGCAGGGACACCTTCCACTAGACCAGGTTGCTCCAAGCCCCATCCACCCTGGCCTTGAACTCTTCCAGGGATGGGACATCCACAGCTTCTCTGGGCAACCTGTAATGAACTGGTTTAAACCCAGAAGAGCAAAGAAAGCTAAGCCTCTGTAAATAAAAGGATCAGGCCCAGGAAGGTTTGAAATATACCCAAAAAATGTGATTAAAAGCAAATGAGGTTATATGTTGGTGCCAAAAAAATGATATATTTTATTTAATAGTAAAAGAGGGAAAGAAAAAGAAAGAGAAAATAAAGAAAGAGATCGGGAAAGACGTGTGCATGGGGGGTGGGAGGACAGGGAGAGACTGATGGGGGTTAGGTGGAAGAATATCACCCATCCAAGGGTCCAGAGATGTCTCGTTGCTCCCCTCCATCTGGTCTTGGGGGTGAGGGTCCCCTGTCGCCACTGCTGCACCACACTGTGAAGTATAGAATCCCATGGATTAATATACATTTTGGGCAGGTAGGAACACCCAGGTGCCTCCCTTAAGGGGGCTAGGTTTGACACTGTCCCTTGCAACGCTGAGGGTCTGTTGCATCATCTGCAGTGCTCTGGTGCAGGGTCTGGGGACACCTCTGGAGGGGCCTTTGACAGCCCCTCTGATTTGGATAAGCTTTTCTCAGGGGTGAAGGGACTCCTTGGGCTGAGCTGGTCTGCACAGCGGAGGGTGGGCGGTCACTGCGCCTCTCCCCAGAGGCTTTTTCACCACACATCTGAAACCTGAAACCTCTTCCCCGCACCCTTTGGTGCGAGGGTCTGTGCGAGTCTGGCAGCTGATAGCCCCGAGGCTGTGGTCTCCACCCCAAAGGTGCTAAGACTGTGCTCTGGGAATGCATTCTTCTTCCCCAGCCCTGAGTTACTTTATCTCCATCAACCAGCAGCTCTGGGCCCCGGTCAGAAGGCCTATTCAGGGTGTGGTGGAATTCTCTGGAGCTTTTGTAATACAGTTCTGCTGTAATAGGCAAACGTCTTTCGTGAAAATGTTTAAGCCATGAATGATAACATTCAGTCTCTCACAGAATCTGTGCTAGGGCCTCACCACCCTCATGGTAAAAAATTTCTTCCTGGTATCAGTTTTCTCTCTTTCAGTTTAAAGCCATTCCTCCTTGTCCTATCACTCCCTTGCTTGTTCCTCTCCAGCTCTCCTGTACCTCCAGCTCTCCTGGTAGCCCCTTTAGGTCTGGAAGAGGCACTAAAGTCTCCAGGGACCCTTTTCTTCTCCAGGCTGAACGACCCCACGTCCCCCTTAACCTGAATGCACAGCAGAGGCGCGCCAGCCCTTTGATCCTCTTTGTGTCCTCCTCTGGACTCACTCCAGCAGGTTCATGCCCTTCTTATTTTGGGGGCTCCATAGCTGGACACAGTGCTCTAGGTGGGGTCCATGAGAGCAGAATGGAGGGGCAGAAACATACCACAGCAGCAAAATAGTCTTTTATACCTCTCTCACTGGCTGAATTCGGACTGACACACTGATTCCAGGTCTTCCAAAGCTTTCTGCCTTTTAATCAAATAACAGGTTTTTTCCTGGCTCTGAAGATCCTAGAAATATGATTTTTTTTTAATTCCTAAACTTATTTTTTAATAACTGAAATAAAAATATTTTCTTCTCTCAGTTCTAAGTGTTTTAGTTTCTGTTTAATTGGATATTGCTTTGTCCTGGGAGAGTGAGAAAGCACAACAGGGAAGAGCTCATTTACCTCTTCTGTACTGCTCATTATTTTGTACACTTCCAGCACAATTCCCTCATTTGTTCCCTCTCAAAAGTCACTGTTTTTACAATGGACAAGCTGAACTAAAGATATTGCCTTAGGTGAGAAAGATTCGGAGATTTGGTCACAGCATGATTACAGACACAAGGCTGTTTTCAGTGACTGAAATGTGTGGTTTGCTGTCAACCAAGCAAAATATGTACTGAGCAGGCTCTTGCACTTTGCTGCAGGATGCTTAATTCCTTTCCTCCTCTAAGACAGGACCCATGCACATGGCAGCAGCCAAACCCTAAAACATCACTTTGATTCAAATTTATAAAGATATCTATAGCCTATAGATGAAATATTGAAGGTTTTTTCCTTGATTTTTACTGCTGTCCCCTGAAGACTGACATTCCTGTGGTAGTTAAGCTCAACATGCAAAGTCTTCTTCAAATTAACCTGCACTATCTGGACACCTTTAAAATGTTGTCTTCTAGTCTATATTATTGATAGCTTAAATAATTACTCTGAACGGTTTTTTGAAAAGGAGCATCTGGGGTTCAACAACACTTTGACTTTTCTGTGCATGATGAAATACGCTTTCAAATACCACTCCAAAAAGAAATAAATAGTTGATCTGAACTGCTAATAGAGACGTTCATAGAAATCATACACCCATTTGGTTTGAAAAGGCCCTTAAAGGTCACCTAGTTCCAACTCCCTGCCATGGGCAGGGATGCCACCCTCTAGAGCAGGTTGCTCCAAGCCCCATCCAACCTGGCCTTGAACATTTCCAGGGATGGGGCATCCACATCTTCTCTGGGCAACCTGTGCCACTAGCTACCCTCCCAGTAAAGAATGTTATCTGATGCAGCCCAAAAACATGTGAAATTTCTTGGTTAACTTTCTCTCTGTGGTTAATACTGTTTTTCTCCTTTCTGTGCCATAAGTACTCCTGTCTTCACCAGAAAATGAAGATGTCACATATATCTTTTTTACTGTTTTAATGTAGGCCAAGCACTAAATAAACGTGTAGAACACTGACTGTGTACCAACACACAGGACTTCTTGGCTCTTCACTCATTTCTAAGTGAGACTCATACACAGCAAGAGCAGATAAAGGTTTTGACAACAAATTAGTCTCACTGTCACTGTAAATCTCATTGTAGTTGGTGGTGAGGCACTGGCACAGGTTGTCCAGAGAGCTGCGGATGTCCCATCCCTGGAAGTGCTCAAGGCCAGGTTGGATGGTGTAGTCCTGAATTCATGCCTGAGATGTTTTGGTTTTTCAGAAATTATTTTCCCAGGCAATTTTCTGTAAAGAAGAGCAATGTTTTTGTAACTATACCTATGTTATTCATTCCTTTCTCATAGGAGGGATTTCTTGATCTCCCTCTCATTTGACCAATGTGATTGAAGAGGTTTGCCTTTGTTTCACCAATCAAATTGGCCTGTGTAAAATAGTATAAAAGAGAGATCATCCCAAAATAAAGCAGACATTGTAGCCTTCTGAACTCAGTGAGTCTGTGTCGTTTTTGGTGTAAACAGCGACAGGATGGGGCTTGAAGCAACCTGGTNGTATTTTTGTTCTCAGACTTTCAAAGAAAGCCACGGACCTGAACTGCAGCCAGGATGAAATATTGTTATGACCAAAGCCCAAGACTCTCTTGTAGCCCAATAAACAGTGGCCCTAAGTGAGACCCTTTGAGCTCTCCTGGACCACAGAGGGCTGTGACCAGCACCTCCGAGTGGACACCTCTCTAAAACAGAGACTTCTCAAGTTTGCTGTACTGGGGGGATTACTAACAATGACAGATCCTGGCCTGATACCCCAGTTCCTCAACCCTTCACCGGCTGAGAACATACAAAGGCATCTGAAGCAGGTATTTCAGTACCTTCAAGGGGAATTTTTCACAGGTACATTGCACAGACTCTTCATGTCTGTCTGCATGCAAGTGTGCATATGCTATAGCAAATGTGGGAGAAAAACTGCTCTCCTGGATTCTTAGACATTTTGGATTTGTAGGTGAGGCCTGTAAGTAAGTTACTGTTGTGGCACAGTAAATCCTATGTGAATCCTTTGCTGAGCTGTTCAATTTAAGTTACAAGTTAAGGTGTTAAGGTGCTGTTAAGTTTAATTTAAGTACTGTTAAGCTTAAATACTGTTAAGTGCTGTTGGGCCTTCAGGCATATTCCTTTTTATGCTTTTGTGTCACCCCCCCCACTCCACCTCCACAGGGATAATTTTGGGTTTATTTTGGTTTGGATTGATCAACTCTGGAACTTTTTGTTTGCTTTTCCTCGGTGTGCCTTAACAACCACCTAGGAAGTGGTAGACTGAACCTTGCCAATGAACTTTGTCATGCTGTCATTTTATATCAATCCTGTCTTTACTGATAGCTTTGATGGTGATTCTTTAACTGATCTTAAAACATTCATTTGCAACAAAATCACATCATTAGGACAAAGNCATATATCTTTTTTACTGTTTTAATGTAGGCCAAGCACTAAATAAACGTGTAGAACACTGACTGTGTACCAACACACAGGACTTCTTGGCTCTTCACTCATTTCTAAGTGAGACTCATACACAGCAAGAGCAGATAAAGGTTTTGACAACAAATTAGTCTCACTGTCACTGTAAATCTCATTGTAGTTGGTGGTGAGGCACTGGCACAGGTTGTCCAGAGAGCTGCGGATGTCCCATCCCTGGAAGTGCTCAAGGCCAGGTTGGATGGTGTAGTCCTGAATTCATGCCTGAGATGTTTTGGTTTTTCAGAAATTATTTTCCCAGGCAATTTTCTGTAAAGAAGAGCAATGTTTTTGTAACTATACCTATGTTATTCATTCCTTTCTCATAGGAGGGATTTCTTGATCTCCCTCTCATTTGACCAATGTGATTGAAGAGGTTTGCCTTTGTTTCACCAATCAAATTGGCCTGTGTAAAATAGTATAAAAGAGAGATCATCCCAAAATAAAGCAGACATTGTAGCCTTCTGAACTCAGTGAGTCTGTGTCGTTTTTGGTGTAAACAGCGACAGGATGGGGCTTGAAGCAACCTGGTCAAGTGGAAGGTGTCCCTGCCCACAGCAGGGGACTGGAATGTGATGATCTTTAAATTCCCTTCCAATCCAAACAATTCCATGATTATATAGTAACATGTAGTTGGTCTATGTTTTATCACTGCATGTCGTGGTAAATTTGCTGCAACCAGCTTTTTATTCTAATGGTTACCTATTCTCACTGTTCATGTAGATGTTTCCTTTCATTAAGGCTGCTGGAAGGAAATATAAAACCTCTCACTGTCACTGCAGCTGGGACCAGCTTCTGGCCACAGCATCAACCATGAAGGAAGAGGGGATTCTTCCCATTAGTGAGATTTTTTAAAATGTAAAATATTAACTCTGGCAACTTTTACAATCCTTCCCTTAATAGCAGGGTGTGGTGAAGCCCGTGTAGGAGCAGTTGTGGTGGTCCCTCCTCCTCCAGACTGCACTATAATCTGAAAAAAGTTCATTAGGCCTCAGCATTGATGAACAGCACCTGGGCTAAGCCCCTCTTGAGTTTATCAGAAACACTATGTGCTCCCAGGAAATGGTGCTGTCTAATGAGCTCCTGCTTTTTTCTTAATTAACAGCCTTGGAAATGTTTCTTTGCCTGAATAACAACCCAAGTGGGATGGTATTTTTGTTCTCAGACTTTCAAAGAAAGCCACGGACCTGAACTGCAGCCAGGATGAAATATTGTTATGACCAAAGCCCAAGACTCTCTTGTAGCCCAATAAACAGTGGCCCTAAGTGAGACCCTTTGAGCTCTCCTGGACCACAGAGGGCTGTGACCAGCACCTCCGAGTGGACACCTCTCTAAAACAGAGACTTCTCAAGTTTGCTGTACTGGGGGGATTACTAACAATGACAGATCCTGGCCTGATACCCCAGTTCCTCAACCCTTCACCGGCTGAGAACATACAAAGGCATCTGAAGCAGGTATTTCAGTACCTTCAAGGGGAATTTTTCACAGGTACATTGCACAGACTCTTCATGTCTGTCTGCATGCAAGTGTGCATATGCTATAGCAAATGTGGGAGAAAAACTGCTCTCCTGGATTCTTAGACATTTTGGATTTGTAGGTGAGGCCTGTAAGTAAGTTACTGTTGTGGCACAGTAAATCCTATGTGAATCCTTTGCTGAGCTGTTCAATTTAAGTTACAAGTTAAGGTGTTAAGGTGCTGTTAAGTTTAATTTAAGTACTGTTAAGCTTAAATACTGTTAAGTGCTGTTGGGCCTTCAGGCATATTCCTTTTTATGCTTTTGTGTCACCCCCCCCACTCCACCTCCACAGGGATAATTTTGGGTTTATTTTGGTTTGGATTGATCAACTCTGGAACTTTTTGTTTGCTTTTCCTCGGTGTGCCTTAACAACCACCTAGGAAGTGGTAGACTGAACCTTGCCAATGAACTTTGTCATGCTGTCATTTTATATCAATCCTGTCTTTACTGATAGCTTTGATGGTGATTCTTTAACTGATCTTAAAACATTCATTTGCAACAAAATCACATCATTAGGACAAAGTGAGGGCCTGCCCCTGGGCTTCCCTTGTGACTTACCAGGATGGCAACTATAGCACAAGCTCCATCCCAAACAAGGAATCACGCTTGTGCCTCCAGACAATATGTGCCAGGTAAAATTAGCACTGAGACCCACTTCCCCTCTTTTATTAGGCATCACCAGATTAATAATTTCATGAGTGAAACACTGATCTCCTCAAGTCAGGAGAAGCCATACTTTTCAGTTTGATATCCTAAGATCCTGCCTGTTAGCTCCACAAAGTTAAGATGGGGGGAGACTCAACAGCTGACTCCAGCCCACCATGCACTGACTCTGCCCTTATCCTGCTCTAAGCAGTTTATTTTTGCTTATTCTGAACTGCAGTCATTTGGGAACAGCATTGTTGGGTATTTGATGAAGGTTCATACTTCACTCTGCACGTACTTTTGTCAAAAAAGCTTTTATTGCAATGCAAAATATCTTCTGTATATGACATCTTTCTGCCCCCCAGCCCCCTTAAATTTAATGAGTAATCCTTTCTGGGTTTGTACATTGTGATTCTTGTGTGTATGTATGAATATATATACATATCTATATATCTATCAATCTATAGATATTATATTAATACAATCATATATAAATCTGGACCTATATCATTTTATATATACACATATCACTGGATATATGTGTGTGTGTGCATATACATATACATACATTACATATACACTATATACACATATATGCACACACATACATATTGTATAATCATAAACATCTGTTGGTTGTCAAGGGACTTTTCTTTAACAAAATAAGTTCCATCAGTGGATTTTACTTCTGTAGTGCAATTTTACAGGAAGTTAACATTTCCACATTCAATATAAAAGAAACAATATACATTTGAAAACGTGCCATAGGATTTTTAATGAAAAAATTAGAAAAGTGCATTATTTTACAACACTACAGTAAATGATTCTTTTTTTCTCTGTAAAGACATTGTAAAATATATACAGGGTTGCGTAGTGCATTCATTACAAAAAAAAGATGCAATCCCTTGCATAAATTACATATTGTACAGGGGTTCGCTGTCTACTTGGACTTGTAAACATTTGTGTGATACAGTTTTCATTCTTTAAGTAAGCTGCAATACATCTTATTTTCATTTGACTGTTGTTGCATTCTGACTCCAGTACGGCATTCTAAGGCCATGTGTGAAGGCATCCTCTCCCATGACGGAGAAGGCCAGCAAAAGAAATGAAAACACAAAAGAGTCTTTAATTTGGTTCTTTGTAATCAAGTTATCACTGGTTTAACAAATCACATCTTGATGCTTATGATCTGATCACTCTCGTTTGCTAGGACCAGCTCAACAACTATGTTGAAGTTTAGAGGTCTGAAATGAGCAGGGAAAACAGCTTCCAAGAGGTAAATTCCAAGTGCAGTCTCCACAGCCAAGCAGCTCCTCTTTCTAGATGATCATGACCCTCATGCTCTGTGTGCTGCACAGAAAATGCATCAACCATGGTAGAAATTTAGATTTTTGCTCTATCTCAGGCTGTTGAGGGCCTTTAGAATGCCGTCAATACACCGTCGGTAAGTTCACATATGCACATTCAAAGAAGTACAAAAATGCACCAAAAAGTGTCAAGAGATCCAAAAGAGACACAGCATCAACACACACTCACAAACACACACATACACGCACACTTCTTTCTGAGCAGGAAGGCTCAGTCTCCAAAGTAGGATTCACAATTTAATTTCAACATGTATGTGTGTTTGGAAGAAATCCAAGAATTTCCATATGAACTCCTTAGGTCCCAAATTGAACACTTTTATCCCTGTTTCTCACAGATGAACAGTTTGTTGAAGTAAGAAATTGCACCTTGAAGAGACAGTATCCACATTCTTTTGGCCTACTGGAAACAACTGTTAAGCCCCCCTCCCTTTCCCCACTGACCTATCCAGCTCCAATTCACTTCCTTTGCCATCATATCACTAGGATCAAAAGTTTTACTTGATACTCCTCAATGGCAACAAACAACCACACAAATCTAAACAAGTCAAGGGAATAAGAAAATTTTTTTTCTTCCACAGTTCACTCCTGACCTTGCAAAAAAAAAAACAAAACCAACAAAAAACCCCACAAAAAAAACCCACAAAAAACCCCACAAAAACCCAAAAAAAAACCCCAAATAAACAAACAAAACCCAAAAATAAACCCAGCCAAAAAAAACAAAAACAAACCCAGATGGATTATTGGTCGTATTATAGGAAATGTGCATTCTGTAAAAGAAAGACAGATTAGGCTTGCATTCTAAAGAGAAAGCCATTGCCTCATAATTTCTGCTTATTTCTTAATTCTGAAAGGTTTGTAGTAGACAGGACTCTTTCTGAAGCATATATTAGCTTTTTTTTTCCAGACAAGGTCAACCCAACAGTACTTATACCCAAACTAACTCTGTGTGCATTAACCAAATTTGTCAAAGTCCAAAAAAGTAGTGTTCAGAGTGGTACCCAAAAAATTACTTAATAAACCCAACTGCTAGATTAACTGTCTTAAACCTCCTGTGACCTGGACACTGGGATCTCTCTCTTGTTATGCAGGTATTACACTTGTCCTCCAATCACCTGAAAAATATTCCTGCACTAAGAATTTGTATAGAAAGTATCTGCCACAATGTAAATGTAGCTGAACAGTTGAAAAGGAGGGAAATTGCCATGAGAAGATCATTAAGTTGTGTAGAGCAAACCAGTTGTGTTGATCAGCGGTGATCACACAGGATTCTGCTCTTCCCAAGAGAATAAAAAGGGCACAAGAACAACAATTAAGAGAAATTTCCCACTGCTGCCTCTGACTGCAGTGGCTCTCCATGTAAGAAGACATGAGAGCATTGAGAAGACAGTATAAAAAGGATCTTTTCTGGGAAATACACATGGCAGCAATGAATTCTTCAAAGAAAAGAGAAGCCACATGGAAGTATCAGTCACCATAGAGCAGCTGGAGCTTCACTGCTGAAGAACTTGAAAGGAATGTACAGTGAAGATAAAAAATCCAACTAATTGCATTGCTAGAAGGATCTCACATACATGTCTTTTGCCCCACTTGACCGACCTTCTGGGAAGACAGCAGCTGCTAGAGAGATTGGAAGAATTTGGCAAAGTTTTGGGGGTCACAACCACAATGAAATGCTGTGACCTGGCCCCCAGATCCATTTGGATGACTGGCATAATGAAGACAATGGCATGTGCACACTGCCACATGCTGAGCAAGAAACTTCAAACCACCCACTTCACCATTCAGAAGGGGTTCTGAGAAGAGCTTCAAATCAGAGAGGTGAGATAAATGTGGTGCATACTTCACAGGAAGCATTAAAAGAAACAGCTGTAGATCTATCAGAAGGCACTGCCACCCAAGTTCCATGTCTTGGTTTCTAAGGAGAAACTAGCCCTGAGCTCTTGCCCAGTGTGCAAGTCAGATATCAGTCCTGAATTCAGTGGGAATTAAGAGCCTCAATGCACTGGTGATGAGAGAAAATCCCTTCCCCAGATTTTTCCAACACCAGCTCCAGTCAAGATGCCAAGATGAAGCTTGTCAATAGGGCAGCTGAGGCATGACCCCCACGTCAGGAGTGATATTATCAAATGGGTCTTTTTGGAAACCATTTTGTAGAGTTGCAGTTTCAGACTGGGAGGCCAAAAACACTTATACTGTCTACTTCAGATAATCTAATTAAATACTTTTATCAGATTAATTATTCTCTGAACAATAATTATGATTAAGGAGCTTCAGACCCACTCTGCAGGGAGAGCCAGCAATAATGAATAAATGTTACTTCTCTAAAGGTCAGTTTTGATGACATTTTGACATGTAGAAACTGTCCAAACACTGTCAGTATGAAGAGGTTTCTTTGCTACATGGTGACCTCCTGAACTCAGCTAGAGAAGCTCAGAATCTCCACATATTACTGTGGCTCTGGGGAGGTGCTATCAAAGATGGACAAGGATACCACAGTTCAGGTCTTTTGGATTTGCTGCAGGCAGAAGGAGGGATGGTGTAGCTGATCTCTTCCATGGAATAGGAGATGGAAGGTGGTCTAGGAGACACAATTTTCCCTAGTTTCACTCTGACATTGGTGTTGGTAAGGTGGTCTCACCACAGGAATCCACTCCACTATGAACCAGCCCTCGTCCATCCTTCCCACACTTCCTGCCACTCCTGTGTGGGAGGATGCTGGCAGATGACTAGAAAATAAACTAAAGCCAGAAGCCCATGACTCTTCCTTAATCTGAAACTATGCCATGATCTGCAGACATTGAGCCAAATGAGCCAGAGCACTGTGGCTCTTTACCTGCTTTTATCATTTGTGCTGGCCCTTCGGATGGCCTTCTCCCAAACAAACACACTCCAGAAGTTCTCCTCGTAGGCTAATGCATTGCATCCCAGTCAGGGAAGAAACGGATCTAACCCATTCAAGGTTATGTACATTGCATTTCCTACTTAATTCCCTATATATTGCTTTTAATCAATCTGTATATTTCTTTTTGTCAGTGGTAATTAGAGAGGAACACTTCCTTCCCCAGGGTGTAGTTGTGTAGCATAATGCCTTTCATTAATGGATGAGGGGGCCGAGTACAGAATATGGCAATCTTGGGCCTGAACATACGTCCATGAAATGGCAAGCTAATGAGTTAATGTCTGGGTGGGGAAGGGGGGAGAGAGCTTAGAGAAAGCCAGAGGGTGGCTGTCCGTGAAATGGATCTCTCTTCTAGCCTCAAGTGCAGTGCTCTGGATTCAGCAATTACCGCAAGCTGTTCCACAGGCCAGATAAACAATGAATCAAAGCCAGGATGGTGGTATCAGAACTCATGCATGAGAAAGATGCATTATGGAGTGCAGTTTCAATTATTATATTTGCCAGCTCCACTTGTGAATTTGCCAGCTATGATAAATGTTATCATCCTGTTGTTTGCTCTGCATTTCTCAAAGTGAACTAAAAGACAACGCAGCTTGGAACTGTGAATATTAATTACAAATAAAATTGCAGCATTAATCTTTCCCCCACTACCCCTCCTTTTTTTTTTCCCAATCTGTTGTGGGTGTTAATACATGGCAGCACTCCTTGCCCTGTCAGAAAGCAAGGTGAAGGAGGGCTTTGGGATATTTATTAATTACAATATTCACGGAAGGAGAGACAAATGAAGGCTGAAGGCTCCAGGGATAGTATTTCCAGCCTAAAATTAGCAGGCAGATTTGAATGACTGGATTCCATAAAGCAAAATACAGCTGCATAAATTATAGAGGTTGACTGTTGGTTTTAGGTCTTACTGCTTTCCCTTAGATTTAGGAAAGACTGTTCATGGTGAGCAGTAGTTGGAGGCACTGATAGAGTATCTAGCAGTAAACAGAAAAAAGGTTCACATTCCAGTCTCAGGAAAAGGGTATACATCAGGACTCATTGTATGGCACCCAAATCAGTTAGCTTCAGAGCAAGGCCCTGCCTACCCAGGCCTTAGACAAGGAATTTGCTCATGTCCTCTTGCATTTGGGAGCACCAGGAGGAGGAAATAGCATCGCTAACATAATATAGCCCACAGACCAGCACAGCTTAGGATGGGCTGGCTGAATAAATTCTTGCTTTAAATGGAGACAGAGGCAAAAACCTGACTGGAGAGTCGGGAACTCCATGAATCTCCCCATCAGCAGTTACCAGTGGAACACTGGGGTAGGCCTTGACCGAGCTGAGGACAGTCAGTCTCCCAGACGGATTCTACACAGATGAAAGCTCAACAGTCCTTCAGCATCACTTCACAGCCATTTCAATTGGAAATAACAGTACTCCTGCTTCAGAGAACAATTTATTTTTTCCCAACTTTATTTTTTCCCTCCTACTACTTTTTGGGGGATGAATGTTCCTTTGCCATATTCATTATATGTATCTTAAAGAAATGAAAACTGCATTTTGGTACAGGGTTTCATCAGTTTTTCATGGTTTTAATTCAGCCTCTGAGCTCAGAATAACTGGCATAAGAGTCCTAGGGCACTTTCCATCCGTAATCAATTTCTCTGTGTCCACTGTCATTATTCCCTTTGTTTCAATTTTGGTGAATTGTCATGATAGCCAATCCTTTTTCTACAACTTATCTTGCTGAAGTTCCCAAAATAAAGTTTATATAAAAGTTAGATGACAGCAGGCTGCTCAGAAAGGTATTATTTTCTTTTTCAGTTCTGTGAGTGTTACACATCTCTGGTTGATGAAATCAGCAGCAGTGCAATTCTCATTGTAATTTGTGCAATATTCCAGTCAGTAATAGTGTCTTGTTGAAATATGCATGAAAAAGTCCATAACATTAGTGTAATGGACACACTCCAACACATCTCTCTCATCGGGCTCCCTCATAAAGATTTTAAATGACTGTCTTAATTAGATCTTAATATTAACAGGAATATTACATAAAGCTAAATGGGGACATAAACTTCAGCTGAAAGCTACTTCTACCCAAACCCCTGCCCTCTGGTCTGCACACACCAAATGGTTTTGGAACATTTTCATGCTCTATCTTGGTTCCACTGACTGCTCCATTTTAAGCTTTTAGCAACAAATCAAGCTTTATTTTTTACTTAACAAAAACTTCCAAATCTGTCAGAGAAAAAAAGGAATTACCTTGCTTAGGTCAAATTCGCAATAATCTTGATTACTGCCCTGGCATTTCATTGATCAAAGCACTAGGGAACTAATGAGAATATGTACAATACGGTAGATTATCTTGGTCACTTCCTTCTTTTTCTCTTTTTCTTTTTCTTTTTTTTTTATTCTTATTTTTCTTTCTTTTTTTTTTTTTAATAATGTCTATTTCATCCTAATGAGCTGTTACAGAGAGTTCAAACTGAAGTTTATTGTCGAAGGTCACTGTACATCTTCTCCATTCATTAACAACCAAGAAGCTATTTTCGGCGCTTGAAGGAACATCCAAACACCCCTTCTAGGGCTCCCCCACTACAGGCATCCCTGTAAATCAGGTGCATGTACAAAATTCTTGCAAAGCCGTGCCTGTTACATCAGTCAGAGTATTCCTTACACAGCAATGAAGACCAAGTGGGGACTTGTGCCTGTATTGTAATATTAAGTTTCCTCTTGTTTCCATATCACAGCATGCTCAGTCAAAGCTATTTTGGTGCTTCACTGATCAAACTGATTTTTCCCTTTGATGATAATATGAAATATTATAGGATAATAGGGTTGTTATATAATCAAAGTCGACAGCAGGGAGCTAAATTTGTGTTGTTTTGATGAAGAGCACATTAGTGTGACATAAATAGACTAATCTGATTTATTATTATTATTTCTAATGCTTAATAATAGAGAAGGGTAGGGGAAATGAGACTCTGGGGAATGAGAGTGCATCACAAAGTGATAGCAGACATTAGGATGTCTAATCATAAGCAGCACCACTACTACCTGCTCGTAGCTGAATTTCAAAAGAGTGAGTAGCAAGCAAGAGAAGTTGCTCTGAAATAGATATCTTAAGAGGAATAGACCCAATTATGTACTAGTGAAAATACTCTGTGAAAAGCAGTGTTGTGAGAAGAAAACATGTAGGGTAATAAGAAGTCAGAGACAGAACTGACAAAAGTCAGCTCACCTTTCACTGACTGATTTTTCATGTTTAACTGAAAAGCTGGGATTAACCTTGGACAAAAGCTTCCCTTTCATGGTTCAGTCTGTTCCAGTTCAAGACAGCCCATGCCATTATTCACACACCAGTCAAGCACCATGAAAACAGCTAAAGAGAGAGGCAGATTTTGCCTTGTGTTATGATGCGCACACGTGAGAGTTCTTGTGTTTGGCTGCTCACAAAGCAAAGTCCTGCAAAACAGTTTCCTTGCAAATGAAACATCCTGCTACTCCAAAATCCCAGGTGTGGCAAAAATACAGGTTGGACAGAATTGTGGGCTCTTCAGCCAGAACATAAAATAAATAAGCCTATTTGAAAATCCCAAGAAATGCAGATACATTCAAGCAAAACACTATCCCACATACATAGTCATTATAGCTTTTAAATTTAAAAGTATGGCTACGGATATCTACTCTGGCTCCTTCATATCAACATACATAGATTTCTTCAACTACATCTACAAACTTTAACTAAGCTAAAGCAGAGCTATTACAAAGCCATTGAGTTTTAATGCAAGGACTCTAAGTGGCAGATAACCCATGACATGCTGAGGTAAGTTTCTCCCTTGGTTAAACACCCCATGTATTAAAATTTACTCTTCATTTATGATTCCAGAGGGAAGATTTAGTAACAAATCAGCTAGAGTATGTAAAGTTTTCAACCTCTCCTGTTCAATATGTTTTATAGGACATTTAAAGAGGATTTTTATATGCAGCAGAAATAATAGTTTCTGCTTTTCTTAAAGGAAAACAGAAAAAAATGTATGCAATGTTTTAAAAGATGCAACTGCTTTTTTCTTTTTGAAGGTTTTGCAAAAAGTCCTGTTACCAAAATTCTCCTTTCCCAGGCACACAATTCAACTCAAATTCTGCAAACCCCGCAAATTTTCCTGCTTCTCTCCAGTGTCAAATAGACCCAGCAGCTGAACATGATATAGAGGTGCATATTTCAGGCATACTTCTTATGTTCAGAGCAGGAAGAGACATACATCTATTTGCACTTCTGGGATAACAAGCAAAGATGAAAAAAGTGAATTTGGAGAGCACTGTGAACCCTATGGGCTGTCAGGGGAAGCAGCTTTGAGGTGTCAAACACTGAGGTGGTTTAACACATCCTGAAACTGCCTTTTTTAGGTATTCTTGCTTTAGTCCTTCTGCCATCAACATTTGCCCTAGGACATGGTACTGGCAGCACAGCACTGATGCACCCAGCACGCCTCACACATTACTCTGAAAAAGTCCATGCTCATCCATCCTCATTAAGAATCCTGTTAGTTCTTCCCCAATCTTAATGGAGGATTTCATGCCACAGCAATTTCTACACCCAAAGGAAGCTGCGTAACGGAGTCAAAGTCATGGATAACTTGCTTGTCATTTGCTTATTGAAAGACAGATGTGGAGAACATGAGTATATTTGATAGTCAGTAATTTAAAGCCAAGGAGAATACAACAGAGGAGGAATGACACTCCTTATTTCTCCCTATTAATGCTCTTTATAGATGCCTCTTTGAGATGGTATCAACATCCATCAGCACACAGAGCTCAGAGCTGGGCACACACCATCCAGTTTTAAGGGTAAAAAAAGGATTATTGCTTTTACGCTGAGAACACAAAATGGTAGAATCAGCAGGAGGTGATTAGTGCCAAAAAGAAATTGGTTTTGTATGGCAAATTAACACAGAAAGCGATTTAAAAGATAGAATTAAATCAGAGACAAAGGTGCAGGTTCATAAAACTCCCAGTCCTACCCTTGTAAAATCAAAGATAAATCTCCAAAAGGACTAAATCCCATGTAATCACTGAAAATTCCTATTCTCTTAGAAGGGAGCTGGATTAGGCCTCTAATTAAGTTCTGCAAAGTCTGTTTGGTCCAGATGAACAACTGAGAGATGGACAATGTCCAAGGAACAGCTCTATGACATGGTCTCAACATCCTCCACTACAACTTGCCAACACAACTGCTCCTGCTGTTACCCTCCAAACACTGGAGTAAAGCTATTTTTGCCTGTTACTGCTAAATGCATTTTGCCTTTGCCTAGCAAAAAAAAAGCAGTATCACATCTAATCTCACAAGTTCCCAGTGAGCCAAACACAAGATACTGTCCCTTGAATTCTTCCTGAGACCAACAAAGGCTTTCCATTATTTACAAATCAAAAGCATTTAGAGACAATCATTTTTTTTTTAATTTAAAAGAAGGAATGTCCTGTCACTATTATATAAGAAAAAATATACATCCTCCTATTTATACCCATCTTAACCAAGCAGTCCAAAAAACATAAATCCTATTCATGCAGGTAATTGCTGCACAAAATAATAATAATAATAATANAATTCTGTTTGCAAATTGTTGGAACAGTTGAAAATTATAAAATTAAATATAGTTAAATTAATATGATTATTTGCTTTTGATTATTAAGTCCATTGCTAGTTTTTCTTGTGTTTTTATTATGCATACCAGTTTTACAAAGTGCATGCTTTATTTTTTTTTTTTTTAAATTTTGAACTGGCAAGCTAAAATGATCCATCTTCTCCTGCCTTTTTTTTAATGTTAATACAATCTAAAATCTAGCATTAAAAAATTTACCATGATACACCTGGTATATTGACTGCTTATGGCGCATGCTTGTCTTGGCAAAAAAAATAAAACTAAACAAATTGGCTCCCCTCCCACCCTCCCCATTCCTTTTGGAAGCAATCTAAAAAAGCAGGCTGGAACACAATTGCTTCAAGGGCAACAGAAAAAATAATACCTGATGCTTTAATTTTTGTCACATGGCACTGGTTGTGGAATTGCACACATACACACACGCACACGCACCCGGCACTCACACAGGCACACACACACACTGCAACCTGCTCGTGAGCAAAGAAGTTTGTTAGGTCAGGAGTGCCAGTGGCACATGAAGGCTCCCAGCTGTGTGTGCAACTTTGGATTTGGTACCCACTTCACGTCACCTTGAATCCTCTGACATCCACCAAGGGGGTAATGTAAGGCATACTTTGCTGGAACAGTAATAATCCATGCTTCATGCTGAAGAGCTGAGTCTCAGAGGAGGACTGGCTTGCTCTACTCCCTTTGGCCTCACTCCGCCTCACTCAAGGAACAAAAAACCCAAACCAACAAAGAACTGGGAAAAACAAGAAAAGCAAAATAAGACAAATCCCTTTAAATGGACTTTCGCCGTTTCATCAGCCTGTGGTTATCTGTAAAGCTGTGCAACCCAGGTGAGATGGAGCTGACAGGAGATGGGAAAAGGCTGTTTTTTAATGTGCTTGGCGAGATCTCCTCTATCTTGTAAGAGATGGAGTGAAAGTACTGGGGGTTCAGCTTCGAGCTGAACGAATTTTGGTGGGACACCACCCGGCTGGTGTACTCGTGGGACCTGTAACACATGCAGGAACAAACTGACTGAAGGTCTGTTACTTCGGCCTTGTACCGTGGCCGACCATGCTGGGAGTCCTCTTGGATGTGGATAATCATGCTGTTGCGGTTCCCTGCCAGGGATGCCCGTTCCTCAGCATCCCTCCTCTCATCCTCACTGTTCATGGTCAAGAACCTGAGAACAACCAGATTTAGAAATGCCCCAATGACTGTCAACCCCACTAGAATGTACATAAAGCTAAAAGCCACGTAGAGAGGCTTCTTTTGAAGGGCCCCTTTGGTCTGCAGGGCCACATAGTCTCCAAACCCTATCGTAGTCAATGTTATAAAGCAGTAATAGTAAGCGTGGAAAAAGCTCCATTCCTCGTACTGGGAAAAGGCTGCTGCTCCAATGCAGAGTGTCCCCATGCAGGAGAAGAAACCCACAGTGACCATGTTTTCCATGGAGACCTCAGTGCTCCTCATGCCACAGCACTTTTTGATGCGTTTCAAGAGGTACTTGACGAAGGTGTTCATGCGCTCGCCCAGGCTCTGGAACATGACGAGTGTCAGTGGGATCCCCAGGACTGCGTAGAACATGCAGAAGGCCTTCCCCGCGTCCGTGCCTGGGGCAGCATGTCCGTAACCTGGCAGGGGAGATGGAAACACAGCACAGTCAGCAGGGCGGGTGATGGCCACGGCTCCCACATCATGCAAGCCACGCAAATCACTCTGGTGCCACAGCCAGACCCAAAGCTGCAGGGACACTGCAGTCACACCATCTTCCCAATATCTCCCCACCCACACCATGTGTCTGAAGTAAATAAGGCACAGAACAACAACATTCATGCAGGAGTGGGAAAGGTGAAAGAAAAGGCAACCCAATCTACCTCAAGGAATGCTGAGTCTCCTAAACAAGGTTAAATTGCATTGATTAACTGAAGAAATTTCATGTCTGTTCAGCGTCACAGGTAAAAGTGGAAACTTTGGAAATAGATGGACTTTCCCAGAGTGTTTTTGAGAGTAGTTGGTGTTTCCTTGTCCCAAAACCAGAATACAGCGATGGCATCCAAATTTTGTGCCTGCTGACAGCATGAAGTTAACAACATCCACAGGCCCACCAGCCAAAGAAATTTCTTTTCAAGCTTTCCCATACTGAAGAAGCCTTTCTCCTAATGAAAGTGACTCATTGCTGGAACACCATTGGGATTTAGGGATTAAATGTCCATTCTATCTTTACTTACTGGAAGAATAAACAACTTACCAGCTTGTGCCATAGTTTTAGAGCTTTGACAGTTAGCATGGCAAAGGCAACTTCATCAGGATGTTAAACTAATCCAAGGATAGAGGATGTACCACATTTCACATGGTTTTTAGATGATAAAATCATAGCTAAGCCTTTCTTTAAAATCACACCATATGCAAGGGGCTGTTTTGATATTATAATTACACCTATTCAGATTACATTGCTTTGGAAATCTGCATTTCTTACAGCTGAGATTTTAAAAGACTGTACCAGGGTCTCCAAAATGAGATGGCTGGGACCCACTTGGCCATCGTGTCCATTCACCATGTGGGTACCACCATCTAGAGTCCCTTTACAGTCAGTAAGTAGAACTATGGGCACAAGGACAGTTCCTGTCATGTACACAGAGGTGTCTAAAACAGGTCAGTGAGTTAGTCTCAGGAAATAACTATTTCTCCACAATCATTATAACAGAAATCTTGGGACAGAATTTTGTTCAAGAATAATATACCTACATTTATGTATCTGCATGTGTCCTATGTGTCCAAACTCCCATTACAGTCAACAAAAATTCTCTGAAAAGGGGCAGTAGTGAGTTATTTCACTGACCATCCCAAGTCTGGCAAGAAGAAATGACTGTTTTGACTGTTCATTGATCATGTTCATTAGGTCCCCATTAGGCTGACTAGACATCTGTTGACTGCAGAAGAATTTAGACACCCACAGCACTGGCAGACAACTACCTGCAAACAGCCAAATGAAGACATCGTAATCATGATGGTCGCCTTGAGTGATTGTCTCCAGTGTAGGTGCTTGCATTGGAGATATTGAGAGTTTAAATTTGTTTTCCAGAAAGAATCATCTAGCTTATACCAGACTCCTGAGATATCAGGATACCCATAGATGGCTGGCAAATAAAACAGGGCATTCAGCAGACCCACACCCCTACAGATCTGAAGCTGGAGGACAGACCTGACATGAGATACCACTGAGGCGGACCACTGAGGAGCCCTGCCCATCACCTTCAGACTCGGGTCATGGACCTGCTGCTCTGAATTTGTCTAATTCTTTTTCAAAACTGTTGACACTGCACACGTCCTCAATCTCCTGTGGTGACAAATTCTGTAAGTACATTATCTGCTATGTAAAAAAGGCAACTTTTAATTTCAAGGCTATCTCCTTGTTTCAGCTAGAGCACCTTAGTTACAGAATTGAAGTTCTAAATCTTCCTTATCTACCACCTTCATGTTTTCAGCTAAACTCAGCTTTATCTCCGCTCTCAGCTTTTTCCTGTCTAAACTGAAGCCACAACCTTTTTAACTCATATAGCAGAAGTCACATTTCCTTGATCATTTCCATGCCCTTCTCTGGCCTTCTGTAACTCTGCCAAACCAGTGCTGAGGTGCAGAACCCAGAATTCTGCCTTCCTCTCAGGGAGGGCTGCATTTCAGAGTCTGCACTTTTACTAGAACTGAAGTACGAACACCAGGCAACAAGAAAACCAGCAATAATCCCCTTCAAAAAGCACCAGGTCTATTCTTAGGTCAGTTGGTATTTGTTGATGCATGGGCTGTAAAAACTACTTTAAAAAAGCAGCACAAAACTCAAAATAGGAAGTTCTTTTCCAGGTTATAAAGGAAAGAGAGTCACCTGTTTTATTGAGCCAAGTAATCTGTTCATCATAAAAAGCAGTTTCCAAATTACCTGGAAAGGGAAGCGTCTTCACCAGATTGATGCTGGGTTAGTTCCACCTGACTGTCCCTCAATAAAGGCTATAATTGCCTCTCATTACTAAGATCAGCTTTTGAACTACAGGGGTGTGAATTAAACCAGGGACATCTTCCTATATTATAGCTTTAGTTACCGATGATAAAGAGAAGGAAAGCAACAGAAAATGTGATTTTCCAGATGGTTGCAGAGATGGCAGTTGATGGAAAAAAAACTTACTTTGGGTTCTTAAAAAAATATTTGGGGTGAAAAAGGTTTCTTTTGATCTCACTATATCCTTCTCATTAAAGATATCCCCAAGAAACAGTTTAGGGACATCATAAAACATTAATATTATGTGCTTACATGCTATCTCACAGTTGAATTTCTAAGATTTGCCACAGACTTTGTAATTACATATATCCCATTATCCAATTATATCCAATTCTATATGTAATATATCCCGTAAGATACAAATATATCCATATCCCTGTTTTACAGATAGGGAAGCACAGACACAAGCAGGCTTTAGTTTTCCTCTAATTCATATAAGTAGATAGAAAAGCCAGAAATTCTGACTTCTATTCCGCCCCAAGTCATACTCATGTTCCACAATATCAGATAAATGTCTCTTACTGTATTTTCACCATTAATCTGGGGTAAAGAAAGGGCTTTATTCACAAAGCTGGAAGAAGACTCTACAAATAGAATAATGTATAGAGGATTAGTCACATATTTATCCTATACAAAAATGGCTTTAAGGAATAGACACCCTAGCCATTGCCTTGAACACTCTGAAATGAGTGAAAATACACCAAAGACAGACCTAACTCTCCATTACTTAAGCACTGCAGAATCTATCCAGTCCTGTATAGAGTAATACATGAAAAGCAAACTGCAACAGTGCATGTTCTCTGAAATTCAGTATTTTTCAAATCTAAACCAAACCACTGTCTTCTTAACATCAGAAACTGCCTCTGAGAAAAAGGGGAAGGTGAATGATTGCCAGAGGAAGAGGGGCACAAAGAAGCAATAATGCTGGGAAAGGACACAGGTCACAGAGTCAGTCTCCAGGTAGTTGGGTTTTACTTGCATCAAGTAAAGGCAGAAGCAACTGACTTAGTAGCAGATTCCAGCTACCAAAATTCTTCCTGATTTCCTCTACACGAATGTCACTGCCCTTTAGCAGAGTATAAAGAGATGACTTTGTGTCATCATGAAGAAACACAAGGCTTAAAGAGAAACAGAAACATTAATGACGGCATCAGGGCTCCTCTCTCGTCTGTGGTGAAGAAGAAAGATTGAACAGAAGACCTTAGTACTACTGGGTAAGGGAATGCATCCCTTAACAAGCCCCAGAGCTGAGGTAAGAGTGAGAAAGGTATAGATGGAGCTTTACACTGGACCACACCTAAGCAAACACTGCCCATCCTACACTAGCAGAGTATCTGGTTTGCTAAGGTACCACAATAGAGCAATGTGACCACAGCAGCAGTTTTGTCTGGTTTTTTTAATGAGATATCATTTGAATGATCAAGGAATGTCTATATAACTCACTCTCACTGGAAGCAATGTCACTAGTACTCTCCCTCACTTTCAAAACCCCTCCCAGCTGTTCAGGCTTTCAAGACAGAGCTCATCTGGCACCAAGAAGAATAGCTTGGCACGAAGAAATGTCATGTCTCAGTGTTATTCCAGTTCTGGACTGTGAAGCACCAATGCACCACAAAATCCATCTCCTCCCAGTCATGGAACAGCTGGGCTACAGACACCAAGCAGAACTGCAGGAAGGTGTAGGCAAGCGAAGAAAAGAATCACATTGTAAGGGCTGGCACCAAATCATTACTCTGTTGGGGTCTTCCCTGCCTTTGGTTTTTTCAGGCCTTGTCCATTCTCTGATGAAAAATCCTCAAAGAACATGTGCGCCTACATGCAATTCTAGAAGAAAAAAGGAATTCTATTTTCTTGTTTGCCAGAATGTAGCTACAAAGGTCTGAGGAAAAACCACTTAGAGCCTTCTTCAACTCTTATTTTTCAATGGTGCCTTTCAGATGAGACACAAAATGAAACTGCTAATTACAATCTCTATGAGGCCTAGCTGTGGACAGCCCCAGTATTTTTCTCTGGGTTGCAAGGAGACATTGTCCTGGTGTACCAGCCCACAACCATGCAGAGGAACTCTGTGCACAGCGACACTGAATTCAACAGTGACCACAAGCAGATGGCTGAGGAAGAGCACAGGACTGCTATAATTACATGTGAGTTTTCCCCCAAGAATTCATGTACCTAGCTTCATTATTTGGTGCTCAGGGATTTCCTAAGCTAGTTTTTTCAGGGTTTAGTAACACAAAATGGATTTCTTTTCCATGAGCTTGGGCATTGTCCCTTCAATGTCTTTAACATCCTGTGGCAAGAAGGTTCACAGAACAACCAAGTGTTCTTTAAAAAAATTGCCATTGCTCCTTTACTTCCCTTTCATTACTATCATTTGATGGCAATGGGATCTGGTATCTCCTCCTCTTTGGAAGAGACCAGGAACAATCAGTCCCCATTCCCCTTCTTTGTGTCACTTATGATTTTATAGACCTTTTATCCACAAAAATGCCATGTTGCATTCAGGCCCCAAGCGTCTCTGACACTTTGTAGCCTCAGGTGGACAGAGCAGCTTGCTTAGATCTACATCAGTGATTTCTGCATCACATTCAGCTGCAGGGTACGGACAGGTCTGTAACATCTCTCCTGTCTTCCAACATAAATTCCCTGAAACAACACTTTGCTTCTAGGGCAAAAAGAGTTTTAAACAAATTCATGCTATTGTAATGATACAGACTGCTCAGAGTAAGTAAATCCACAACAAAAAGAAAATATTATGGGAAAAATTTCCTGAATATATTCAGCATGTTGCACCTATGCAGTAGCCACATCCAACACTGCAAGGCAGTATCTACTCTAGCAAACTAAACTGGGCTCAAGTTCTGCCAGGGGAGGTGTAGGTTAGATATTAGGGGGAAAAAGTCCTGAAAAGGAATGTAAAGCATTGGAACAGATTGTCCAGGGAAGCAGTCGAGTGTTCAGGAAACATGGGAATTTGGCACTTGAGGACATGGTTTAATGGTAAACATGGTATTGATGCTGGGTTAACCATTGGACTTGATCTTAAATGTCTTTTACAACTTTAACAATTCTGTGATTCTGAGGATGAACTCCACCAGCAGCCCATGATGTCCACACTCCACCATCAGCCCAGCCCATTATGGCTTTCCCCTGGAATAACCAGCACTGTCCTAGGCAAAGTCCATGCCTGGTCCACACATGGAGGTTAACACTGGCCAGGGTCCACTGGAACTAAGCACCTTCCTGGTGCAGTACATGTTTTTACCTATTTCTGGCACTCTGTGTCATCTCTGTTGGCCTCTGTGTCCTACAAAACACAGGTCCTGCTTCACTTAGTAGCACAGACAGAGCCTGCATGGGTTTTCTGAGTGTTTTTCTAGGTTGGGTCTGTCAGAGATTGAGATAGGTTTGCCTCTAGATGTGCATTGGTACCGGGTCAAGTACATGGCCAGTGCTAAAAAATAAAAACCGTAGTGGTGGTGAGTTAGTTACAGGTCATGCTCAGGCCAGAGTCCATCTGCAGAGCATCTGAGCCTCATTCACATTCAATGTGCAACAAGTCTTAGGTATCTTGAATCTCAAAGCAATTCCCTGAAGGATGCTTTATTTCTCTTAGGAGGAGGTTTCTCCCCTCATTCATCTGCACATCATTCATCCCCATGATGGGCATTTGGGCCAGGTCGTCTCTGACAACAGTCCCCAGAAAGGAATTAACTTCTCCATCCCTGTGACTCAAACCCTTCTTACTCATGCTGGCAGCAGCCCAGGCCAGGAGATAATGAAGAGAGGATAATGGCACCTGTTCTTCAGATGGACAAGTGTAATTCAGATTAAAACATCTTCCTGATGTCACACACTTCACTTCAGAGGTACATCTACGTCAGAGAAACCTCCACAAGGATCAGGCTGTGTCTCTGCTGGATTTGCTGCTTGTGCTTTCAGCTTTCATCAGGGAGAAGAAACAACGTGGCCTTTGTGGAGCAGATGAAAGGGATTTTCAGGAGGGGTCAGGGAGATACCTTATCTAACTAACTAGCAGTAACTCATTCACCAGGACAAAGACTTTCTCCTGTAAGGTAATCAAGAGCCGCTGCTACCTGGATGAGAGCTGCTGTGTAACTCCTGGCACATGGGCACTGCTGACTGCTCCCTCTTCTCTCTCCCATGTCTGGCCTCTCCCTGAAGCCTGCTGCCTTTCTCCTCAAACATCTCCAATACCTCTTTTTTATTTTATTCCCTTGTCGGTTGATCTCACTGTAGACTTCAGTTGAACAATCTCTTAGTTTTGCAAATCCCCTTCCATCCTCAAAGATATCCTCCCCTTCCATGCTCAAAAGACAGTCTCTAATGTCAGGATAAAGCATGGCAGACGACTCCCTACAGGAACACATAGCAGTGCATGATAATATCATCTCCTGTTGTGAAGACAGGGACATCACAGGTGAGGAAAAGAATCTGACATGCCCAGATGCAACCTCAAATACTAAATCCCTCAAGAAGCTTGGTATGGCCTTTCATCCTGGCTCATCCCTGGTCTGTTAGAACTGCTTCCAGGTCCTGGCTGCAGAATTAAGGTCATGCCACCTTGGAGACTGTATTCACTGCTTTGGTTTATATCAACCTGCAGAAGACTTCCTTCTGGGTGGCAGGGATGCAACAGGCCACATCTGGTAATGCAGAGCATTCACCATTCCACTGTTTTGGTTTTTTTTCTCCCCACCGCAAGGACAGACTTCTTTTCTCCTTGAACTTGAAATCAAACTTCCAAGATGTTCAGGGAAAACAGCTTCAAAAGCAGCTCTGATGGGAGAGGCAGGCACAGGCAACATGCAGCAAGGAAATGAGGAGGAAAAGGAAGAAATGGCTTCTCTTTGTGATCTCTGGGATCTGCTGAACAGCAGGTGAAGACACAGCCAAAGCCAGTCTTGCAGGCGGAGGGCCACTCATGTACTTTGTGAGTGGGGCCAGACAAGTGTCTGGCCTCAGGATTCCTGTGGGCTCACCAGGGATGCTGAATCTACTGCCTGTCAGCACAGCCAGCAGCACACCTGAAGGACTCATCCAAAACTGATGAGACTGCTAACTGCTGCCACTCATTACTCTGCCGTATTTCCTCACTCTCTCTACTACTCTGGTCTTCAGCCGTCCCACATTATCTCCTTCCTTATGGAATCTGAAACTCCTGCTCTGGAGCATTAGTGATAGCAATTTTCCCCATAGCTTCTTTTCCATCCACACCAAGTTGCAGTAAGTATTGGCATGGTGAATGCTCTGCATCACCCAAAATGCCTGTTGGCATCAATTCCCAGACCTGACCATTACCAGATGTGGCTAAACCATGTTCCATTGGAAAATTCAACTACAGGAAAAGTACCAAGAGTGCTTGGGCAACTGCCTAAGAACACAGCCCTGAATTTTTACAGCCTCGATGGAGCAGGAACTGAAGCTATCAACTGTAACAGCATTCTGGGTAGTCCTCTTGTGGGTGGCACTGGGGAAGAGTTATGTTTCTCACACTGACTAAAATTAGAGGGATCCAAAGGCAGAAATTTTGTGAAACACAGCCATGCTCATTTCTGATTCAGGGTAGGACTCAGGACCTCTGGTTTAGCTAGTTTCAGCTGGAGATCACATGAAATATAGTCGAGTGTTCTCTGTAAGAAGTCAATCCTCTTGAAGAGATTTCCTTCAGATTCTCAGAGGATCAAGGCAAATAACGTGTCCCAGTCCCTGCAAGGCTCTCAGCAAGGTCATGTACATGTGACACATTGGAGAATTGTGTTTCAGAGGTTCTCAGACTGGTTAGACTGCACTTTCTTCCTCGTTCCCTGCCTGGACTCCACCACTAGCATGTACAAGGGATCACCTCTTCCCTTCTGGATGCCTCCCTGGAGAGGTGAGGACACAAATCTATTCAGTTCCTTGGGGCAGAGCAGTTGGAGGTGCTGCTTATTCAGCACTCCTCCTGTCAGAGGCTTGTGCCCAGGTAGTTTCAACACTCCCCTGGAAAAGACCTTGCATTCCTCCTGGACTTAGACCCTGGCAGGACACAGCTCCTCTGTTTTGAAACCTATTGTTTCTGCAGAATACAAAAACATAGGTTTGGTCACATTTGGCCCTTTCAAATGCACACTGGGTTATGGCAGTAAGGAATAGGTTTATGAGTTTAAACCAAGGCATAAAAAACTTTCCTTTTTCTAATTAGTTCTGTGTTTTTCTCATTTCTTGGTAAGGACGAGCCATCTATATCCATAACTCTGCCCATCTGTTTTTCCTCCATGATAACTTTGAAGCTGTTCACCAATTTCCACCACTTAAAAGAAACTGTAATGTGAACTTGATAGTGATCTGTTCTGCTGGGCCTGCCATCTGGCCAATCTGTGAATACACATAAAAGGGCCTAAAAATCAACACAGACACAGTGCAAGCTCTACTGCAGCTGGGATCAGCTCCTTCTCTGGCCAGTTAGTGGAAAGAACAGGAGATGGAGGTCCTGCAAGGTGGGGTGAGATATAGAGGCATGGGAGAAAACTGCAGGAATAAGATGTCTCCATCACCTTATAAAACAGGCTGTGATGGAATATCTATTTGCCGGCAAGGATGAAGATGCAAACCACAGTTCAAGAGAACTGGGGATGTTTTTGAGTTCACAGGAAACCAGGCTTGACCACCATTGCTTATCAAGGAGCATCTTGTTTCTAGCAAAAGACAAAATTTGGAAAATGTTGCTTAAAAAAAAAGGCAAATATTTGATACTTCTTTATTTGCTTGTGTTTGTTATTGTTTTTCGTTGGAATGTGAATATTTCCCATTTTTTTTCTGTTTAAAATTTACACTATAAAGGGGTTTACTAAAAAAGTAAATGAGAGAAAGTGGAAAATTTCAAATGGCCCCATGAAAACACAATCTTCCTCCTCATCTATCTGACATAGAAGATCTGATTATCTGAAACCTCCTCTTGTTGAACTTAGCCTCTATTTTTCCTGCTTAGATAGGAGATGTCTGCAGCCCCGGCAGTTCTTTTGAATAAGGTAGCAGAGCAGCTGAGGTAATTACCACCTGGTTTACCACCTCTCAAGAAATCAAGGATGCCAAAACTCACCAGTTCATTTTGCACAGATAGAGCAGTATCTCAGCTCATCCTTAAAATTTCCTCTGCTTCAGAAAAGAGGCTGGAAAGAGACAAGAGGTTCCTCTCCAGCTCTGTGAGGAGATAACAATTTAAACAGCAGTGATTCTGGTATACCAGATTTGTGTCTGGTGCACCATTCCTGACTCCTCCCAAAACCAACAGCAGCTCTGTGCTGGATTTCCAGCCGGGCAGCAGTTGACAGTTGACTTCTGAGTCAATATTTTCCCATGAGCTCTATTTTTGACTGTGCCTGAACTCTTTTGCTTTCCTTCCTCCTCTCCGCTTGGTTCTCTGAATCAATCAGAGAACTGACCTGAGGCTCACATCATATCTAGTCCCAAGACAAATCATGCCCAGAACAAGTTCTCAATCTGAAGAGAATCTTTGCAACCACTAGGAAAAGACTTTATCAGGTCATGTTATCCATTCCCAGGGGATGGCATATGATTCTTCCCTACAATGTATTCTCCAGGGCTTTGTCCAGTTTTGTTTAAATGATTGAAATAACAGGGTTTCTGCTCTAACCCTTAGGAAATTGTTGCCCTGTCCAGTAGATCCAGCTATTAGGAAGTTCTTTTTTGATAAACAGCCTGTACTTTTCTTGTTCTATGCTGCCTTTTATCACACTGTTCTTTTGTAGCCCTCAATCCAACACTCCCATTTCTCTCCGCCATTGCTCACTCCTTTACCCTTCTTGGAGATAGTCACAGGTTCATTCTTTAGTTAGTATTAGTTATAAGCAGAGCTCTTGGAGGCAGAGTCCTGCAGCAAGAAAGAGGAGGAGGCATTCTGTAACATATACATATGCACAGATACGATTCAGATTTTGTTTCTTTGGAAGTAGCTCCTTATATGATCACTTTTAGTACTTGTCTGAGATCACTCTTGCTCTTCAAAACCTTACAGGATCTTTTCTAGAGCTATGCACAGCCCTTCTAGCTGCAGAACTGTGGTATCAGGGTTATCAGCTGCCTGGACTGCAAAATATTATCCTTTTTGCATATGTAGATGTGACTGACCATCACCATATTATGTCCTCGCTGCATAGCAAACTTTTCCTGATGCTGTCATTTCTTTACATCACAAAGGCTTTTTGTACTCCATGGATGTGATTGCAACAAGCGTTTTTTTCCTTATTCACCTCTATAAATTGACTTTTTGGGCAATTTTAATAGTGTTCTGTAACTGATTTTTGTTGCTCATGGTTTATTGGCAATGACCTGAGTCTTCTCCATGAGGGGGGAAGATGAAGGACTCATCACCTGCAGAGCTGCCAGAATGATCCAAACAGCGCTCTGAGGGATCAGGGGGAAATACATCACGAAGAAGAACAGGGAATCATGTCTTAACAAAAGATCAAAAATTAACGGGTTCCTTCTATGCTGTGATGATAAAAAAAAGGAGCATGAGAAACTTCTGGTTCCACCTTATTCAAAGAGTTAGTTCTTTTCAAACTACCAGGTCTGAGTCTTCACAGGGTTAACAGGATCCTGCTCTCAGCTCTCAGCCTGACACTGCCAGGGCTTGAGAAGCTCTATCTGAACAAAAACCCTATTAAAAAAATATTACCAAAGGCCAGCACAGAGCAGAGTGACTGAGATCATTAATGACGTAGCACCCACGTCCTCGTAAGCTGCGATGTCACTGTGATGTCCAATGCAGTTCAGAGTAATGTCCATAAATCCATGTGACATCAAATGCTGTCAGGGCTGGTGTGGTAAAACCCAGCACACCCAGCAAGAGACATGGGGTAACACTCAGGAAAGTGGTTCAGATGTGTTTGCACTGAAGTAATCGCATTTTTCCTTTTACAACTTTCCCCTTTATGCAGCTAAGAGACACACAAGAGCACAGACAACTTGACATGAATTTGTTCATGTATCTGTTTTAATTTTGTGCTGTTTTTACTGCAGATTTTTCCCATGCAGAAGATAAAAAAAAGAGCATTTTTCCAACTTTTAAAAAATATTAATAGGTCCATGGTACTTTAAGCAGATTCTCCTTTCTGCTGTTGAGAAACCAGGAGTTTCCCCAGCCTAAAGGGCAGCTAAAGGGAGCGTTAGTTATTCCCACTGTATTTAGGTTCAGTCCCTGCTAGAAAAACATGCCAGCAAATCAATTTAGAGACATAAATTTGACTAAAACAGAGAAAGCTCTGATCTAGACAAAGGTATTCATATACAAAATCACTTCTTCCAGGGAAGTCTCTGTGTCAGTGAACAGCTGAGTGTGGAAGAACCAAAAATTTCTTTTCCCTCTCCTTTGCTTGTGATTCTCTGTCCCCTAATGACCACAATAAGAAATTAGCCAGAACAACACAAGTTTTCCTGCCTCTAGAACTTTGCAACCATGGACTTCTTCACATAAGTTACAGCATTTATTGTACCCTTCTCTGAAGAAAAGCATCCCCAAACAAATCTTCTGAATCTGTCTGGCTGCAGTTATGGCCAGGGTTATTTTCTCTGCAGACACTCTAATTTTGCAGCAGTTTTATTAATTGAAACCTGGCTTCAATGATTTAACAGCAAAAGTCAGTGGAAACTGTCATAATTTCCCCCATTACATCACATATATGCTGAGCAATGGTTCAGTTGGATTTATAGATAGACTGGACATTGAATGCAGAACATGGATTCCATTAAAATAAAGAAAAAATAATGTTCAAATGCTTTGGGTTCAGTTTCTTTTTAAAACATACATGTTTTTTTTATTTCTCTTGCTACTGTCCCCCCCAGAAAACCCTTGTGCTTAAAAATACAAGCAAAGAGAGATGCCTCAATTATCCTCTACAAATTTTAAAGTGTGTTCTGTCAATTATCTTTGAAAAACTGAAATTATTCTATCAAAACTTCTGAGAAGGGAGAAGTTCAATTCTGGTTGAGAAAGAATTTTTTGAAGCTGAAGCCAAGAAAGTTAATGGAAATATATAGCCCAATGGCACTGTCCCATCCAGCTTTCCACTGAGCCAGTACTGACTTTGAGGCACATCTGTCCTTGTACTTCGAAGACAGAGGAGCTGAGCTAAAACATGAAGGTCAAAGTTTTGCAACGTTATTCAGCTTTGGCTATGGGAAGATTTGCTGGAATTGCTGTATCAGGGTAATTACACCAGACTAACTCACTGGGCTGGCACTTTCAAATGGAGCAACCTCATACATTTTTCTGATAGCAACTTTGATCTCGCAGAAGCAAGGACACATAGAGACCTTGGTACCTTTCCCCAACAAGACAAAGCCAGAAGCATTTCTCATGGGATGCTGTTCCAGCCATCAGGAACTGTCCAAGGAAAGTCAGAAAATTAAGCCTAAGAAATATTAAACCCAGAACCTGAGCTCACTGTGCATTGAAAATCTTCTTCCTAAAAAGACAGAGATGCACCTCAGCTTAGGCTCCCATCTTCACTAATCAAGCTGTAAGGCTGTCCCAAAACTCACTGCTCTTACAGCTAAAAGTTTCCCTGTTTTCAATCCAAATTTGTTCAAGGTCTGATTCTTCTCCTGAAAGTTCTTAGCTCAAACAGCAACCCACTCAGTTTGCCTTTCCTACAGGCTAATAAAGATCAGCCATATCTCACCAGCCTGGTTGGTTGGTTGGTTTGTTTCTCCCAAGGAGGAATAAACCAGTCACAGCTGGTCTGTTGCATTAGACAGGGTCACTTTGATAGCATTTTGCACCTTTCCAGCTTGCATTCAATTTTCTTGTACATCAACAACCCAAAACAAATTTAGATACAGAGCCACAGAAATTCAATGCTGCATTTGTACAGACTTTGAATTGTATTTCATACGACTTTAGACAGCTCTTGTATACAGCACTGACACAAAACCCAAAATGAAGTACTGCATCTCAAACCTACCTGTCCTTGGTTCATAGCTAAAAATCCATAGGATCTTATTTTGTCTTACACTGATGAAAATAGAGTAATTTTTCTTGGTATCTGTGAACTCACAGCACTGTAACTCAAGTACACATGAGTTCATGATTTAACCAGAGACAAGCATGTGAGCTAAGCTCCATGTAGCATTAAACAGATGGATGCTAAAAAGAAACTTTCCATATACTGCAAGTATCTCTCCCATGAAATGACCCACGAAAAGCAGGACAGGGTTCATGTGCACCGCCCGGTCTTGAAGCTGACAGACATATCCCAATTAGCTATTCTAAAAGTGGATTTGTTCAAACTCTGCAACACATTTCCAGTGCCCAAAAAATCCTTTTGCTGAGACCAATCTGAGCTGTTTCACCTCCCCTTTTATTTCTTCATTGTTTACAGACATCTACCTTTTCTCCACCAGCCCTGATAAGCACAGCTAATGTTGAGATTGCAGGAGGCAGCAGAGTGAGACACCATTTAATGCACCTGACTGGGCATAATCAGAGCCATCCATCATTTCAGTTTTCTATTCCCAGACAACGGGAATAGTCAAACTGAGTGGGAAGAAATGGGAACTCACTTAGAAAAACTTCTTCAAACCCCTCACCATTTATCTTCTGCTAGGTGGAAAACAATGACCTACTATATTATTTTAATATCATAACCAGTGTTTTTCATTTTATTTCACCACTGAACTCCTCCATACAAGGTGGCTCCATAAATCAGACTGACAAAGTACTTCATGGAAGATTTCTGAGCAGTCATAAACATCATTTGCACAGTTTTTACACCTTAGAACCTCCACTGCGATCCAAGACCCTGCAGTGGCAGGGGCTATATAAATGACACATGAGATAGTCCCTAACTATTCACAATTCTGCTCTGACACACAGAATTACAATCTGCACTTTCCAAGCATGGATACCAGAGAGGGAGAAGGCCTAGTCATGAAGAATACAGATCAAACTGAGAGTTTAATATCCCCCCAAAAAAGGCTTTGCCATGAGACAAGCTATTAGCCTATTCAACACAGGAGAAAAACCACTTAGAAGGGTAATTTCATAAAATCACAGAATGGTTTGGGAGGGAAGGGACCTTAAAGATCATCTCATTCCAATCCCCTGCCATGGTCAGGGATACCTTCCACTAGACCAGGTTGCACAGGACCCCATCAAACCTGGCCTTCAATACTCCCAGGGATGGGCATCCACAGCTTCTCTGGGCAACCTCTTCCAGTGCCTTGCCACTCTCACAGTGAAATCTTTCTTACTAATATCTAATCTAATCTACCCTCTTTCAGTTTAAAGCCATTCCCTCTCATCCAATTTAAAAATTATTCGAATAAAACATCCTCCAGAACTATTCACATTGTAATTTAAGTCTCTATTTCAGCTTCATTTGCAGACTTTGAAGCTTATATAAATAAGGAGCAGCACTGCTGAGGGTCTACTGGAGACCTAAAAGATATACTGTTCCTCCACATGTCCCATGCATTTACAAGGGGCCTGTATTTACAGGGGGATTTATTTATCATCTCATGCTTGTCAGTCTGGGACTTGAGCTGCAAACATGCTCTATTTTGGACTATCAGCAAGTTTATTAGAAGAGTTTTGTGGAAGTCAAGTTTCCTCAACCGCATATTTCTGGGAATCAATATATATTATCATGTGGTGGGTTGACCCTGGTTGGCCACAAAGTTGTCTTCTTACTTCTCCTCACCAGAATAGGGGGAAAAAGTAGGATTGAAAAATTTGTGGCTTGTGATGAGGACAAGTTGATTGATCCAGAGTTACAATTCATGGACAAAACACGCTCAACTTCAGGAAGAGTAATTTCATTTGTTGCCATTTTCCTCCCTGATGAGTGAGAAAAAAAAGGCAAAACCAAAAAACCCTTATCCCTACTTCTCCCTTCTTCCCATTCTCAGCTTCAGTCCTTCATTCTCAACTCTTCTCTCTCCTCCTCCTCCTCTCCCAATTTGACATGAGGGATGGGGGTTGAGGGTTGGGGTCAATCCATAACACTTTGTCCCTGCCACTCCTTCTTGCTTACACTCTTGCCCTTGCCCCAGCACAGGATCCCTCCCATGGGATATAGTCCTTACCAAACTGCTCCAGCGTGGGTCCTTCCTCTGGGCTGCAGTTCTTCAAGAACTGCTACAATGTGGGTGTTTTTCACAGAGCACAGTCCTTCAGGAACAGACTGCTCTAATGTGGGTCCCCCATGGGACAGGTCCTGCCAGCAAACTTGCTCCAGCATGGGCTCCCTTCCATGAGCTGCCATTCCTGCCAGGAATTCCTGCTCCTGTGTGTGCTTGCCAAGAGCTACAGCTTCCTTCAGGGCAAATCCTTCTGCTCCAGCACAGGGTCCTTTAAAGTCTTCAGGGCAGGTTATCTGTTCTGGGGTGGTTCTCCAAGGGCTGCAGGTGGATCTCTGCTCCCCAATGGACATCCATGGTCTGCATCAGGGCAATCTCAGCTCTGGCACCTGGAGCACCTCCTCTCCATCCTTCTGCACTGACCTTGGTGTCTGCAGAGTTCTTCCTCTCTCATATTCTCACGCCTCTCTCACAGATGCTGTCTGGTATTTTTTACCCTTTCTTATATCAAGGAGATGTCACCAGCACTGCTGATGGGCTCAGCTTTGGCCATGGTGGGTTCCATGTTGGAGCTGGCTGGAGCTGACTGTCCAACATGGGGACAGCTTCCCGTGTTCTCTCACAGAAGCCATCCCTGCAGCCAAAACCCTTCCACGAAAGCCAAATACAGATCAACAGCTATTTTATATTTGCATGGTTGGTTGCTTGCAACTCTTAGAAGTCACAACTTCACCTTCAGACACACTACCTCATTCACTGATGGATCTCAATTTGCCCTGCAAAACCATAAACAGTTTGATAGAGCTGTTGTCAGCAGCTTCAAGTGCTGACCCTGAGTCTGAAGCTGTTCCGGAGTCCTGAAGACCTCTGACTCCCCAGCTGTGTAGCAGCAGCAGCAGCATTATAAACCCAGCAAGGTTTCATTTATCTCTGCAGAGAACCAGCTCTCAGCTTCAAAGAACCTGTCCCACGGAGAAGACTCCAGTAAGCACCAGCACAGCTACTGGGTAATCAAGCTGCTTTTCTTACTAGGCGGAGAGGGACATGGCCTAAAAAAGCTGAAAGTTTCCTTCAAAACAACAACAACAAAAAAGTATTTGACTACGCTGAATTTCAGGCTTCTGTACTCACTGGCCTGGTTTTCCCATCAGCTCCTTTCAATTTCACTTCCACATGCGTCCCATTTTTTTGGTCATACCCAGTCCTCTTCCTTGCCTGCTCCACCAACAGATCACTCCATTGCTGTTCTTGTGCCTTCACCCTACTTGTTTTCATTTGCTGTTATCACCTTTTTTTGGTTCTGTTTTCTTCCTCTCTGTCACCCACTTTCTTTCATTCCCATCTGCCCCTTTTTCATTCTCCTCTGTCCAACTACAGCAAACACCTGCCTCCAAAGCCAATTCACAACATTTAAGAGATCTCCATAACCTGTAACCACCCTATGCAACAGTTCTCCTGTGATGATAATTGCCAACTATAAACCACCAGCCTTATCTCGGCCGTCAAAATTAATTCTGGCATGGGGCATTATAAAATTAGCCCTTCTTGGCAAAGCTGCGGGCCTTTAGTTTCCACAAGAACACAATTAAATGGTATTTGTGCAGCCAAGCTACAGCAAAGCTAAGTGGAGACAGACATCAGGAAGTTATTAGATTAGGAGTTAAAACAACTAATCCTTGGTTACTTCAAGCATTCAAACACATTATGGAATATTTCAAAGGCAATACAGGCAAAACAAAACCTCTCGGGCACTTTGCTTCCTTCCCTCCCTCCTTATCTAGGCTGTGAGGAAACACATATCATAATAGTAAATGAGGAAAGTCATTACCAGACCTCCAGATTTTGCGTTTTTTCACAAGGTTACTTGTGCCATGCTGGGTTAACTCAATGGGGACTCCAGAGCACAGACACAGCTTGAAGTCCCTCCTAATTAAATACACACACATACACCATAATCAGAGCTCTTTCTTCACCCCAGGGCAGGATCTTTGGCTCATAAAAGTCAGCAGAATGCCCTGAGGAGCTACTTTGATTTATATTGGCTAAAAATCCAGTCCCAGAGCCTCTGTGCATAAGAGGATGTTTTAGAATAACTGGTGAGTGTCTGGGCTTAAAGAAACCTTCTCACACAGAGATTTACACACTGCAGATAGGCATTTGTATGTGCATCAGTGGTAGCTCAAGTTTTACCCCTTCTTCAAATCAGCTTTTGATTAGAGATGGGCAGTGCTCTGAAGCTGGTGTCCACAAGCTCCATCCTGCTGGGGCAATCACCCCCTCATGCAGTGATACAGTCCAAAGCAAAAAAAATCAAGCAAATTTGCTCGGCATGCCCTACTTTATCTTCACAGATGCCCCCCTAATCATTGCATTTGGCATGATTTTGGAGGCAAGCTATGAAACATGAGCCAGTTTCTACTCGTATTTTTTTTCCCCCAGAACCTGCAAAAGGGCTTGCTCATGTAAATTAGGAAAGTTAAACAATTGCTCAGCACCTTCTAAACACCTGCACCATGTCGAAAGTTTAACATTAATATCACCATCAGGGAAACAGGGATCCTAATGAGGCTCTTCTTTAGAGGAAAGGAGGTGAGGGACACCAGCTTTAGGGTAGGATCTGCAATCCTTTGGAGTCTGTCAAGGCCAAGTGTCCCAGGCACTCAAATCATTACACAGTGAAAACACATCCTCTGGGAACCAGGTTCAACTTTTGACAACCCACACAAGGTTTACGTGTGAATCCAACTCAGCACAACTCCGCTTCTCCACCCACCCACAGCCAAAGGAGCAGACAGGCTTAATTTACTGCTCTTTAAAAACAGATGCTGGCCTTCAATTTATCTCCATCAAGAGAAAAAAATACCCAAGCTCCTCAAATGAAATGCCCTGCAGGATTTTGCCTGAGCAAATGTGAGATGGAGATTTGACAATAAAAAAGACATTTCATTTGTCTTATTAGTGGCTGACTACTGTGGAAGGTGTTCAATCAATTAGACTGATCTTGGCCTCCTGAATTATTGATAGAGAGAGCTGGATTACACTCTAAAATGCTTTTAGTTTAATTGCCCAACCCATCATTGCTTCGTTTTCCTTTTCTTATGTATATAAATTTGTTGTTGTTGTTGTTTTGTTATTTAAGCAAAGCAGTTTGCCAGCAGCTGACTCTGGCACTTTGCTGCTGTTGGAGGGAGCAGCGGGGCAGGGAATGGCGCCAGCATGCCCAGAGACCAAGTGGAACCTGGGGGGAGAACAGTGGCTTCCCATGATGAGTGAGACATGCAGGGGAGTCAGGAGGGCTCCTCCTTCACCTCATGCCCATTCTGTGCATATTGTAACTCTTGGTCCTTTCCCATCGCTCTATCTTCATACACTGGCTCCTCTTCGCTTTCTGACCACTCTCCTTCCCTTGCCTGGCACGCAGAATCACAGAATCATTGATCTTGGAAAAGATCAACTCCAACCTTCAAGTAAATACCGCAATTCCCAGTAAACCCTATCACAAAGTGATGCAGCTACTCATTTTTTGAACACTTCCAGGAATGCTGACTCCACCACTTCCCTGGGCATCCTATTTCAGTGTTTAGCCACTCTTTCAGTGAAGAAATTTGTACAAATACCCAACTTGAGCCTCCCCTGGTGCAACTTAAAGCCATTTCCCCTTGTTCTGTTGCTGGTTGCATGGGAAAAGAGCCCAGCTCCCACCTGGAATGCAATAGAGAACAGGACTGTCTTGGCCATGGCACTATCCCCAGCACCATTTGGGTGCCCAAATGACTCTTCTTACCCCACCCTGATCATCATGGTTCTCCCAAAAATTCCTTAATTTTCTTTGCTCATTACCCCTTTCCACCCTCAATATCTTCCAGCCTCTTCCTGTGCCCCATTCTTCATCATCTCTTAGACATTGTCCTCCATTTCCCAGGCTGTGCTTGCTGAGGCACCTTCAGCAAGCCACCATCTCTTGTTGAGGCATCAGGACATGAGCAGAGACAGAATCACTCTGTTCAAGAGTGCTCCGTATTTTATAGACTAAGAACAGGTTAAATGCCCTTAAAACATGATTCTCTGCTACCCTTTTGCAGGCTAATGTAAAGTAGTGAGAGAAGACAAATGGAGATATAAAAACATGGAAGTTTTTTCACAGTGAGAGAGTAAAAAGGGAAAGGAGGGTAGGGAAAGAGCAAAAGAAGTTGAGATGGGAAAGGGTATAAAAAGATTAAATGCGTAGAGCAAAGAGGGGAGAAAGAGAAATGAGGATATGAAGAGAGAGGAAAAAAAAGGGAAAGTAAGCAAATAAAAAGATGAGGGAACCTTGCCCACTGAAAATGGCAGATATGCAGTGTGGATGCTTGGAAGAGCAAGAATTCCGGGTACCAGATGTGAAAGAATATTTTTGTGACAAGAAGAAGATGATATGGTCAGTATGCACGGCTGAGAGATATGATCTGAGAGGGAAATAAAGGCAGTAACCACAAAGCTGCAGAGCAGGTGAATAACACAGTACCTCACATGGGTTTAAAAGATGAGACCATGCACATAACAGGTTCCATCTGAATATAATTAATTTTCCAGGAAGTCATTGCAGATCTCTGCCACTGGATTCAGACATGACATGAGATCTCTTGGAAACCATTCGGAAGATAAATTCTGGGAAATGTGTCATTTTGCGTTTTTCTAGATGGTAAGTGAAAAATTACTGTAATGAGTGATACTTTAGCTCAGCCCTTCCTGGATGAAATAGGCAATAGATCTTTTTCCCCCTAAATTATCATCAGAGCCCACAAAATGCAATTTTATTCTAGACTTGGTTTAGATCAAGAGTGAGGACACTATGGAAAACTCTTTGATCAGATGTTCACTACTATTGTTGAAATGAAAAGAAGGATAAGCAAAAACAGGTATCAAAGTCCGTAAATTCTGAATCACATGGGTGAAGAACTAAAGGGATTAGTAATTGAGTCATTTGGTATTAAGAATGCAGAGATGGTAACAAAGGAACTTGAGATTTCTCCATGACAAATTCACAAAGAATACCAAGATTAGAGTATAATAACACTTATTGCAATAGATCTTGCAACCTATTGCAAGATTACAGTAATACTTATTGCAAGGCAAGAATTGTCAAGGACATTTAAGAAGAGTGGGCAAAGGATAAATCCACAAATCTGTGTCCAAGTTTTTATATGTAGGAATAATATGACAATGGTCCAAGAAACATTAAAACAACAGAAGAGGATTCTTTAGATATGTAAGGAAACAAAGCAGCTGGATAGTAAGGGTAGGATGAGTTTGAGCTATACACTAGAATGAAGTGTTGCTTTTGTTTCCAGCAGAAAGAAATTTAATTATTGCTGGTAACAAGTCCTGCAAAAACACCCCATGTTCTCAAATGTATAAACTAAATATCCCTATTAAAGACAGAAAGAAAGGAAGAAAATGAATTGCAGGTGTGTTTTTTATTGTACTTCAGTGAGATTAATTAATATACTCCACAGGGAATCCCTCATGAAAATGAGGAATCTCAGATCTCAGCAGGCTGCAGACAAGGGACAGTGGTTGGGCAACTGGCAGAAGTGCCAAAGCCTTGCAGGAGAGAGGTCCCATCCCTGCAAACACACGTGGAGCTACTCACAGTGGGGCTGATTTTAATTAATATTTCCATTACTGGGACAGAAGCAGGATGCCAGGGATAATATGAGGCAGATAGGAAGCCATCAATACATGTGCAGTAGAGGAGGGGTCTGTGGCTGATACCACCAAAAAGTGAAGTTGGAGCACGGGGGAAGTCTGCCTGGTCACCAAGCACTCCTGACCATACAGAAGGTGTCTGTGGGGGGCTGCCAGCCCCTTTCCAGGGGGTTCCCATTCTGCTGCCACGAAGAGACAAATTGTGTGGAAATGAGGAGATGCTTTCCTTACATCAAAACATCCCAGAGAAGGATTTCATTCACAGTAAACCTCCTCTCTCAGCAGTGGCAATTGCAAGGGCCTGGGCTGGGGGCTCGATATTTCTGAGCCTGGGAGAATTTTTGGCTTGCTAATTATTACTAGTTCTTTTCCTAAGGGAAAGCTGTCAACAGTTTCTTTTTCTTTTTAAAAAAAAATTCTCTCTGTTTCTCAAAACAGGTTAAGTAAACAGTGTTCCCTTTCCTATAACAACTGTCCCCAAGTGTTGTTTCCTGTTACTTAACCAATGGAGAGAAGTGTCAGTCCCATAGACTAATAATATACCTTTTTAGCCCAGCATGTTATAAAAGAAACTGTTGGAATTGTAAATAAAGCCTTCTTTCTCTTCTGACAACTATATAGAGTCAATCTATTTCGTATCCTACCGTGGCACTGGGCTATTCTCACATTTAATTCCCCTGATTGCCATTAGTCCCGTTTTACCATGTGTTAAGCACAGAACTGAGTTCAAATGTCCTTTGAACTGCTGCACTGTCTCCTCCTGTCTAAACTTGTCTCTGCCTGAGTTTGATCAGCACTAGGACACATCCTGAGAGATTCATTCTCCCAGTGCACTGACCTTGGCCACTGCCTTGGGCCAAGGAACATGCACCCTGGCAACACCACCAGACTTGGGCTAGCCTCAGTCTTTGTGGCCCTGTTATACCCCAAGGGCTGGTGCATGTACAGGTCTCAGGTCCTGGTGTATTCCCAGTTTCGTATCTTCCTTGTGGCACAAGTACAGAGATACAAACTGCCCCATCATGATGAAACTTCCTGGAAGCAGAACGGTCTCTATTCTGAATCTGAGGGAGGAGTGCAGGTATCTGTGGGACTAAAGCCATTTGAAATTCTTGGGGAATATCACATTACAGTATATCAGACATAGAATATACATAGACTATATAGCATATCACATCAATTATATATAATAGATAATATATTTTATATATTTGGTCATAGTATATCACAGCTTGGACAGGTTGCTCTTTTCAGGGTAAAAAATTGACCAGATGGCTCGGTCCAGAAGGTGGTGGTGAATGGAATCACACTCAGTTGGCAGCTGGTCACTAGCAGGGTTCCTTGAGGCTCAGAACTGGGGCCAGATCTGTTTAATATCTTTTTCAGTGATCTGGACAAGGAGATCAAGTGTAACCTCAGTAGGTTTGCAGATGAAACCCCATTGGGCAGGAGTGTTGATGAGCTGGAGGGTAGGAAGGATCTGCAGAGGAATCTGGACAGGCTGGATTGATGGGTCGAGCCCAACAGAATGAGGTTCTGTCTTTGTTTCAGCTGTGATAGAGTTAATTTTCTTTCTGATAACTGAGACAGTGCTGTGTTTTGGATTAAGTATGAGAATATTGTTGATAAGATACTGATGTTTCAGTTGTTGGTAAACAGTGTTTTCCCAAGCCAAGGACTTTTCAGTGCTTCCTGCTCTGCCAGGAGCAGGTGCACAAGAAGCTGGGAGGGACCTTAACCAGGACAGGTGACCTGAATTGGCCAGAGGAATATTCCATACCATAGAACATCATGCCCAGCTTATTAATTGGGGGAGACTGGCTGTGAGGCACTGGTTGCTACTCAGGCACTGGCTGGGCATCACTCAGCAGGTGGTGAGCAGTGTTGTTGTGCATCACTTATTTATATTGAGTGCTATTTCTCTCTTCCTCTCCATTTCATTACAATTACAATTGTAATAATTGCAACTTCATTACAATATTTATTATTATTGTAGTTGTTCTTGTGATTAGTGCAATTATTATGTTTCAATTTTATTTTGTTTCAATTAGTAAAGTGTTCTTATCTCAACCCATGAGATTTACCTTTGTTCCTTGATTCTCCTCCCCACGGGGGTGGCAGGAGCAGGGGGTAATGAGCAGCAAGGTGTGGTACTTAGTCACCAGATGGGGTTGATCCATGACAAGGTTCAACAAGATCAAGTGCCAGGTCCTTCACTTCAGTTACAAGAAGCCCGTGCAGTGCCCCAGGCTGGGGGCAGAGTGGCTGGAAAGCTGCCCAGCAGGAAAGGCCTTGCGGGTGCTGGCCGACAGTGGCCAAAGGGGAGCCGGTGTGTGCCCAGGTGGGCAAGGAGGCCGGTGGCCTTGTGGCCTTCTGTGACAGCAAGAGTGCGGCCAGCAGGACCAGGGCTGGGATTGTCCCTCTGTGCTGGGCACTGGGGAGGCAACACCTCAAATTCTTGGTTCAGTTTTGGGCCCCTCGAGGACAAGAAAGACATTGAGGTGCTGGAGTGGGTCCAGAGAAGGAAACAGAACTGGGAAGGGTCTGGAGCACAAGTCTGATGAGGAGCAGCTGAGGGAGATGGGGTTGTTCCAGTAAAAGGTTATTCCAGTTGTGGAGTAAAGGAGGCTCAGGAAGGACCTTCTGACTCACTACAACTCCCTGACAGGAGGCTGTAGCCAGGTGGGGGTCAGTCTCTTCTTCCAACTAACAAGTGACAGGAGGAAAGGAAGCGGCCTCAAGCTGAACCATGGTGGGTTTAGGTTGGGTATTAGGACACATTTTTTCACTGAAAGGGTGGTCAGGCATTGGAAGAGGCTGCCCAGGGCAGTGGTTGAGTCACCATGCCTGGAGGTGTAGATGTGGCACCTGGGGACATGGTTTAGTGTTGGGACTTGGCAGTGTTGGGTTAATGGTTGGATTTGATCATGGTAGAGGTCTTTTCCAAATTAAATGACCTTATGATTCTATTAATCTAGTGATAAAGAAGAACCTGAATGAAAAAAATGGATGTTTGGTTAAAAGTATGTAAGCATTTTTTTTTTTTCAAATCAAGCTTTAAAGAAAATGAACCACATTCCCCCCAGCATTATTCAGAATCAAGTATGACTCTCTTCTTACTGGTTTGGGGTTGAACCATTTTGTATCATGGGGGAATTCACACACAAATATGCCTT